>JAPSGF010000050.1:1410448-1666968 GCA_035772895.1 Perdix hodgsoniae
ATTTTATTTTATTTTATTTTATTTTATTTTATTTTATTTTATTTTATGTTATGTTATGTTATTTTATTTTATTTTATTTTATTTTATTTTATTTTATTTTATTTCACCAGGGAAGTAATACACAATGCTAAGAACATATATTTGAGGCCACATATAGAAGGTTTATATTTGAAATCTAGAGAAGTGAAATAAATTGGAATCAGGAGCTTAAAGTTTACCCATGGCTTGGATCAAAGAGGTGTGGAATGGGCTGAGTTCTCCCTGCTGCTTTGTTACTGATGGCAGATTTCCAAAGTGTAATCAACTATTTTTCTCTTTGTTTTTTTTTTTCCCCTTTGTTGCAGCTGGTCTCCAATGTTCTCATCTTCTCCTGTACAAACATTGTAGGCGTGTGTACCCACTACCCAGCAGAGGTGTCCCAAAGACAGGCTTTCCAGGAGACCAGGGAATGCATACAAGCCAGGCTGCATTCTCAAAGGGAAAACCAGCAGCAGGTAAGAACAACAGTGGGAAATAAAAAAATGGAACCGCTGAAAAGCAATTAGCATGAAAATTGTTCCTCTAGGATTGCATTTGTAGGCCTCTTGCTTTATGACTGATACAAGCAAGAGGAGGCTGATAGGAAAGAGCAGGATTTTTAAAGGCTTTTAAAAGAACTTGGGGAGTATTCCCCAATACACTGAAGAATTTGTCCACAGACGTCAACAAAAATCCTGTGTCTGTGCTCTGTGGATGAAAATCATAGCATGTAGATAGTCTGCACTTTTTTGTACCCATTGGAGCCGCCATGTGTTGGATTTAGATGCAGCACACAGGCTTCAGATGGACCCTCTATGTGAGGCCAAAGTGTGGCACGCTTGTCAGCAAAGCCACAGCCAACATGAAAGGTGGGTTGTAGAGATGGGATGTAGAAATTGCCCCATAGAGCATATTGTCCCTTGATTCCTCCAAAGAGGGTCCGCTTCCTGCCTTATTCAAAATTTACTTTCTGTTTGTACACCTCTGCACACCACATAGGCCTCAAGTGAACTTTCAAGTATTTAACTGAGAAGTGAGATTCGTCACCAACTCCAATGTTCATTTGCTATAAAAAGGTCCATGGCTGCCAGCAAACAGCCTTGTCAGGGGTGCTGACCACGTCTGCCCTTTTTGGACCAGCGTGGCTGTTCCATTGCCTCTACCCTGCAGTACATTTGTACTTCTCATAGTAGTCTGTCCAGTCCAACTTGAGATGAATCATGAAATGGGGCTTCCATCCCCTGGGAGACATCTTGGAGCTTGGCTGTGGGCTTGGGAAAGAGATCAAGAGAATGAATCAAATGAATCAAGCATCTTTGCATTTCTTTGGCAACATGGCCTGATTTTCCTTCATGTCTCAGCCCATCTGCATCTTTGGGTCTGTTTTTGGCAGTGTTTTATGAGCTTCCTCTGGCTAGACATAGTAGCTGTTTAACCTTACTGTTGAATAGCATGTATATGTGCCTTATTTTGAGTATATATGAAAACCACATTCATGATCAAAGCTTCTTTTTCCTTTGTAACAAATGTAGTTTCAGAAAGATGAAACAAGTGGACTCCTTTGGCACCTCGAGATGGAGAAAAGGATTAGCCCCAGGGAATACCCATTTTATTTATTGATTATAGCTCTGTCCTCCCTGTTGAGAATGCATGTGCCATTCTGGGGGTAGAAACTTCTGTGTTAGAAGTAATTCACAAAAGAAAAGCCTTGAGAAATGCTCCAGCTTTAGGCCTTTTTTCTTCCCTGCCCCCAGAAGGTGCCATACCATGCAGAAGAAAGCCAGAACATCAAAACAAAACCACAGGTCAAAGCCGGTCACTTAGACGTGCCCTCCAGAACTTCCAGCAGGAGCTGTGGATCCTGGCAGCTGGGGACTCCTAATAATGTTACTTGCTGCCACAGCTTGCCCTGACATTGATTTCCAGGTTCAGTTTGGATGCTTTTCCATGCATAATGCATTGAGGTAATCTTAAGGTGACAGCAGATGCAAATACATGTCAGTTCTGCCCACATCTGCGAAAGCCGGGCTCCAAATAGGTGTGGAGGGAAAGGGAATGGCACTGCCTGGTGCTGTTACACTCGTTTGCCTGTTTCAGAAGACCTGATGATACTCCTGTGTGCTGTTCTCTATTAAAGGCAGGCATATTATCTCTATGAAAGGGCTGTATATTTTTCCTCATTAAGTTTCTGCCAGCACCCAAAATTAGAAATAAAAATCCAGGGTGTCCGATCCAAGATAGACACTCCTCATGCATTCGTGATAGCCTAGGGCAGAGCTGTAACTCTGTTCCTTGCCCACAATAAAATAATCTTGGATTTAAAAAAAAAAAAAAAAAGCGCCCTTAATAGTCTGCAAATACTTCAGATTTTAGTAAAAAAGTGGTTGTCAGAAGTGCACGGTTCTAACATCGCTTGGCTTTCACGTGTGGGAAATCATTCTTTTCATCTCTGCATCACTTAACGTGTGGTGAATAGTCAGTGTTGCTAAACCTGAGGACAAGTGGTCAGACATGAAACACTAAATATTTGTTAATGCCTTGAGGTCATCTTGGGGGAATGCAGAATACATAGCTAAAATTCCTAGGCAGTATAGAGTCATTGTGCAGATGTGTGTGTTCTATATGTACACCCACATATACGTATGTCCACGTGTGCTTATGTAGAGTAGATCTGTATTGTACTCTTTCATCTGTGCCTATTCTAGAGACTGCTTCTCCTCAGTATGCATTTGTTTAATGTATAATTCAGTAGAACTATACTGGAATCGTATTCTGAAATGAAAATTATATATGAATTTGCTCTTGCTTTTGTTATCAGGTCAGACTGATGCCTTATTATGCAGCAGTCCAGGCCATCTCATTTGTGCCTAAGTGATTTTACAGTGAGGGCTGCACTCACTATGTTTCAGTCGTAATACCAACATGCAAATTGTGCTCTTGTGGAAACTTTAATTTCATCTTTCCATTTGAAATAAAGGGATTTTTTCTTGTTTTCAAGGTCTTTATGATGGCTATGCTTTACTAAAGCACTTGTAACAGCCTCCTCTTGGTATTTTCAGAGGTTAATTTCAGTGATCCTGACGCTCCCAGCATAGGGAATGAATGTAATGTCCAGATCTGTCATGCAGCTCAGTCTCCTAATTAGTTGCTATGTGGAAGATAGCTCCTGTTGCATGCAGTCGTTTCATTTGTTGAGTTTTATTCCCACTTAGTGATAGTTCAGAGAGGTGTTAGTTTCCTAGAGATCCTGAATGTGTTGAAAACATTGGAGGTTTTATCTGGCAAGTGCCTGTGGTGTCAGGAAGAGCAGGGCTGGGGGTTCTCCTGCAAAAGTTAGCCAGAAATGTGTGAAAAATCCCTTGGAGCATTAGTTGAGAAATTCACTCCCCTCAACATGTCCCTGGTTTGCAAGCAATTAAAAAAAACATCATTCCACTCTGCTGCACCCACAGGGAATGTTCCAACCTGGGGTGCCCCTGAACTCTCCAGTGAGCTCCGAGTTATTTAAAGGATGCACATGTAGAATAGCAGCTTTCACACATTTGAGGGATGCCAATTATCATATGCAAATGACAGCAGCATGTAACACTAGTTACTCTGGTAAACATTCAAAATGTGTTGTGCTTTTGCACTCGAAGAGTATGCTAATAGCTGGCAGAAGCCTGAGGACACGTGCATGATTCATCATCTTTTAAATATATATATACATATATATATATAAAAAATTTGATGTGTGAATGCTAGCACATGCAGTATGCTAGTGAAGATGAGAGTGCTTTACAAAAAAGTATCTTGTCAGGACTGCTGCAGTTCAGAGCTGGGGAGGCAGACATCCCTCTAACATACCTTCTCCTGTGTTATTACTACTTCCTCAGGGACTGGAGGTGAGAATCAGTCTCTTAAGGTACATATTGAAAGGGGAAAATGTAAGTACTGGGCAGTGCTGCAGCCTATAATACATCTCAGTGCATGCTGAACAGATACTCAGCACATTCACCTCCTTTTGTTTCCCTCAAAGTTTCTCTCCTTCCCTAGAGGAAGAAATTAATGAGGAACTTTCAGGAAGAAAAAAAAAAAGAAAGAAAAACAACCCTAGAAATTAGAAACCAGAAACTGGGATGTGTTTATAACTGAAGTGCAGGCAAGAGGTTTGGTGACGTGAATAATTAGTGCAGGAATGCTGACCCCTCTGAGTCAGGGCTGCTGCTTGCGCCCTACTGTTGCCTGTGTTGTTGAGAATTAATGAGCTGTTAGATAGGGTTAGGCACCTTCGTTTATTCTACGTGGTCTTTGTCATCAGAAAGGAAGGCCATTTTTCTTCCCTCCGCTCACTGCAGGGAAATAAAATAATAAAGGAGAATGCACTGTGAGATTTTGGGATTTTTCAGCTGTTCCAGACTACTGCCTGCCAGTTGGGCTGTGCTGGAGCTGGGAGAGATGCCCACCATGACCCTCCTGTTCAGGAGCAGGGTATTAGTGGGAATCAAATTGAAGACAGAGAGTGAATGGTCTGGGCAGAATTAATCAGGTGAGATCCCCGAAATACACAAACACATCCCTAGGGTGTTTATTACCTGCAGGTGTAAATTCTACAGCTTTTACATAAAATTGCCACCAAATTTAGAATAAAGCAAGTGCTGGCTTTTGTTTGAGTTTTCAGGAAAGTTACCAGAAAGTCATTGTTTTGTCATGCAACTAATTTTTGCCTAGCATACAAAACTACATCTGGAACAGCTCATAAAATGGTGTTGTGAAAGTCACAATAAAGCTATTATCAGTAAATAAAAGTGCAATTTAGTTGTTCTGAGTGAGGGTGGAGAGCAGTGAAATGCTGATGACAGAAGGTGGTTATTGGAAGCACTCTTGTGGGGGAGTGAGTGATTGTATGGGTCTTAATTCAACTGGGCACTTAGAGTGGTTTTAAGTGTAGAGGTGTAGCACTGTATTGCATAGTTGGCCTAACTTCTCATGCTCATTTTATTGGGGCATTCCTATTAACTTGTTACTTGCTAAGAATAGGTCTGTACCTGCTTGGGGAACATGCTCAGATGATTAGGTAGGGGAAGAAGGGAATTTAAATGGTGCCTGAGGGTGTTGGGGTGTGAGTCCAGAGGTGGTATGGGAAAGGGGACGTCATGGTGGAGTGGGGAGACTGTGTGGAGGGTCAGATGGTGTCATGTAGCAGGGTCCTTCTAGGAATGTGCAAGTGCAATTTCTGAATTGTGTGGATCTTTCGTTTGTAAGAACTGGTAACTGTTAATCACAATGCCCTATGCAGCTGGGATGAAAAATAATAATATCCACTCTAAAAGCACCGAATTCTTGTTTTAGGGTCAGGATAGAATTGCAGATACCTTAACAGGGGATCAGCTGCTGGGTTTATGGGTATGGTTCTGCTTGGTTGTACTCATCACCCCCAGTGTGGTGACTTCATTCCACCCCAGTGCGGAGCAAAGTGTGTTTGTTAACTGGGCAGCAGGTGCTTTAATTGCTTCATCTGTCTGACTCCACAGGAGCGTCTCCTGCTCTCTGTACTTCCTCGACATGTTGCCATGGA
Organism: Perdix hodgsoniae; assembly: GCA_035772895.1. Taxonomy (NCBI): domain Eukaryota; kingdom Metazoa; phylum Chordata; class Aves; order Galliformes; family Phasianidae; genus Perdix; species Perdix hodgsoniae. Next base: position 1,416,024 of record JAPSGF010000050.1, read on the forward strand.
GATGAAAGCTGACATTAATGCCAAGCAGGAAGATATGATGTTTCATAAGATCTACATCCAGAAGCATGACAATGTCAGGTAAGAAGAGCAGGCTGTCTCACAGCTGCTGGGGAGGATGGACTCTCCCAAAGCTTGGCACCTATGGCCCAGGGATGAAGATGACAGCAGCACATAATCCAAAATAAGTGTAAAAGCAGTTTGGAGTGTCACCAGTTGACTTTGTAAGCTTGTTTACAGGACAGGAGAAGGATTGCCATGTGTCCTCAGCATCTTCCTTTGAGAAGCAGCTTTAACTAAACTTATCTTTTTTTCTTTTTTTTTTCTTTCCTGGACTGTGTCTCAATGGTTTTGAGAAAGTGGATTATTTGAATGTGATTATTTTTTCGGCATTAACGAACACCCTTCTGATAATTCATGAAGGGACGCAAGTTAAAGATGAGTACCACCTTTTGTAGGATGAATTGCAGAGCCCAGCTAGGGTTCAAGTCCCTTGGAGCAGTCCTTGCCAGCCTGTAATTTCAAGCAGGATATCCATTTGTGACAGCCCTTGGCACCTGCTCAGCCACCAGTCAGCCACGCAGTGCTGTGTCTTGGCTTATGTGGATGAGCAGAAGAGCTTCTGCGCGTCACCAGGTTCCCTCTGTTCACTCCCCAAGGAAGAGCGATTGAAGTTGTAATGTAGTTGCTGGATATCTTTATGGGCTGCAGTTAAAAGTAAAGTTTAACCTAATCTTAACACATTTTACCTCTGCTATTGTAGTCTCTTTGGGAATGACTGCTGTGTCTGTCAGGCCAGCTGTGTAACAGCTCTGTAAGTACTTCTTCTGAGACATGGGGCTGGAAACAGGCAGCTTTCCTCCTTGGTCTGTCCATCACCCCTTTAAATAAGTGGCTTTCTTGTAAACTGCTTGTGTAGCCTACTCTCTTATGTAGCTTAAGTATGTTGATTAATTGTATTTTCTGATACTTAGTAGAAGTGGATTTCTTGCATCTTTTATTTACTGTGCCTGCATAAACTCCGTTAGATGGTGCAATGAAATCAAATTAAAATTCTTGAGGTTTTGAAGGCTGCAGCAAGTTCACATTTCCTTAACATTGGAGGTGGAGTGGAAAGGTAACAGACAAATGGAAAATTGAGAGGGGGTTGCTTGCTGTGGAATCTCGTATGAAACTCACTGAAATTGGGGCAAGTCTGCACTGGCTTGGGTCAACTTCAGTTTGGCCTTTTGTCATTTTGGTTGTGGCTGGGCAAACTTGTAAAGGTCCACTAGCAATACTGAAGGCAAAAATGTCATCAGCTGCTATGGCTTTCTATTGAGCATTTAAGAATATAATTATGATAACAAAGGTGAGGAGAATAGTCTTCCCAGAGTGACCACAGTGGAGTAGTGCAACTACTGTTGCAGTAGAATATGTTTTCTGTCTTTATAACCAGTTTTTTTTCCAATAATACCCTTAGCTTGCTCCAGTAGGTGTGTAAATTTCTTATGATAGATGACATTTGTGAATTTTTGTAATAGAGAAATTTCTTCTTTCCAGTACTCAAAGGTTAACGTGACATTCAAATTGAATGCAAGTCATTGGATGTGACATGAGACTAATCAGTATGGTATTCTATTCATTCACATTTGTTTCCATATATCATTATTTGCAGATCTAAAAGTCATTCAGCACAGTTAAATCCTAGTAAACATTATTATCTGTTTAGGATGATGCTTCTTTGAAATTTTGTTTTAATTATGTCACTAAATAAGCAAAAACAAATTAATAATAAATAAACAAATGCAAGTCAAGCTCAGTATTCAACACCCACTTTTTTTTTTTTTTCCTACTTTCTCTCTCTCACTTTGTCAGGTAACAGCTTCATGTAGTTTTTACCCACATGTACTGAGAGCAAATAGGAGGTAACTTAGGAACATCTCATCTTCGTATGCTTGGGAACTGAATAACTAAGTATGAATAGAGAAAAAGGAAACACGAGTTGGTACAAATGACTCATTTCACACTAGGAGTTCAGTATGGAGCCTTTGCTCTTGCCTGGGTACTCTGAAACCGCCCCTGGTGGAAATTACTGTGAATGGTTTTGAAGCATTTACGTGCACCTGGAAACACAATGGTGGCAGGGGGTAGTGCCTCAACAATGTGGATTAATGAATTGGCTGAAGAAAAGCAAGTGTACACATTACTTATGGAGAAATGCTCCGGGGGAGGCTTTTGACATTAGAACGCTGCAAGTAATTTTGTTTTGTTTTTGTCACTGTTCAAAAATGTCATAAGATCTGAGTTTTTATGAGCTAGAGGTTATTGTGTCAAGGCAATTGAGAGGCATGTGAAGGGTGCTGTGCCCAGCCATTGAATCTGGCTTCCTGTTGCTGATTTACGAGCAGAAACATTTCCTCCACAGTTCGCAGAGGTGGGAAGGTCTGTGTGTATGTGTGCAGAGACATGTGTTTCCCTCCTCCAGTGACCATAGGCAACGATTCTCTTTTCCCACTCTCACAGATTAGTTGAAAAAGCAGACTGTCAATGAAAGGTGAGGCACTGGCACGGGCTGCCCAGGGAACTTGTGGCTGCCCCATCCCTGGAGGTATTCAGGGCCAGGTTGCATGGGACCCCCTGGGCAGCCTGAGCTGATGCCTGATTTAGTGGTAGGCAACCTTGCTTGGGGTAGAGGGTAGAAAAATGTCATCAGCTGTTTTGGTTTGAGGTTTCTTCCAACCCAAGCAGCATTGTGATTCTATGGAAGTAAAACGAATGGGAACTTTTATTCACTGTTAAGATTGCTGTCGTAATGCCTTGACCATTCTATTGGCTCTTCAGCCTGTTCACAGATTTCCCCATCAGCATGGAGGCCGCAGCACCAGAGGCCCCAGAGCAGAGCCCTCCTCCTGCTTTGGTATCTTGAGTGGGAGAAGGGGTTTGCAACATTCTGTGTCAGAAGATTAAATATTCTAATTTTTAGGAATGATTGGGCCTGGGCACTTGGAACCACCTCTAATTTCAATTAAAAAACCCAAATCACTCTACCAGCAGAAAATTTTATAATAAAATTACATGAAATTGCTGTGTATTTTTGCTTAATTTCTGTTCTAAGATGTGGAGTCTTTAAATGTCCATCCAGTTCTGCTGTGATATTTTTGGTTTGTGATATTGCAAAATGTACATTTTTCTTTTCCTTAAAAAAACAAAACAAAACAAAAAAACACAACCCAACATCAAACAATGTACTAAGATCTTTCCCAGCTGCCAGGAGTAGGTCTGTAAAACACAGTCATGATCCTTTAATAATGGCATTTCTGCCACAATATTGCTTACTGTGTTACGTTTATCTCAGGGGTTAGTTTATCTCTGTGAGGGAAAAGGTGATGTTTTTATGTCACTCTGACCTGAATGGATAAAAGCAAACCTTTTTAGAACCTTATCAGGACTTCCTGTGAATGAGTTCATAATCTCCTGCTTATTGTTATGGAAAGTAAAATTCAGAGACTAATTTATCCACAATGAAAATATAATTTCCTGTCTTTTTTTTTGGCAGCAAAATTTGTTTCAAGATTATGTTCTTCTGAAGAAATTAGGGTGACGATGGAACTAAGATGAAGGTTTGGGGTTAATATTCTCTTTTGAGATGCAAATGAACAAAACCTTTGAACAGGGAATGAAACCATTCCCCATTCTGATGCATTCAATGAGAATTAACTTTGACAAACAGAGAATGGTAGAGCATGATGTGACCTTTCACACATACGTGTGTTAAATATAAAGTCTATTGTCAAGTGAAATCAGGAAAGGAGTTCCCAAGACCATGCAAGTAATTCTGGGCAAACAAGGTGAATTATGTAAGTAAAGCAGTTTACTTTATCATGAATGAGATTATGTCTGATAGACAAGCCCTAACATACTCATAGATAATACTGTTTACTGAAATGCTTCCTAGGCGGAATTTAAAAGGTTTTGTATTGACTATTTATAGTATTTCTCTGCAGAGATAGTGGCTTTAATGTTATCTAGGTTTGGCCAAATATAGTAATCTCTATGCTGTAAAAGGAGACTTGAAGTCTTCTGTGAAGGGATAAAGATTGGCTTTGTCATTGGAATTCCTTTGATGAACTGTTTTAAGAAGTTTATTTTAGGGCCAACATCCAAGCATGGTGAAAGTGACAGTTTCCTCTTTTTGATCCTTTGCATAATTCTCAGGAATCATGTACTCAACAACATTAACCTGATCTCAGAGTTTTCTACGCATCTTGAGAACTTGAACTAAACTATTCACAGAAATGAAACAGTCTATTTGCTTTTGGCTTTGTAAACAAAAACCATTTTTAACTAGTTGTCCCCACTGACAGTAGTTTTCTGATCTAGTAACATTCTAGCAGTGTAAATGTCTCCTTAAAAATGACTAAAGAGTTGCACTTTGGCTGAGTGTCAGAGCATTCTATCCAGCCACGTCAACTTAAACTCTTCACCTTATGGGCGTTGTGATGCTTAATTAGTTGCTTACAAAGGGCATCAAGCTCTTGGATTGCAAGTTGCTATCTAACTGTCTGTTATGTTTTCAAGAATTTCATCTAAAAAAAAAACCAATTTTCTCCTTCTTTACACTGTTCCTGTACACAGGATGTCCAGTCTTAATATTTCTTGGAGTTAAAAGAGTTATCAATATAAACAGCAGTGCAAGACTGAGCTCTGTGCAGCTCATAGGAGAGCTTCCAGAACATAGGTGTAATGGGATGTGCCAGTTGAAAGCAGTGCACTGCTCAATGGTGTGTTCTGGTTGGTGAGTACAGGCATGGTGCTGCTTCTTCCAGCTTGCTCACAGCAAAGTGCCTTCTGAAATGCTAAATGCGTTTATAATGAGACATATTCTCTCCAGTCTGGGTCAGACAATAGATGTCTTTTGGGGTCAGTTTTGCCAATTGGCTGGTTTTCTTCAGGAGCTCATCTGGTTTTGTTTTTGTGCTTTTTTATCATGAGAGGTTATTGAAACTAAGCAGAAACCACTTCAATTTTACCATCTTCAATAAATAAAATCATATTAAGGGAATGTAGAAATTTGTGGATGTTCTCTGGATTTTTTCAAAAACTTCCCAAATAATGTCTTGCATTGTTCAAAGCTTTAATTTTTGTGGAAAGTCATGTTGCTAGGGAATAATAACACTTATAATAGAGTCATGGAATGGTTAGGTTGGAAAGGACCCTAAAGATCATCTAGTTACAACCATCTGCCATGGACTGGTTGCCACCCACCAGCTCAGGCTGCCCAGGGCCCCATCCAACCTGGCCTTGAGCAAACTCCAGGGATGGGGGACCATTCCTACCTCCTTTGGGCAGCCTACTCTAGTGCATAGAGAGATCACAACTCTCTAAATAAAGATTTTTTTCCTAACATCTAACCTAAATATCTCCTCTTTTAGTGCAAAGCAATTCCCTATTTTCTTATCACTGTCAGCCTGTCTAAGAAGTCAGTTTCTCTCCTGCTTGTAAGCTCCCCTCAAGTACTGGAGGGCTGCAGTTAAGACTCCCCAGATCCTTCTTTTAAACAAGCCCAACTCCCTCAACCTGTCTTCATAGAAGGGGTGCTCCAGATCTTTGATCACCTTTGTGGCTCTCTTCTGGACTTGCTCTGGCAGCTCCACAGCTTTCCTGATTTGGAGGCCTGAAATGCATTCATGGGTGGGTTGATTGGCTCCTGCTATCAAGTTAACAAGACCTCTACCTGCTATTCTTCATTCCAGGCCTATGCTCACATGCAGCAAGTTATTTTTGGAGGTAGATGGAGGAGAACTGTGTGGGTTTCATGTGGGTGAAGGTGTCCTCCGCATTAAATTGCCATAATTCTGGTTCAGGTTGTAGGCTGAGAAAAGTGAGTAGGAGGGAAGTGATCAGCCTTTCCCCAAGTGGCAGCAGTGAATTTTACTTTTTCAGGAACTCTTCTGTTTCTCTGTCAGGAGCCAGCTTCAGGGTATTTCACCTGTGTCTGTCTGGGGGTAATGTCAGCTTTTTAGTTTTTCAGAAAATTTGTAATTTTTTTTTTTAAGATAGTAGTTTTTAGGAAATGGCTAAGCAGGTTTCACGCATGGGTGATGGTTAATTACTTTGTGCTTGCTGCTAATTTCTTGGCTCTACCGAAAGTATTTGTTGTTTTTGAGGGGGAAATCAGTGTCTTTTAGAGAAAAGCATTTAAGCTGAAACCAATGTGTAAAGGAATATGTTTTTCTGTTGCCTTTATTACATCTGAGCTTGATATTGAAGCTGTGCAATAAGTTCAGATGTTGATGCTTTATGATGCACTTCAACTAAACGTCACTCTCTTTTCAATTCATGTTAGTGCTTCAATTTTGAAAATTTTAATTTATAGAATGGAGCAGGTTTATTTATGTACTGATTCTGCCTATTTGCACATGTGCTCAGCACCCTCTCAGAAGAACAGACACATGCTAACTTGTTTAAGCATTCGTCTGACTGTCCGCAGGTTTTTCTCTTTGAACTGGGAATACTCTGTGATCTTGGTCTTTGCTGGGAATTCCTGGTGCCTTCTGGGATATAAGAGAGTCTTGTACCCTCCATAGAACAAAACAGATAAATAACAGTTTGCAAGGCACCCTGCTGGTTGTATTACTTAAACACATGTGTTCTAATAAAGACAACAGCCCAAAAGTGCAGCATGCCAGGTGACTGCAGATCTGCAGCCACCAGCAAGCCATCATCAATTAGGAAGAGACTGTGATGTATAATTCACACTCAAGGGTCTGTGAAGTTCACAGGGTGATGGATTGAAGAGTGTTAGATGTTTTAATGATGAAATGCTTGAATAGTAATTTGGAGAGAATAATGAAGGTGCCTGCAGAAGTTTACAGAGCAGAATTTTAGCTCATCAAGGTTGTTTGGTTTCTCTTTTTTCTTCAGTAGTAATAGAAATAATTAAAAAAAAAAATCAAATGTCACTGCTGATTGGCCTGATTGATAGTAAAGGCAATTGAATTAAATGTATAGTTTAAAAAAAAAAAAAAGTATTAAACTAAATACTTTCAGTCTTCTACAGTAACCTTAATGGAGGGGGAAAAAAAGTTATTTCTGATCAGAACTTTATGAAGTCTTACTTGTAAAAACTTGGTTAACTTAATCACTTAATCAATTACTGTGTCATGTAGTTAACATGCAAAGTGGTTTTAAGAACATTGAGCTTACATAATAACATTTGAAGAGGTTCTTGTTAAAATCATCCTACCTTTTTGCTTCCTCCATAGACTATAATGACTGAAAAGCAAAATCAGTTAAACTTTTTTATTCTGTAATGCACTGAACTTGGCAAAAGTATTTAAAGCACTAATTTACAGAAGCTGTAGAACAGGGACACAGCATTTGGTGGAGATGGATTGACTTGTCTTACACTGTATTTAAATCCATCAACAACAATTGCTAATATGTGCATCAATTCTCACTGTTGTATATATAACTTATACACTGGATAAATGAAGAAGAGCCAAACCTGAAAGCAATTAGTGGAGTCTGGTATCCTGTGATTCGAGTTAGAGCTTTGCTCCCTTGAAGCTATGTCCTCCAATTGCTGAAAATCATAGTGTATTTTTAAAACTTCTTTTTCATTAATTTTGTTTGAAAATGAGAGGTTTAAAAAGCTGGAAACAGGCTGGCACTGGCTGTGTAGGAACTAGTCTAGGAACAGGTTGCTTCAGACAGAGAATTGAGCAGAAATAGAAAGCAACCAGAGGACTGCACAGAACAGCAAAGGAGGAAAAAGACCAGTGATTAAATGAATGTCAGCATGCACACCAATGCCATAATGAACCAATGGCATTGTGAAATGGTGGAAATGCTCTTTATAGGAATTGGGGACTTTTCTGTGTCCGTTTCTGTTTCTAGTACAAAGACCTAAAAATATATACAGAGATTTAAAAGATGGGAATAAAGATTTCTAAGAGCAGGTAAATTGTGAAAAACTGAAGGTTTGCAAATAATTTTCGTGAACCACAGAGAAATATGCGTGTTAGTTCTTCTTGATCAGTGATCTGTTTTTAAAAGACAACAAAAAGAAGAAGATGTGTATTTTCTTCCCTTTTACTGTGGCCAGCAGAAACCTTTGGTGTTGCTATAAGTGTGTTTGGGGGATACCTGAGGCTCTCAAAGACTCTGACAAATTCTAAGGATGTTGGTGAGTAACCATCTTCCCCTTTGAGCCAGAGTCCTAGATGAATCCTTTAAATATATACAAGGGTGATGAGGGTTTTAAACGGGCTTCATCTACCTCAGTCGTATAGAGCTGACCCCCAAGTCTTTGTACAACGATTGCTCATGCTGGATGCTCCATCATCTGTGTGACTTTCAGCAAAACATTCTCACCTAGCCTTGTGTGGCCAGGAATATCATAGCACCCGTCTGGTGACGCAGATGGATGGTTTTGTTCTGTTGCAAGATCATCCAGAAATCCCTTTCTCCCTCCTTAGCTGCTGGAATTACAACTTGCCCTCCCACATGAAGGGGAAGGTGTGAGGCAACTGGGAATTTTCTCTGTATAGAGATGCTGACAGTTTGTTGATCCACCAAGACAGCTCACTTGGTTTTTGTTGTTATTATTTTGGGTGGGACTGTTTTTAGCTGTATGGAGAATTCTTACAGATTCTGATAGTACATTGACCCCATTTCACACTCATCATAGGGAATGTGTTGCTAATAGGATGTTACTGGGACAACTCTCCTTTTGACAACCACTTAATTTCAGTTATCTCCAGGGTCTGGCGGACCCATACATCAATGAATGCAGCAGCAAGTTGGAGAGAGGCTTTGTAATGCCCTGGAGCGTGAAAGAGATGAGAGATGTACATGTGTGCTGGTGGGTATTCATGTAGTGGTGAGGCAGAAATTACAGGAAAGCCCAAAAAGCCTTGGAAAGCAAATACAGCAATTGTTAGCAATGACTGGAGGAAAGGAGATGAAAGAATGGAGAAGAGCCTCATACTGATTCAGACAGTGGATTGCCGTGGCAGTTCTGGTGGAGAGCCTCCAGCCTAGGTAGTGTGCACACCAAGGTGCTGCTTCTTTCTGCAGGGGGTGCTTCCAAAGAATGAGCTAGCAAGAATCAATTTGTACAACAAAGCAAACAAAGCTTTGGCTTCTGCTCAGGTGAACTTCAGCACTTTTAGTTGCAGATCAGACTTCAGCAGGAGCCAAATGGTGATCCATACAAGTATAATTATTCTCTTTCATTTGGAGTCTTTTGTTCTGGGTTATATTCAAAACTATTGTAAACTCGTTTATAGGATTTATTTTATTTCCAGACAAGAGAAAAAGGCTTTCTGAGTTAATAGTTCCACTTTGTTTTAATTAAAAAAGAGAAAGAAACCATGTCTCTTGTACATTTCTTCCCCAAGAATCTTCCCTGATGCAGAGCAGCAGCCCCCAAGTTGCAGTTTAGGATGACAGGTCCAGTGCAGGACAAGTTTGTATTAGAGAATATAAAGAGTAAGTGATATTCTCTTTGGAAGATACAAGTGTTCGTTGTCATTTTCAGCTGCAAACAGAATAAAATTTTGTTTCAGAAATCAGAAGTGATTACAAATTTCTTACAAAGCCTGAACTTGCAGCTGTGACTTTCCTGCTGAGCTCCTTATCCTTGGAAGTATATAATGGGGGAAGGAATAAACCGAAAATGATGTGTTCTCTGAAAGCCTATAGAGAACTGGAATAAAAAAAGGAAAAATAGTGCTGGAGGACTGATGCTAAAGGAATTCTGTGGGGATCTGGGATTCTGAGATCAGCATAGGAAAGTGACAGCATTTGTTCCCGCATTGCAAAATGACATGTGATGAGAATCATCCCACTACACTTCTGTAATACAGAAGCCCAGATAGCACCAACTTTGTAAGCATGTATTAGATCACTGTATGTCACTTAAATATACGCCCTCATTGGCTTTTTAAGTGATTTTTTTGCACTTTCCTTCATATCTTCTAAGGTGTTCTTTTTTTCCTGCGGATTCAAGGATTAGTTTTTAGTGGAAGATCATAAAAGCTGTATTTTGTTGGTCTGTCTTGAATCCCACTGTCCTGTGTCACAGGGAGCGCCGAAATCAGCAGGGCAGAGCGTGGTGCTGCCTGCCTCTGCCTCTAATTATTCTGAGTGTTTTATAAATAATGAGCAGCTGCAGCACAAGGTCCTGAGGACACCCCTGTTCCCAATCCAGAATAGCCTGTTGTCCAGCTCACGCTACATTCAGGCAGGAAGAAAATCGGAGCCATGTTTTCTCACTTCTTGCAGGCAGGGGGGTCGTGACAACTTCCTCCCTCCATTTATTTCTTTATAGCGGGTTTTTGCAGAATGTTGAGGAATGTAGGCTGCAAGTTGCTGTGTGTCCTCCGTTCCTTAAAGATGTGCCTGGCTGATGTGGGGTTTTAGCTGGCTGCAATATGGGCTCCCAGCAAAGATTTGGCAAGAGCCGCCTTGCAGGCAGCACAGATGTGGTGGGGATGTTCCTAAATGTGGGGACACGCATCCTTTTTGCTGTAGTTGCTGACTTTGCCTGAGCCCCAGCTGAATTTCTTAGTAGAAAAAGGAAAGGAGGACAACAGTAAACTGTGCTGTAAGATGCTATCATGAGGCTCAAACTTTAGCAAAAATTGATTGGTGAGGTTTTCCAGCCCCCCTGATCCTTCATTAACCACAGGGCTATGAAGTGAGAAGATCAGAGCCCAGTGTGATCCTGGGGGTTGTTTGCTTTCACATTTGACCACTGTTAAGTTTTGTCTATTCTGTTTGTGAGGGCTCTGTTGACCAGCTGCTGTCAGCAGGATTTTTTTTTCAGTTGCATAAGGACTGGGAAAACAGTCTCTGTCTGACTCTGTCACAGTGAATGGCTTTTAAGTTAAGCCATGGCTGCAGTTATTGTGCTCTAGCTGTGACACTATAAATAAAGTTATTAACAGCAATATGTAAATGGGTTTCTATTTTTGTCCCCTGTATTGTTTGCAAAATCTAGGGCAGTTATTCAGTAAGAATCATCTGCTGTTTAGCACTGAGCCTACCAGCATTTGATGCTGTGTGGGCTGCTGCTTTTTTTTCTTTTTTTTTTCCCCTCCCTTTCTTTCTTTGCACTGGCATTTATAATCCAGCCCCTTTACAAGTTTGTTTATTGTGGTACATAAGAAATAGAGTAGCTGTGCTAAGCGCTTTCAGGCTTCCAGAGAGTGACTCGGTACTTAAGAATAGCGAATCATCTCTTGATATCTGAACCATAGGAGCATTAAAAACAGCTCCAACAACATCAAATACAGCACAGCTGCTGTTTGCCTTCATGTGCATCTTGCAAATTCCAGTTTCTTCAGAAATCTGTGTTTCCTTCCACTCCCTTCCCTTGGCTCAGCTAGGCCAAGTGAGCGGGGAGTGCTGCAGGAGGGCATGGACGTGTTGTTGTCTAAACACTACCCTACTGTCATGGCTACTCCTGTCTGGAAGGGCAAATTACACTAATCCAAGGCATCTGTTTAGAAACCTGAATGCATCCGTGCTAGGGACAGCAGCTGTATTGCTGTGATGGCTAGCAGATATACTGCCCAACACATTTCTAGCATGGGTAAGGCATCAGTAGCTGAGGGCATGCTCTGGTTCAGTGCTTCACATAAGACAATTTGAACAAAATCCCTCCTGTTCTGTGCACGTATTTAGACTCATAGACTCATGTAAGTTGGAAGGGACCCTTAAAGGCCATCTGGTCCAACTGCTCTGAAATGAACAGATTCACCTAGAGCTCTATCAGATGTTCAAAGTCCCATCTAGCATGTCCTTAGATGTCTCCAGGAACAGGACATCCATTATCTCTCTGGGTAACGTGCCAGTGTCTCACCTCCCTTATTGTGAAAAACTTCTTTCTTATGTCCAATTTCAGTCTTCCCTCCTTTCATTTGAAATCATTTCCCCATATCCTGTAACGGCAGAGATCCTGCTAAAGAGTCTGCCCCCTTCTTCCATGTAGCCCCTCATTTAGAAACTGAAAGACTGGCCTTCCCACATCCCGTACAGAGGAAGCCCAACATGCTTGTCCTGTGCCTCCTCACAGTTTCAGTGACAACCATGTTGGCTTGCAGGCAGGTGCCTGGTTTTGCATAGATGTAGGAAGAACTGACTCAGTAACTTTCCTCTGATTTTTATGGTCTGGGATGCATCACCATAAATATTTTTTAAACTGTCCCTAAGGTGGCTTCCTATGCTATAGAAAAGATCTGGTCACAGTCTGTTGATTTTATTGGTATTAGTTCAGTGGTAAACTAATAACTGTTTACAGGAAATTCATTTGGAGATGGTATTTTGTGAATATTGCAAGTTGGAAGCAGATGGCTTAGTGAAATATCTTAATGCATTAACAGAGAAATGAAATTTTCCAATGGAAAATGCAAGAGAAAAGCCATTTCTTTCTATGCATATCTATTATTCCAGTGATGGCAATTATAGTAATTCTCTTGAAATCAAGTTAAAATTACATGCCTGCTTCATTATGAGAAGAAACCACTGATTGCAAAAATCAGCGGAGATTTGACTGAAAGTTACAAAGAAAGACTTCCACATGCAGTGGGCAGCAATGCCTCACCACGCTCCCTGCTGCAGCATCTCCAAGGGCCTTCATGCAGATGTTCCCAGGATTCACAAGGCCAGGATTCACATTTCTACTTTGCCGTGGTGTGATTTTGAGTCTCTTTTTGCATCTTCTTTATATGCTGTGCTGCTGTCTGGTGTGGCATTTCACTGTGCCAACGAGGGAATATAAAGATTTGTGAGGTGCTTACACACATGCTCATAGACTTGCATTTGTTTTCTCTGACTGCACAGCCTTCCTCCTAAGTGGCTTTGAAGCTTCTCTCACACACACACCCTTATTGCGAACATTGTTACTGGTTGTAATATTTCACGTCTTGTGAGCCATGGCTTTTTTTAGTATTTCCTCATTTTATCCATTACTTAATGCTGGTTTGTTTGAGAACTTCCTATTGAAAATACAGTGGTCTGCTGTATTTTACAAAGAAGGAAATCTGAGGCAGAAGACAGCTAAGTGGCCACGTGGTCAAATAAGGGGCTGGTGAAGATGAGACTCGGGGGGTCTTGACAGCTTGTACCTTGACCAGCATAACGGAACAGAAGTGTGTTGTAAATGCTTTATGACATTACACATCATTACATTTATAACCTGAATGCCATAAAGTAGATTTAGCACTACTTAGTATGCATGAAATATCACATTTATGCAAAGTATCTTGAATATGAGGTCGATTAGGGAGTGAAGAGGTGTGTGGAATTTAATATTCCTTGTTCGAGGATGATTTTTGCATAGAAACATGCAAGTTAGTGAGCTCACCTCTGCTGCCTGCCTCCTAAGAGGGAGTGTTTTTACTGCTGATATTGATTGTACAGATTGTCATTCTATTTGCATTGCTTCTTCATGGTAGCTGGAGTTTTCTATGTCACCAGAAGGAAATGCAGGACTGTAGCAGTGAAGTGTCATCAATCGGTTGCAGTGTATTGGTGAATTACGTCTTAAAAGGAAACAAAAGCCTTACATTTAAATTGTAGGCCCCATAAAGCTGGGAGAAATTTGCTTGTGACTTGAGCATATCTATTCATTAATTGTTCTTATCTGGTAAGGAGTATTAATATAGTGCACAATAACCAGATAACAGGTTCAATTTCCTGCATATTTTTAACTTTTCATTTAATCCTAATTACAGCCAATCCCACTTCTCACTGAACGCATCATGTGCTTTGTTATTGAATTTATTATCAGGTTTGTTTATTAATTAAGAACGATAACTGAGCTCAATAAACGGGCTGTACCATTCTCTTTGGTCAACCATTTCACCTTTCGGAGTGCACAGCAAAGAATTACATCTTAACTTTAAACTTCAATGTTGCATTGATGTTTCCCACTAAAGTGGCCATCAGGAAGCACTCGTGGTAAAATGTCTCTGTATACCTTGGGTTTCTCTTTACATTTTCTCTCTATCGTTTTAAAAGCACAACTGCTGTATTACATTTGAAAGTATGAAAGTGAGGAGACAGCGAGTCTGCGAGTCTGTTGACTGTTCCAGACAGGCTGGTAGGACTCGTGTTGCTTTGCTTCAGCAATTAGTGTTCCCAACAAATGGCCACTTCAGTGTTATTGATCTGGTAAGCTCCCAAACACTCATGGTATCTGCCGGTACAGAGAGCCGCATCACTTGTCCATGTTCAGCTTATACTTGAAATATTTTGAGTATTTTTGTATTTAGTCTGCTCCTTTTGAAAAGAAGTCTGAAAAGAAGCAGACAGCTACAGGGAAGACATAGTTGCTTGTTAATGTTGTAAGATATAGCATTTACAAGGGCTGCTCTGAAAGTAATGCTTTCTGTTTTATGATGTTGGCCCACAACATCGGAGATGGGTGTTGGATGTATGGCAGTATAACTTGAACCTTCCCACCAATGTTCCGTTCCATGTAGTTGCTGTATGACAGACAGCAGCAGAGGGGCAGTCTGACCAAATGGTGTCCAACATGGAACTGCCCTTGAAGCAAAAGCATGAAACTGAATTCCTCCATGTTGAAAAAACTGCATTGACATTCATCAGGGCTTGCTGAATGTCTATGGAGACCAAACAGTGGTTGTGAGCACAGTGAGGTGGTGGGTGTTGAAACACTATGAAACAGTGGGTCACTTCTGGTGGTGAAAATTTCTGTGAGCACAGTATGCAGTCTCTTGTTCATTGCTGGAAAAACTGTATGGCTAATCGTGGCAGCTATGTTGAAAAATAGTGTTTTGTAGCTGAGAATTTGCTCTGTCACATGGTGTTATTGTGCTCTTTGTATCTCTTGTAGTTTCCATGGAAGTGAAAAGGAGGCATTACTTTCAGAGTGACTCAGGTAGATGCTAATGCAGTGTTTTCACTATGTCCTCACTATTCAGAGGAAAAGGTGATGAGGCACCAACTAATAGAGATTGCAGGACAAATAAATCACCAAAGACCAGGATGCTGGGGAAGCTAGTGGAAGGAATGAAGAAGTAAGGTTAGGTTGAAATGACCTCTGCTTGCAGAATTATTGCAGCTTTTTGAATAGGGAGTGAAAAAGTGTTATAACTTGACTAAATATCCGTGATACCATGGAAAAACTGAAAGCTGTTTGAACAAGTATGAAGAGCTCATTCTTTCAATAGTAAAGACAAGGAACTGAGCAATCTGTAACAGAAAGCATCCCAAACTATGAATCTGTACAACTCATCAATATGTCCCCTACTCATGACCCAGTATTTCAACATACACATGTGAAACTGTTGATTTTCCATGCCAAAACGTATCACTCCATTGCCTCTTCTGACAACTGACTGACTGGTTACTGGCACACTGCCTGTAGTGTGCTTTATTTAAGTTCTGAGTTGTTTCTTTTTCCTATTGCACTGCTCCTGTGTCACTGGTCACTCTTGCAAGCAGTACCCTCAGAGGAGGGCAGGCAAGAATAGCACCTGACTCCTACAGCTGCGGTGGTAATGGATAGGCCCTTCTCGTAGGGCTCAGATTTTCTTCTTGGCTTTTGTTTTTTTTTGATGTCAAAATCCTGCAAAAAAAAACAAAAGCAAAAAAACAAAAAAAAAATTGCTCTAAAGCCAGAAAACAGATTGCAAGAGCACTCACAGCAAAAAATATGGTTGAAGTTTGAAAAAACAGAAAATAGCATGACTTCTCCTTTTTCTATTATATGCAGTTCTGAACTTTTGGCTGTCTTGTCGGGGAGACGAATCGGAGATGTATTTTGGTGTGGACTGGATCCAGCTCCAGTGTGGACAGAGCTGCCAGCTGTTCTGCACTGGTCAGGCAGGTCCGGGTGAGTCTGGACTCGCTCTGAGCCTAGGAGATGTGGTCAGAGTCAGCCAGATCTGAACTGGGGCTAATGTGCTCTCCGCGTGGTTATTTATTCAGCTATTGAGTAGATAAGGCTACTTTGCACTACATATATCCTTTGGCTTTGCTTTCCTAAACTTCCTCAGAGCTGGAATGGATTTGGCATCCTTTTCACTTAGAAGTTTCTTCTCGTCCTCACTGATCAGCAGTATGATATTCATTCCCATCAACCCCTTCTCACATACATGTAAAAGGGCTGAAGTTTCTCCTCCTTAATAGCTCAAAGTCTCAATTGGGCAGCTAGTATTTTGGGGTTTTTTTATGTCCAGCAGACAGCAGCATGTAATTTGGTTTGTGATAATGTAGTAATAAAATTCCTTCCATTCAGTTATCTGTAATGCGTTCCACCAGAGGCTTGGTAGCCACTGTGTATCTTTTTTAGTTTTGCCTTCCCCAAATGGTTTTTCTTCCCAAAAGGCTATTTATTACTTTTGTTCCCAGTGAAGAATCAGTCTGGTTAAATATAGCCTGCTGAAATAGGAAAATCTATTTAACTCAAGATTTTTAGAGGGAGACAGACAGTAACAGAGGGGTTTTTTTGTTTGGTTTGTTTTTTTTTTTTGTATTTAAAATTAAAAATGAGTACTGAAACTGCTTAGCTATGAGTAACTTCTCATAACTGAGATTGCTTCTCATACTTGTAGGCTGCAAACCTGTGAAGGCCATGGAAAAACTTTTCCCTGTGTGACTGGTGTTGTCGTCGTCTTCTGCTTGGTGAAATTAATTTCTTCTTTTCCTGCATTGGCAGTGAAGGGCAGATTGCAGGCATTGAGATGAGGAACACCGACCGTGGTGGAAAGTGCAGTGCCATTTCTCTCAGCATCTCTTGGGAGTGCTAGGAGAGGTATATGCTCTCAGATGACAGTTCCCAGAAGCACAGTGCTAAGCTGACGCTGCTAAATCCACAAACACTGATAGTTTGTACCGGTTATATCCACCTCCCATCTGTGTTCCCCAGGCAGCTCTGACCTCCACTCTCTCATCTGTGAACAAACATGGGAAAATCAAGTAAACATAGGGTTCTGGAGTTGATATCTTTGCAAATGAGCTTTGCTGTTGTTGTTCAGGAGCTCTGCGGATGGCGGTCGGCACATTGCTGCCGATGTCTCCAGAGCCATCTGGTCTACTGCTTTGATGTCAGTTCTTACACTGCCACCAGCTTCAGTTGGCATGGTACTGCAGAGTGAACTTGAACAAGGAGTGTGTTTTTTGTTTACATTTGTGACTAATCTGGAAGAGGTGCAGTGGCTTTCTGCATTTACTCTTAACAAAATGGTGAAAAGGCCCACGGTTTTCTAGGCTTTTGTTTTTGTAGTGTTATTTTTGTGTGTGTGTGTATTTCATCCTGTCTTCTTTCTTTCTTTCTCTCAATTTTTACTTTGCTTACTGCGTTATCACAGCATTCATGTATGTAGGTGCCTTCTCACCCTCTTCACTAAGTAGATCTAGCATGGTTGTGCCCAAAACAGAGCAGTCCAGCTGATCAATGCATCACAGAAGTGCTACAGCTCAATTAGAATAGGCAATTTCCAATAGGAAATGGATCTTCTGATGGATCTTCTGTGAAATGACCATAAAAGTTCAGGAAAGAGAGAGATTATCTTCTCACTGCTGTTTTGTGGTGCCTTTTTGTTTTTCCCATGACTGAAGAAAAAGGAAAAAAATATTTTAACCTCTGTTCAGTCTGACTTCCTGCTGTTCTGGAGAATATATTTTGTATTGCTAAGGCTAAGACCTTAGTTTGTCTTGTAGACATCCCTAGAGAGTTACAGCTGACGTTGTTGAGACCTGAGTTGATCTGGAAGCAGCAAGAAGCCTTTGTCAGGCCCTTCTCTGGACTGTCCCTCAGTTCAGTGAGATGTGTGGGCCACTTCCATCTCCTTAGGTGGGTCTTGCTGCTCTTGCTCAGATCTGGTCTGCCTGGCTGTGGTCCCTCCATATGGTATACTTTAGCCTCTGCTCCATTTCATTTGATCTTTTGTTACTGTTTAACACTGGAGGGTAAGTACATCACGATGTTTTCTCACTTTCCGGAAGCTGAAATCTTTCATGTGTATAGGATAGGTAGAAGAAAGCACACAGAGATTCTCCATGCCATGCCATTCCCAAGAGAGTTATCAGTAGAAAAGAGAAGAGTGATACCATGTCTACCCTGGGTACTTCTAGATGAATTTAGCACTACATTTATGATACTGAAGCATACGCTGTAAAACAGGTTTGGGGCTTATTCTTCTGGCAGAGAACTGACTTAAATAAATGTCCAGCTATGGAAATTGACTCATTTATCAAACTGCTCAAGAAATGCTGCCCTATGGAGGTACTCAAAAACCTCTTGAACACAGTCCTCAGCAGTTGGCTGTAGGTGGCCCTGCTTGAGCAGGGATTGGGCCAAAGATCTCCAGAGGTCCTTTCTAACCTCAGTCATTCTGTGATTCATTCGCTATTACAGGGCTCAACCCAACCCTTCAACTGAAAGTTTTGTCATCTTCATCTCAATCCATCCTTCTTTCTCCTTCCTTGTTTGTAGCATCACTTAACAACCGGCAACACCAATAGTAGTGTGGTGTTGTAAAATAACAGCAGCATGTTTGAGACATTATCCTTGCCAGTTAGCCTGGTGAATTCACTAACATGCACATGCTGTGTCTACAGCAAATGTCTTTCTCTTGTTATACCTTTGCTCGTGAGTGCAAATTAATGAGCTTGTATTTAGTGAGTGATTATTATTTTATTTTGGTGCATTAACTTTTCCTTCTCTTTTTAGGTACCCTTCATTACAGTACAATACCATGGCTTTGCTTCATGTATAGTCAGATGCACTTCACTGTTTTTATAAGTCATTAAAGCTTACCAAGTCTGGGGTTTTGTTGTTTCCCATGCAGTGCCTGTGGTGTTCGGTTTCCAGTAACACATGGTGTTTATATTCATGACTGGCATTACCGTTGTGATGGTGATAGGGTTTGTGTTTCTTGCCTTGCTTGATTTATGTTGTGGCTGGCGTACATGGCACGCACATGTCTCAAAATAGAACACAACTGTTTTTTTGTTTTTACATTAGAAACACTGATGATTTAATTTAGCATTTTGAACGATCCTGCGTTTGCAAGGAAACCTGGCTGTGTTGTATCCCTCCTTTGATAACTCTATTAGCTTCAGACATTTAAGGATGCACTTCAGAATCACTCTGCGTAGGTGTCTGTGGATTTTAAAAATCCCATGTGGTTTTCCTACTTCCCACTTTTTGCTTAGCTCTTCCTACCCCTTAGGTTCTTTGCTTTCTGGCAAGATCTCTCTCCTTTCCCACATTTTTGCTAAGAATTCTCTCCTTTGCCATCCAAAAGATGCTGCAATGCTTCTGCTTTGGGGGTGCTAGCTGTGCAGTTCCAGAGAGGATTGCCAGAATTACAGGAGCTAGTTTTAAATGGTCTGCAATGGCTGTACCTGAGATGCAATGGAATGGTGCTGGGCACGGACAGCCCCAGAAGCTGGGCTGATCCCAATTGCATGGCTCTGTGGGCTCTGTGTCATGGAGCAGCACCACTGGCCAGACAGGTTCCCACTGCAGGCTCTAAGCAGCGGGGGTGGCAACAGGATCTGGAAGCTTCTCAAGCTTCTCCTCATCTCTCTTCTCCACCAGTGTCACGAGCAATAGCCACATATACATAGAGCACATAATACATAGAGCAATAGCCACGAAGCTCAGCTTGCCTTGTACAGCTATGAAGTCTTGAGTCAGTCCTTGCTGGAAATAGGAGCTGAAATAGGAACTTAGGAAAGTATTCACCTCTACCCTATAACACAATCTGTGGTACTTTTCGTTCTAAATTAAACAGAAATATTTTTTGAAAAACCTAGTAAAATCAATGTTAACTCCCCTTTTCTTGCCCTTCCTTCCCAGAACTACTATTTTTTTTTTTTTTTTTTTTTTTGAGGCCATACCCTGGTTAGTGCTGGGCAAAACCCAAATCAGATGATAACTGAAGTCAGTGATGAAGTGGAAAATATACCAAGAACTCTGAAGCCATTACAACACTTCAATTACTTGTGAAACTGGTTTTTCCACACAGTAATAGCCTTCCAGAAGGGACTGGGACCCTCTGCTGATAATATTTGCTGAAGCCCAGATTGCAGATTGTGTGGTCAATCCCTTCCAGTCAGCTTCATGTAATACTACTTTTAAACCACTCACTTATCTCACATTATTTTATAAGTGTAGGAATTATGTCATTTGACCTTCTGCTGACCACTGTCATTTACCCCAAATTTTGGCACAAAGAAGGCTTATTACTGGCATTATGCTCCCACCAGCAAGGAAGTGCCTTGACCTCTGAAGACTGACAAATAGTTGGTTTAAGTTGTGTCCTTCATTACAATAATCCATCAGCAGCAGCAGTCTTCTCATTACTAAGGGTAGTCTGAAATGAAAGTCTGAACTGAGCTGTGGGCAGAGACCCAGGGGTAGGGGGCTGTGCTCTGTGCTGAAGGCTTGTGATATCAATGCAATGAACTTGCAGGAGTGGGAGATGTTTCTGCAGCCTCACAGTGTGTTGCGTGTTCAAGGAGACCTTACAGGCTCCTTTTTAAAGAAAAATTCTGGCTAAACACAGGGTGAAGTTCACATGCCATTATCTGATAGGTATTATAAATATTTTTTCCTAGTTGCTTCTGGGCTGTTGCATATTTTGCAAGGAGAAGGGTGAATTTAGGGGTTCCTGGGGCTAGTAACAGAAGGATTGGATGTGGCACGGCACAACACCTCATATACTGAACTCTGTTCCTCTTCTATGGGCCACTGGCATGTCTGGGGATGGTAAGCTCCTTTTTTTGTCTCTGCTTGCTGGAACTGCTGGAACAATGCTAGCAGGAGCATGCTGAGGGAACAGATGAGGCAGGAGGAGTAAAATGTGATTTAGTGGCTCTCAGAGCTTATTATTGACAACGGAGGACAGAGGCTTCAGGCTGGAGTCCTGTTTGAAAGGGCTGTTTTCTCTAGCAGTTGTGTGCTGCTCTTTCTCCAGTCTGCTGCCACAGGTGTGACTTATCTCTCTCCACCTTCAGGTCACAGATCACTCCCCTCTCCTTTCTGTGCCTTGAGGAGGTTTTCTGTCCCCTGCAGCCTTTGTGCTGCAAAATGGACAATGAGAGCCCAGGTAGCACCTTCTGATGGCTCAGTTGCTTAGACAGGTGCTTGCAGAGGTCTTAATCTGTTTCTAATCTGCAATGCTTTGCTGCTGCTGCTATGTTACTCAGTTAGCAGATGTGGAAGAGGGCACCATGCTCAGTCAAATAGATGCCTTTTTGTTAACCACAAAGTGCAAAGTCATGTGAAGGGATTACTTAATATGTAACCAATTCTAAGGAGGTTTTCATATAAACAGCAAAACTCACATGCTGGATAGAGCTCTTTCCCTTATTGCCTAACATCATGTCCATGTTGAAGACTCTGAGGAGACCGGAAGCATCTAAAAAAGAACTGAATCATTCCTTTACTTTATATAAACCAAACCTATTTTTCCTTGACTTCCCTCTGCAAAAGGATCAAGCTGACTCTGTTGAAATTATTTTATGCACTCCTCTTTCCTCAAACAAAACACTCACCCGGAGAAGCATCTGATGGGATAAATGTTGGCTTCCTTAACAGAGGCATCAGACAAAATTAACTTCTAAATACTGCTTCTGGCTCATGCACTTAATACATTTTCGAGTCCCATCTTGCAACTTTTTAAGGCTTTGTTACCATAATCAACCCATTTGTAATTGCTTATAATTGCAGTTTTCAAGAACTTGGCCAGAATGCTGCATGTGGGGCTGCAGCTGTCCTTGGAAGTGCAAGACTATAGGATCAACCCAAAGGAGTAGCTGCTGAATTCAAACAAGAATCAATTTAGTGGTCACTTGCGGAAGGCTGGAAGTTTCAGATAATGTTGTAATCGGGTAGTTTAAATTTAAAAGGCCATGAATCCGTGCATAGGTTAGCTCCATAGGTCTCCACTAATTGCTTCATTTACCTAGTTGAAAATATTGCTGCATTTTAACCTCTGGGAACATCTGATGCATTTATCTGGCACAACAGTAATCATGAAAGGAGGGGTCAGCCTTCAGTGATTTATCCATGTTTATTAGGGCACTACAGGGCAGTGATTTTCTGAATGGGGCATGAGGAGGTGGCTCAGGGTATCCCTGTGTAGAGTTTTCAGATATACCCAATGTCACCCTGCACCGTTTGCTCTATGTTTCTCCTGTTTTAACACACACACACAAAAGCAGAGTGTGAACATGTCCTCAAGTGAAGAATTTGCTACTTGCCCTATGCTGGAACAGGAACAAATCCACATCCCTCTGAATTAATGGGTTTGCACTGATTTTATGCATTTTATATATTGTGTCTTTCATGCATGACACATAGTCCACTCCTGAAAACTTAGCAGTCATGTTACATAAGCATTATGTAGATTTTCGGCTTGCAACAAGATACATTTTGTTTCTGCTACTGAAGCTGGATGAATTTCCTATTTCTACATTGCATAAGAAAACATACTTAAGTTGCTTAGAGAGCAATATAGACTTCTTGAAGATTTCAGTAGGTTTCAAGTGTATTTCTTTGGGAAGTTTGCTTCTATTTGTAAATATGTAAAATATTGATATATCTTGTGTATGTTTTGTCAAGTGTTTTTCAAAATGGCGAAGTATATTTTCATTCAGCATCCCTGAGTTCCTCTTTTGTAGTTTTCTTGTACGATTTAACCTCGGTCTGACCAGCGAATACATTTTTAATGCACTATGGTTGGTGATTTATTGGAGTTGAAATGTAGAAAAAGAGCATGAAAAGCATGCCAGAATTAAAAGTGTTTTGGGATTTTTGCAAAAAATGCCTCTGAAAATGTTTTGGGTTTTTTGTCTTTGCTCCTTGCCTGAAGACATTACCATGAAATCACAGTTTCTGTAATTGCTGAAAACACGTCAGAATTGTAGTTTACAAAGAAGAAACAATTTTAAACTGCTCGTTATTTACATTTTTAATTTCTCTTTCCATTCAAATGCAGTTTGCAGCTTCAAAGAAGAAATCAGCTATTGTTAAAAGTTCTAATACAATAATATGTGACACGAGTTTTATGTTTGTATCAATATGCATGCATATATAAATGCTGTCTGTCTGAGATCTGTATAGACAGAATCTGGTGTTTGTTTTGCTGAATGGTTTCAAATGCAGCTTGATGGCTTTGTTTGAATGCAAATAAGTGTTTTTAGTATTGTAATTGTTTCTGAGAGAAATTTCTGAGGCTCTCTGTTTTATAGGGACTTTATGTTGTGGCTGCACTTTGGGAGGGAGGGGGGAGGGGGCAGAGGTGTGTAGTTTTCCTACAATGGAATTAAGAAATAGGCATAATAAAATGGTAAGTGGGCTAGGCTGCCCTGGCTGTTGTGTAAAAGAGCCTGGCTGTTAGTAATGGTTGGTAGCTTATCCAGCACCTCTGGTTCCCAACATACTGTACGTTTTCTGTCACAGAGCAGAGGTGGGAGAAATAAAGGCCATGGAGTTTTCAGCCCTTTCTAAACTCTGTAGAGGTTGCTCCTGTAGAGCTGAGACACCCCTATTTCACATGTCTACCCAACCCAGGACTTCTACCCCAGAGCTTACACAAATATCAGCAACAAATTTATGACACTTTCATTTTTTTTTCTCTTTTTTTCCCAAGCATCCTCTTTGCAGACATAGAGGGTTTCACAAGTCTGGCCTCCCAGTGCACTGCTCAGGAGCTGGTCATGACGCTGAACGAGCTCTTTGCCAGATTTGATAAGCTAGCAGCTGTAAGTTTTCTTTTATAATTCTGATATATTTTTTTTCCTGTTGCAAGAATGACATACTGTGCTGGTTCACTGGATTTCTGTAAATATTCTCTGCCCTAAAAGGCAAACTATTGCAAGCATGAATATAAGCTGAATGCTTCTCTCTCCTTTATTATTATTATTTTTTTAGGAGAACCACTGTTTACGTATCAAGATCCTGGGTGATTGCTATTACTGTGTGTCTGGGTTGCCAGAAGCAAGAGCTGACCATGCACACTGCTGTGTTGAAATGGGAATGGATATGATAGAGGCCATCTCGTAAGTACCATATTCCCGATGGAGAATTTCAGAACAAATAGCAAGGAGATTCACTCCCAGTTAGATATTCCATGCATTGCAGCAAGATAGCCAAGCCTGGGGATTGATGGCAATCAATCAATCAATCAATCAATTCCAGAGGCCAACTGGATAACAAAATGCAGAGAAGGTTTCACAGCAGAAAAACAGATACTTGAATCTGTTACAGCCACATGGAGATCAGAGCTCCATCTCCTGATGACAATGGCAAAGGTTACCATCACTAGTGGAAGTCTCATTCCCAAAGGATTCCAGTGAATAACAGAAATGTGAAATCAAAGGATTAATAATAACTTTATTAAATTTCAGTCACTCTGTACTTATCTGTCTTTGAATCAACTTTTTACTCATGGTACACCTCCTCTGCTAAGGTCTGTCTTTTTCTAGTTAAGCTTCTTCATGTGTTCTGATACCAAGTAGGTCAGATTCAGCACTTTCTGACTTTAGACAAATTATTGAGGAAACTGACAAGGTTGGTCTGACACAGGGACATATCCATGATGCTTTTTACTTTATTTCTACTTACATCTCCATTTCAGGATTTTTCTTTTAAATTCTTGTTCTGTATTTGTCCAGACCACCACTCTCTTTGGGAAGTAACAAACACGAGACCCTTATCTAGTAATATTACTTGGAGGATCACAAACAATATTGAATAGAGATTGCTTCAGATGTAAGCTCTCACATGCCAGTACTTTCAGCATGTGGAGAAGTGAGATCTGTTTGGTCATCATGAGTGCATGGAAGTCTAGGCACAAAGTTCATTCATCTTTAAATGGTAACTGATTCGACCTCGATATCAACACCATCCTTGCTACCCAGAGAATCTGCATCTTTTTCCTTTCTCTTCTATTTTTTTCCCTGTGAAAGCATCTTCTAAAATATCCGCAGTACTACCAGAGATGTCTGTATGCAGTACTCTTCTCATTTTCCTCAGTAAGTAGATTGAGATTTCACTTAATCTTGGGAAAGACTAGAGGTACGTAGTCTGAGCTTGATACGGTACATCCTTATAATTTGGATTTCTGCAAGGATGCAAATACTCACCCACAATTCTCAGCATCATTTTCTCAACACACATACATAGTTTGAAGAGCAGTTTTCAACTAGGAGAGCCTATTCAAAAAGCAATAGGCAGCAGCATTTCCTTGTTCTGCATACAACGTACGTTGTCAAGACCTACTAGCTCTTATCTGGTCTAAACTCCTACTACTTTGCACTAGCCTCCTTTTGGGCTTTGTATGCAAGATGCAAAATAAAAAGAGTTGTAAGTAACTAGTTTTCAGTAGTCCTTGGAAGGATGCTATTTATTCCGCATGAAGTACAGTTAAGTGGCAGGTGACAAAGTGTCTTGTCAAACACAAGAAGGTTCTTACTGAACCAACCCTATGAAGAAAATTCTGTGTACATTAACCAGAAAAGTCTTACTTTCTGCAGTAGCTGACTTGATGAAATCCATAGACCTTGACACATAACCCCCACAAGGCTGACTAACACCTCAGATGTCTAGACTTCATTGATTAGCTACACCCCACCTTTCCTTGAAATAAGCCCAGCTGAAGTGCACTTGATGCTTGTTTAAAAATAGCTCTTCAGCAGCCTTTGAAACTGGTTTCCCACTTGCTGTGGAATGAATGTGTTTAACAGTGTTATCTTTTAATAAGTCTGGAAGGTGTTGTTGTTTTCCTTCTCCCTGCTTTCCCCTCCTCCACCTACCCTAGGGATCATAAGAGGTTTCACAATTCAGGTAACAAATATCTACTGAAAGTTCAACTGCGGGGTTGACTGGCACTGGGACTTGCTTGTAGGCCTATTTCATCTGTACACAAGAAGAGCAGATCAGAAATTCATTGTATTTCTGGTATAGATCTAAAAAATGGAAAGATAACAAGATAAAAGCAATTCCTTTTGTTTATGGTGGGTAACAACGCTTATTTGCTTGCTGCAGAGTCTGATGAAAGTCACCTTCTCATCCATGACCATACTGAGAGAAGTACCCTTGTCCTGTGTCAACAACATGGCTTGGCACAGGGTGCAGTGGGCTTTGTGGCTGTCATGCAGTGTGTTCCTCCTCCCTCCCCAGCACTGCATGCATGTTACAGCTGCTGTTGTCCTTGTAAAGCTTATGGCTGCACCTGCCTTTTCATGACTCCAGTTCTGAATCCTTTCCAAAGTGATGTAGTTCAAGCTCTTTGGTACCTTGTCTGTATGGAGCTTCCCTTCACTTCTAAGGAATTTCAGCAACTTGTTTATGAACTTGTTTATTATTTTTATTAAAACAGTGTATGTCAGCTCAGCAAGTAGATAATGAAATATCAGAGATTAAATAGATAGAGATCATAAGGAGAATGCTATTGTAAGTGTAGGGTAGGAGCTGTTTCAAAGAGAAATGTCTTGAACATCCTTTTAAAGGGTGCATTACACTGTAAGGAGTGAATTAGAATCCAGAATTGGTCTATCTTTAATCATGGCTTTCATCAATAGATAAAGTTAAATATTAGGTCTGTGTTGATGTTAGGAAATTGGGAGAACTTATGTGTCCAAGATGGTGTAAGGATTAATAAGACCCTGAAGAGCAAAGAGACTGAAATCTGGCAGGTAGAAAGTATGACTTCATGCTGCAACGTGCTAACAGCTCAAAGGAAAGGACTGTCCTGTGTGATGTGGGTGAATTTCCCCATGAAACACGGGCATTCTGGAAATGGTATGACCAGCAATAATGAGAAGCAGAATTGTTCTGATGGCTTCATCAAGACTCTCCCCTACTCACATTCCTGAATATATGTTTCATGTGAAAAATCTTGAAGTTAACTTTTGCCCTAAAAGGGCAAAACCCACAAAGTATTCCAGCAGTCATTTGGGGAGTAAACAGAGCATCCAAGACCTCATTAAAATCAGAACTTGAGTATTTGTAGCAGCCTGTTTGGAGTAACTGCAATAGATGTGGTTCTCTGGTTTTGCTGCTCTGACTGTAGCTCTAAGACCCATTCAGGCTTTCCAGTGCCAATAGGGTATTTCACACACATATCATGTTTCATCTGTGGAACAGTTGGTGCATGGTGCCATACAGACAAATTAAGATCTCTGAAATCATTTCCTTTTTCTCTCTGAAACATGCTATTAGTCTTAATGAGTCTAAGTGCTGGCAGGTTATGTCCAGCTTTGGTATGGAAATCAGAGACCAATGCTTTACTCCTTTCACTGTTCCCAAAGATTTTTTTCACGATTTTTCAACTTGGCTGTGAGTTCAGAGGACATGGATTTACTCCAAGGGGTCCTCTAATCTTATTAGTGCTCTGCTTGGTCAGCCAGGCCATCCAAATACAGTACAGCCTATCTGGTTTTGTTTTGTTGTCCTGTGGATGAGCAGCACTGTGTGTATGCATGGATTATACATAGGTCAGTATGGATGTTTGTGTTCTGGGTGCAAGCCTGTGCCACTGACTGCAGTTCTTAGTGATGTCTCTTTTCCTATATTTTTTTGCAGATTAGTCCGGGAGGTGACAGGAGTAAATGTCAATATGAGGGTTGGAATCCACAGCGGGAGAGTTCACTGTGGGGTCTTGGGCCTTAGGAAGTGGCAGTTTGACGTGTGGTCGAATGACGTTACATTAGCCAACCACATGGAAGCAGGGGGCAAAGCTGGGTAAGTTGCTTCATCAAAGCCGTCATGGTCACCTGGGTGTTGTTTTTGTGTCTGACACTTCGCAGAGAGGTGTGGAAATGGGGGAAAGAGGTTTTGGCAATCTTATCCCTGCTGTAAAATTAGCTGTGGTTATAGTTTTCTGAACATACGCAGATGCTAGCAAGGTTATTCAGTTGTCTATATACATATCTTAGGTAACAGAAAGTCTACAAATTCCCAAGATGGGCATATCCTTCTCTGGTAAGACTTAAATTCTTTCTCCGTGAAACAAAGCTGATAGCTACAGTGGAAAAGAACAGGTCTGTGTGAACACTAGTAGAGTTAGCTATGGTTCCAAAGAATGTGGCTGTATGTCAACGACAACTGCTGGAGGGCATTCCATTTGCTGTTGGATGTTATGAGAAGAGTTGTTTCAGTCTTGCTTCCTGTTTTGAAACTCTCCTTTGAGAGAACAGAATCGGTTCTTGCTTCATGACTGTTTGGATCAGCTGAAGTCTGACTTGCTGCCACTCTGTCCCTGGGAGATATTTGCTCAAAACGACTTTCCATGTCTGTTTAAACAACTGTCCTCTGTGCTGGAACAATGTGCAAGACTATGATACTCAATGGGTTACCTCTACAGGGCACTCTTGTACCAGTGACTAGAGGAATGCAACAAAAAAAGATGCATGCTACAGTATGTATTACATATGCCCATTAAATAGACTTTGAAGGGTCTGTATGTGCCAAAAATATATGTATCTGTTGGAGTGATCAAGGCATTGTATCTATGGATGTGCTTATAAATGGATGTGTAACATGCTTCTCACTTTAGAGTTTGTCTCGTTCCCTTCTTCCTCTAAAACAGACAGAACTTCTGATACACATCTGTAAGTGGCATGGCTAAATAAGTTGGGTTTTTTTGCTGGTTTGTTAAGGGACATGTAGTCTGTTGCTGACAGAAACTGACTTATAGACAGATGATAATTTCTCAAGTGTACAAAACTGTCTTATCTTTTGTCTCCTGTAAGACGCATCCATATAACGAAAGCAACCCTGAACTATCTCAATGGAGACTATGAGGTGGAGCTGGGCTTTGGAGGGGAACGTAATGCTTATCTGAAAGAGCACAGCATCGAGACCTTCTTGATTGTACGGTGCAGCCAGAAACGGGTAAGGTCATGAAAACAAATGTAAGTTTCAGATACTTTTAACAACTAGGTGGTCTCCAACACATGCAAGCAGAGTGAACACTAGCTATTTTAGATGAGTGAGGACACTGTGTACAAGGCAGTTGACCATCTGACCTTCAGTGGCAAAAATTCCGATTTCACTCTTTTCTTCCTGAATTCTGCATGTGTAGAATGGAGTATAGCCAGCTTCTGCAAAGGTTTCTCTGCCAAGTACTTTCTAGTTTTATCAAAATATGTCCTGGGTTATTTTAAAAATCACTTTTAAGGATGGTTTTCATATAGATTTGTTCTTTTTTTTTTTCCCTATTCAATTTGATACTTGTGGAAGTTCTTAAAACAACAGATAAAATCAAGTATGTTTTTATTACTATATTGCCACACTTTATTGCCACAAACATAATGTTTCAAGCAATTTCTGTTGTGACTTTTAAGCTTTTGCTTCTGAAGATGGGAAAATCTGACCCCCTGCAATGATGAATGACACTGTGACAGTGGGATGAGATCATAGCTATTGCTATGGCACAGATCAAACTGTACAAAATAATGCTATTAGGGCACTGCTTGTTTGAACTTGCATCAAGTCACACTCATATGGACTTCAGCCAGTATATAGCTTTTTATGACGTGACAGAAATTAGGTTGATATTAACACTACTTTGTATTTTTTAAACAATGGTAAACTTTAGTACTAGAAAAAAAACATTTTTGATCACCTAGATGAGCCTACCCAGTGATATTTCCTTAAGCAGTTTCTGCAGTATAGACGCTGTTTCCTATTCATAGTACAGACAGGCATATAAATGTTGGCCTCAACAGAAAACCATGTCAAATGTTTCTGAATCAAAGATCAATTAAATCTACCTAGAGTCATAAATGTGGCAATCGTGATTAAATTAGTAAGTATTTGCAACCAGTTCCAATAGCACGGTTGCTACGAATAGCTGTAACACACATACAGAACTATTTGGTTACCATTGCCTCATTTCCTGAGAGAATGGAAGCCTCAAATCTCCTTAATGAATATTGTATAAAAAGTCTTCAAGAAAAACCCATATCATTTCCTAAAGGAAGAAGCTGATGTTTTGGTTTCTATCTGCTCATGCAGTAAATCTCATTAACAATTGTCAATCTTCAAAAGATTAGAGCTTGCAGTACAAGTGTATTGTTTCCTGAGTATCATTGCCTGTCAGTGGACCAGCTGATATTCATACCTAAACCACTTCTTCATTTCTGGATACATTCAAGAACATAAACCACAATACCCCTTATCAGATCCCATCTTTAGGGGTGGAGAAGCTATACTGACTTGCTAAATCATGCAGTCACCTCCCTGTCTGCATGTTCTTGTGAAGAACAGAAGGTTTCTGGAGAGAAAAGGAAAAATTAGGGAAACATCAGGATTCTGCTCCTCGCCAGTGAAAACACTCAGCAGACACCATAGCATGTAGAACTTGACTTTGTTTTTGAACAGAGAGCACCTTGTGACTAGGAGAGAGAGAGATGAGTATTCCATTCTGTATGTAAAATAAAATGTTCCCTCCTCCCCATTTTTTTTCACCACTTTATCTGTGTTTGTTACAGCTTTGTTAAGTAGTAGCTGAAGTCTCCATGCACTACTGTAATGCTGCTTATACATGCTGCATTCCAGAGTTGAGAATAGGGAAACACTCATGATATATGTAATTTCTGTGCTAAATTGAAACATTAAGAAATTGCTACCCAAGGTCATGGATTGTAATTCTTAGAGCTTGAGGGTCTCCTGGTTTGCTCATACTACGGCAGATTTCTTTCTCCATAGCCATTTTCTCTCCCTTTGAGAGTAGTTTCAAGTTCTCTCCTTCCTTGAAAATTCATTTTCACCTAATCAGGTGAAAGATCAGAAGTGAGAAAAGCTTTCTCCAATAGCCAGCTTGGTCTGCCTTGAATATTTTGCTAGATGTTAGGAGAATTTGTAGCACTTCACTTTTACTTTCCATTTCTGCTTGACTTTGATGACTTTCTGTGATGTATTTAGCCAGGTTTTCATTTGTGTCTGTCCCAGTAATGACCATAAAGTGTTCACTTAACTTAGCCACGGGTTCCTGTGAGTTGTGTCTGGGTTTCTGCTGTCCTCAAACACAAGCTGTGGGGTTTTCATTAGAGAACTCTCTGTGCATGCCATTGTGATCCTAGCTAGCAGCATCTCTTCTGCTGGAGAGAGCATAAATCACGTCTGCTTGAATTTTCACCTTCTTGGGCCTAGGCAACGACAGGGGGAACATTTCCCATACCTTGTGTTTTTTCTGTTCACATGGCTTTCAATCTGTTCTGCTGGTTATGCCACTAGATGAAGAATACTTGTTTAAAATCGTGTCCCTTCCAGGGTGTAACTTATGCCAGGTTTTGCTAAGAATGATTTTTGATGGATGCTAGAATATTGTCCCTTGGATTCTGGTTTCTGCAAGGTGATGAAGATATCCTAACATTTGCTTTGATCACGCTGCCAGTTGCCTTACCTTCATAACAACTTCTTGCAGAGTGAAAGGTGTTGTCCATGTGTAGTAGATGAGTCTGCTCTTAACCTTGAAATGACATTATTAGTTCAAGTAGTGCAAGTTCATGATTGAAGGCTCCATATTAAAACCCTGCTGTTACTTCAGGTGTGATCAGGTACATCTGCCCCATATCTCACAATTCTGATGTCCTTTCAGAAAGCACAAACTACTTAGCTGCAATTGGCATTGCAAGACTTTTTTCAGCTTAAACACTGTGTGTTTCTGAAACACTGGCCTTTTAAAGGTGGTATTTCTCATGATTGGTCTCTGGATTTGATTGAGCCTAAACTCTGAACAGCTCTCACACTTGCACATTTTTATATGGTCAGTCATTGGGAAATATTGTCATTGACATTAGATGGATATTAATTTCTTAAGGCAGCAATGTATGGGGCAGTTTTGTTGTTTTGTTTTTTTTTTTGCATATAAATCATTAAATTAATTTCCTAGTTCTGTCTCTTCTGTGTTGTGAGAAAACTCCATTGAAAAGCTGAATGAATGCACACAATTATTAATATATATGTAAAGAAATGAATCAAAGAATACAATAAAAAAAGGGGGGGGGAGGGAGGAGAAGAAGAAATGCAGTTTAATTAAAGGCTTGTTCTAGAAGATCTAACAGTGAGGATGCTTTATTTTGTGTCAACAGTAGATGCATAGATGACTCACTTAGCTGCCTGAGCTATACCCCAGCTCACACAGGTCCCCTGGAATTGCCTGAATACCTTGTCCATCAGTCCCATGGTCATTCAAACCTAACAACCTCAAGAGTTCCAGTGAATGCATTTCATGTCAGCATTTACTGTCAGACCTTTTCTGCTTATTGTTGCCATGGGGAGTCATAACTTCAAACTTCCTGTCTTTTATTGTTTACTTTACATTTTCAGCCATTAAATTAATTCATTGTGTTAATGCCATTTTTTTGGCACAGAGTAAATGGGAGGAACATTTATGCATTATTTTTTTGTTCCAGGAATCAGAATTCCTTCTTTGAAAACAGCATTTTTCTTCTTAAGAATGCTATTAATTGGAATATATTTAGGTGTTTTGGAGAAAAAAGATATGGCTAGATTTTGATTACTTCAGCTTTTTTCTATAGCTGAAAATGTAGTCCTTGTTTTCCTTCTGATATGCACAAGAATTGATTTCTACTGAAAGAATAAACTGCAAAACCTTAGAAATACTGTCTGCTTAGGTTTCTTTTTTCTCATCAATAAAGATCTGCTTTCACCTTTCTGTTTGCACTGTCCTGTGCTATTGATGTTCTTGTGGATAAACACTTCCCTGTGAAAAAAAATGGTGTGTCAGAACTGCTTCTCAGATAGCCCAAAGCAGGAGTGACTTGAGCAGATAAAAGGTTTTGATTGCTGTTTCCAATTTATTTTTTGATCCCTGAAGAATGCCACTCACCGCTGGACTCCACATGGAAACCAGTTTCTTAATGTATTTAAGAAAGGCTCAGTTTATTGAACTATGTAAGAAATGCAAAGATAGATATAAGCTATAATATAGACAGAAAAATGTAACTAAAAATAATTTCTTCAGCCATCAAATCTACCTCAGTACTACTTGGGGCAATATGCATACATCACACAATTCCTGCAGACAGCAGTTGTATCCTCTCTGTCCCTCTCAACCTTTTCAATCCCAAGACAAACTCTTCTAATCTCTTGCAATGAAGAAGAGAATCCCAGGTTCTCACAACAAACTCAGTTTTCCCGATCAGCAAAGAAAACCATTACCTCTTGCACAGCTGCGTTACCTCCGAGTCTCGTAGTTGTTTTGTGATGGATGGATGTAATTCCTGACAACGAAGTGACATTTTTTACTGTAATCTCTAAAGGAATGATTCTGAGTTTTGTAGATTGGCATATCCCATTTCTGCTATGTTAGCTCTCACATGTCCAGTGCTATCTAATATTCTTTTTCCCTTATCAGTCAAATATTGCCACCATTTCTCTCTTTACAAAGTTCAACAGTGCTGCACTTGGTGCCTGATTTGGTAAGGAAAATATTTTTTAAATATGCCCCAAGACTAATCACCGAGCAACTCTCTCAGTGACTTTCATCCAGCCTAATTTATCTTCCTTCAAAGTCGTCTCTTGCTTTTTCACCATAAGCCAGCTCTTCTCCCAGCTTCTAGTTCCCCCACAGCCTTATCCTCAGTCCCCAGCACAGCACTCTCTCAAATGCTCTAAGGAAAAAAAAAGCAAGTCCAGGGACAGTTAATGTATTTTTTCTGTTTAGAAAAGCTTGGATGCTATCATGGCTGTTAATCCAAGCCAGCATTTACTGCTCTACAGTTCAGTGTCATGATCCCTGACTAAATAGTTATTAAAAGTATCGCTTACCAAAACTGAAATTGAATTTGGCAGTTTTGCAGAGATCTGGGATGGAGGTCGTCCTTCTGCATTCAGCACATTACATTTTAAGTTTTGCTTCCAATTTCTGTCATGTTTTCTGTTTATAACCCTACCCTTATGATCCCCGTTCCTTTTTGCCTCGACTGCGCAGTACTGATTATCTGAAAAGAGAAACAGTTTGTTCCTTCGGTTCTGGAATGATGTAGATTTTTAAATATCTGTTTCCCTGAGGTTATATGGAGTGATTTATGTAGGGTGAGCTCTACCCTAATTCACTATTCTTTTCTTATGTGTTTGAATATGTATTTCTGTTGAACTTAGTACCTTCGCATGAAATAAATACAGGAAATCTCATTACCCTTCCTCTATTACTGGCTTTGCTTTTTCATTCTTTATCTGGAAAACCACTGTTTCCAGATAAACAGAGAGTTATCAGTTAAAGTTGCTAAAACTGTTATGCAGATCATTACTGGTTCCCAAACTTAGCCCCAAGGCAATGTAATGAACTGCCTAGCATTACCCAGGACAGCTTCTTCATTCTTCAGCAGAATTATTTCGGTTTATTCATGTTATACTTCTAAATTTACTGTGAAGATTGTGGCACTCCTAGCACATGGCTCCGTACCTCAGCTCTTGGCTTTTATATCTGTCTTCCTTTTATTCAAAACCTCCTTCCTGGTCATTACTGCTATTCCAGCACATTCCTGCTATTCTTAGAGTATTGAATTTAATTATAGCTGTATCCAGTAGTGAGAGTTTAGTGGGCATGGTGGTGATGGGCTGGCAGTTGGACTGGATGATTTTAGTGTTCTTTTCCGACCTTAATGATTCTGTGATTCTGAGTCCTTATTTTGCCTGAGTTTCTAGTGTTCAGGTAGGAGCACATCACTTAGTGGTTATGGCCAACTTCTGCTTTTCTTTGAGGTCAGGTGCCACACTAGTTGATCTGCAGTTCTAGTCATAGTTCTAGTCTAGCACATCAGTTCTAGTCACTGATAGAGTCTTTACTCTCAGAAGGGTGCAGAAGTATGTCTTTGGTGGAGTGGGAAATGGGTCTAAATTTAAGGTGAATAAGATTTTAACAGCACATTAGTTCACAGTTAGTTTTATAGCCCTCAAAAAATGCCAGAAGACTGGGGAAATGCTTTGCTTTGAACACAGGTGGAAACAAAACGTGACTGTCAGCAGATGAGCAATACTGCTGACTAAACACTGCGCTGGGTGCTCAAAGGCGGCCAACTGGAAAAATGTTTATTTATTTCTAAGGCCTTTCAGTCACAGTAAATATGGGCGTTTCTTTTAACAATAGCAGGTACACAACAGTTTCAGAAAGAATTGTTGATGATGGCCTTGAAACGGCTCAACAGAACTTTGGCTGTAACTCCTAGAAAAACAATTCCCATTCTTTTCCAAATAGTGTCCTGGAACTGCATCCAGCTGAAGAAACAAAATAGGCATTTAAATGCTGAGCATGTGGCTCTTCTAAAACACCATCAATCTAACGTGTTGATTCCCCAATTTAACCAATTTAATCACAACTCTGTGGGGTTCTACTCCTGTAGATTTATGAACACAGTGTTTAGACTATGTATTACTGCAAGAAACACCACTCATACCAGTAGGATTTCAAGACGATTTAAGGCAGAATAGGTAGCTGAATGGGAAATGTTTGATCCCTTCTCAGCATCACTGTTTTGTTGTACTGATAGTGATTGCATAAATTGGAAAATCTGGTCATACGCTAAAGAAGTAACAGGCATGCTTAATGCGATTGATAATTGTAAGAAAATCCCAGCTATTCCTGCAGTTCTGCTATAGTATTACTGTAGCCTAGTGTGTGGGAACTGGTGGTGGGAACGCAACAAAACCTCTGGGAATACAATTTTACAGGCTCCTCATGAGTTTGGATTTGAAAAGTTCCCACATCTTCTGAACTGCAGCCACTTTAAATCCGAAAATACACTGCTGTCAGAAACCTTTGCACCTGCTCCTGTTGTTGGTAGCACCTGTGATGAGTAGGACTAAAAGGTGACTTCTGTTCCTTCTTTTTATTCTTTCTTCCTGCTTTGTTATGCCTTAGGGAGGACTGTGTGCAAGGTATGCTCATGCTGCCATTAGGCAGGAGGAAACAGTGTAGGGATCCTCATAAATTTCCAAACCAAAGCTGTGATCCTCCTTGTTCTTCATTTTTAGACCTTGTTATTCTCATCAGCCACTGAATATGCTACTTTTCAGAAAATAAATTACCTCTACTTTAAAAAATGTAGAGTTTAAATAAATGCTTTTTGAATAAGTATTGATGTTAACAGCAAAGTCCTACTGTCCAAGATAAGAGAGTAGCACAGCATGTAACATTGGAAAACAGAAAATACACAATTTATTTATATATGTGTTTTAACATGATTGGAAATATTGCTGTAACACAGCTCACAATCCAACATAAACCTTCTAAAAGGGGTGGGGAAGTACCCCCACAGAGTGCACGTGGCCAGGGATAATTTATGGTGCCTGAGCTCTCTCAGAAGTATGTATTTACCCATTTGTCCCAACCTTACCTCAGTGCAGATGTGCCAGTATACTTGTATGAGGTCTTTATTCCCTTTGCACTAATCAGGTGATTGGCATGAAGTAAAAGTAGTGCTGCAGAGTCACCCTGCACTGGAAGCAGGTGGTAGGATCACTCACTGGCTGGTAGGGCTTAGCACATCTGATTGCATTTTCAGGGCTTCAAGGCTTTTCCCAAATTTTAAGCAAATTGACCAAGTTGTGGGGAAAAATTGCTTCATGTATCTTTTGATCATCTGTTGATGTAAAGGTATTTGCAGTGTAAGCCAAATAGCTTTGCGTTATAGGTCCCCAGCTTAGTTTTTGGTGGCTTCAGGTTGAAAACCCTTCACTAAACTGCAATAAAATAGATTGTCAGTGTCACTTTTATTAGTGACAACAATGTATATCTGCTTGTAGAAAATTGAACTACATTTTCTAACAGTTTTCTAGCATCACGTTGTATAAAACAAGAAGCACAACTGTGAAAAAAAATCCATACGTGAAAAAAGAAACCACAAAAAGTGCTGCAAATGATTGCAAGCACTACAAAGTACGATGACTTCTAAAAACCAAAACCTCAAACCAACTCAAATCTGCACATGGACGTTGCATCACACTCGTGTATTTTTAGCATTTAAAGTGCTGCTCCCCTGGAGGTTATCCAGTGGCCCTTTCGGGACTGCTCATGTGAAGTTCCCTGGTGCCAAGTGGTGGAGTTTCCAGCGCTCGCCGCTGAAGCGGCGGTGGGTCTGACATGGGGATGGAGGCAGCTGCAGCTCTGGGGGCAGGAGGTGTGGGAGCACACGTCCCACTGGTGAAACTGGTGTTTCCTTTGGGACAAGCCTGCAGGGCCACCTGCCCCAAATGCTTGGTGCCCTCATGGTGAGCGTGCAGTCTCATGGGAAATGTTGTTGTAGGAGTTGTCTCTTCTTTGTAAGAAAAGAGATGATGATTTCCCATACTTGACAATCAGATGGTTTTCCCCAGCACTGAGTTTAAACATTCTTTTCACTTTCCTTTGGGGTGGGGGGGGGGGGGGGAAGGAAATCTAAGGCAGCATAATGTTTGACATTTAACTCTCTGGTTTCCATGGAAATAACACCAGGTATTTTGCAAACTCTTGACAAGTACAAGTTACAGTGAATAACAAGGAATCAAAATAAACAGATAAGGAAAGTGGATTCCAGGCAAAAACAGATGCTGACCAATGTTGTCGTTCAGGACAAACAAAAATTCTAAATTTAAAACAACTGGTTCTTTTATTTTAGTGTTGTCCAGATGCCTGAATACTGTCTGCAACCCAAAATTAATGATTTCATCTAATTGTTTTGGTAAATGAATGTAAGCAGCAATTCTCTTGAAATAGGTTTCCTCTCCCAGGTAATAAGCAGGCAGGTTTTAGCCGTTTGTTATCCAACCCCTAAAGTGTTTGTCTTTAAGTAAGGTAAGGTAATCACTGCAGTTCCATGCTCTTGAGTTGGTACTGAACTTTAAGGAAACCTTTCAGACCTGTAGTGTAGAAGATTTACAGTAAGCTTCCAGTACAACCAAGATTCAAAACCATCTCTGGCAGCAAATACAAAGACCTTGTCCAAACTTCAGGGAAGTTGCTGTCAATGGGGAGCATTGGGCAGAGGAGACCACTAAGGCAGAGGAGATCATTTTATTGTCCTGTTGCCCTTTGCAGCTACACAGTTCAGTTGATTGTAAGATTTATGTGCTTGGCATGTCTGGGAAGATGTTCTCATCCTTCAAGGAAAGTGTGGAAAGTGCCATGCTTGTACCTACTGAGAAAGGTGCTGGCTATTCACATGTTTCTCTCTCATTTGTCTTTCAGAAAGATGAGAAAGCCACAATAGCCAAGATGAACCGGCAGCGCACCAACTCCATCAGCCACAACCCACCGCACTGGGGTGTCGACCGGCCCTTTTACAACCACCTCGGAGCTCACCAGGTCTCCAAGGAGATGAAGAGAATGGTAATGCCTTGCATTATGGCCATTAATGTCTTTTTTTCCTGATTATATATTATATACGTCCCTCCATGCTTTGTCTACAGGTTTTTGCAGTCCTGAGGGCATCTTCCAAATGTGGGTAGTAAATTGTTTTTTTGACTACAGAAGTAGTAATAAATAGCACATCTGGAGGTGGTGATGGTGAGGTGAGGCACAAGGGGGTTTGGAAAGAGAAGGGAGCCTGAACGGCAGAAAAAGGGCTCTTTGGTCTGACTTGTCTGAAAACTCATGCAAGCTGGTGGAGAGACTGTGATCAGCTACAAAAATGGCTCAGTAATGCAAGCATTCAAATGGCGAGTGGCACACATTTCTGTTAGCTTATAACAGCTTTCAGCACTTTCAGGGGATTCTCACTTGCATTATACAGGCAGGTGCTGCTCACCTCTGAGCTACCTGCCTATGTATGCTCGTGGGTCACCAGGAATCACACCACCCTATTTAACTCTCAGGAATACATTATAAAGGACGTGGATTAATTGGTCTAAGGTAGCAGGCATCTTAATTTCATAAATTATATCCTTCATTACTTCTAAATTAAAGTGAAGAATGACCAGTTACTAACACAATTGGGCTGAGAGTAACTTTGTGGCTTATTTTACATAGAGATTTTATCTTTGTTTTCTGCAATAAAGATTAAGAAAAGAGAGTTTCTATTTTAAAGACCGTTGTTAATAATAAAAATAGTTAGCACCTATTTAATAATTTGCATTTGTATGCAAATTGCTCTATGATCTTATTATTCTTAGATAAAGCTTTAAACAAATGAATTCCTTTTAATATTCTGTACGTGAATGTAATTTAGGACAAAATTAAAATGTATTTACCTGGGTTACGCTTGGGTATATCTGTCAGGTTGGTTATGTCAGAGCTGTTTGAGGACTGCAAATCGTTCTGTTAGTCATACATGATATTCAGCTGCTTACCCAGCTCAAAACTCACTGATTGAGTGCTGGAATTTTTTGTATACCCTCTTGTTCACTTGAGTGTGACTGTAAGCCAGAGCCCTTCTGCAAAGAGTTTATCATGCTGGCTTGATCCTTTGTACACGATCAAAAGTGTGTATTTCTTGCCTGAAGTCAAAGTTTTGTTGCAGGTCACCAACACTTCGGAAAGATTTTTAACACGAGGATCACCTTCACAGCTTAAATTTTTTGGCATAGCTACAGGCAACTGCATATGGTGTTTTATAATGGGAAATGCTGGCACATTTATTAATAGTTGGTGCTAATATTATTCAATCATAATATTATTTTACAGTGCTAAACTGAATTTCTTAATCTCCATAGTAATGTTTCTTTCTTTTCTCAGATATTCAAATAGGGGTTTCTGACATAAGCGTACAGATCTGTGGAACAGTGTGTTTTTTAATGTGGGCTTTTCAATAGGGCGTGCTCAATAGGCACGACATTATTAGAAGAGCTAATCACACTAGCATATAATTATAAGTTTCTTTGAATAGCTTGTAAGGAGTTCTTGCATCCTCCTGTTCAGAAACAAGGTGTGAGCATGCCAAACAGTATTGTGCTTCTTGGTATTAATTACAGTTTGCTATGTCTAGCTGGTTGTTTCATTGGAAAAAACATAATTATTTATTGAAATATCAAGCTGAGTCCTACAAACATCACTGTCCTGAGCTAGTAGGAGGAAAGGATTCTTTTCTTTTCTCCTTTTCTTATCTTCTTCTATCTTGTAATGATATTTACCTTTTTATAGATTCAGCTGCTTAGAAAATCTTCTCCACTCGATCTGTTTCTGTGCTGCCTCCTGTAGGAAGCTCTCTTTTGAGAGGCTGATGTCTGTGTTTCATGTGCCATGCTATTTTCTGAGAGCCAGTTTAAACCTCTTTCAGATATAGCATTACTTATTTTTTACTAGGCTTTATGTTGTTCTTGGGGAATCAATTTCTTTTAAATCATTATTTACAGTACTTCCCACTGCTGTATCTCTGAGGTGCTTTAGTCTGAACAAAAACATGCTGCTTTCTATGGGCTGGGACCATCTTAATGTCTGCTAGATGAACATCTTATTGATCAGATCATAAAACCAATTCCTTGTATTAGCTTCTGACCTAAGTAAGTATTGCTTTGCACCACCTATCTTTGCACAGTACTTCATTTGTATGCCACCTCTTACGCCGTGTTACTTTAAGCTACGTGCACTTAAAGGCACGCACAGTGCACAGTCTGCGTGCTGCCTGCTTAGAAATACAAAGTGCAGACAGACAGAAGGGGGGCAGATCTACAAAGGCTTTTTCAGCACTCCTCTGGGATGACATGCCATTGATCTCGGTAAGCTCCACCAGCTTTCAAAGCTCCTCAAGATGTGCTCTTTGTTCACGTCACCCACCTTTCCCCAGCCCTCCTGTATGTAATTATCTGTAGTCTTTTCTCTGCAGGCAGTGCAGCTTTGCTTGTTAAAACCTGAAGTCCCTTAGCCCTGTAATGTCTAAGCAGGTGTTTGTAACAGGGATCATGAGCTAGCATTCTGCCTGGAGCTGGGTAATGTTGCAGTGCTGTGCAGTTTCCTTGTACTGATATGTAGATATCACAGAGTCACAGAATGGCCTGAGTTGGAAGGGACCTCGAGGACCATGAAACTCCAACCCCCCAGCCACATGCAGAGCCACCAACCTCCACATTTAATACCAGACCAGGCTGCCCAGGGCCCCATCCAGTCTGGCCTTGAACACCTCCAGAGATGGGGCATCCACAACCTGTCTGGGCAGCCTGTTCCAGCACCTCACCACTTTCTGTAAAGAATTTCCCCCCGACATCCAACCTGAAACTCCCCTCCCTCAACTTAAAACCGTTTCCCCTTATCCTGCCTTTATCTACCTTTTCAAAGAGTTGATTCCCCTCCTGTTTGTAGGCTCCCCTCAAGTATTGAAATGCTGCAATGAGGTCACCCCGCAGCCTTCTTTTCTCCAGCCTGAACAAGCCCAGCTCCCTCAGCCTGTCTTCACAGGGGAGGTGCTCCAGTCCCGTGATCATCTTTGTAGCTGGACCCTCTCCAACAGCTCTCTGTCTTTCTTGTGCTGGGGGCTCCAGACTTGGACACAGTACTCCAGATGGGGCCTCACAAGAACAGAGTAGAGAGGGGCAGTCACCCCTCTGTCCCTGCTGGCCACCCCTCTCCTGATGGAGCCCAGGATACCATTTGCTTTTCAAGCTGCAGGAGCACACTGCTGGCTCATGTGGGTTTTTCATCCATCAAGACCCCCGGTCCTTCCCTGTAGGGCTGCTCTCAAGGACTGCTCCTTCCAGTCTGTATAGATGCCTCCGGCCCAAGTGCAAAACCTTGCACTTTGCTGTGTTGAAGCTCATTAGGTTTACCCAGGCCCACCTTTCAAGTTTGTTGAGGTCCCTCTGAATGGCATTCCTTCCTTCCACCATGTCAACTGTACCACTCAACTTGGTGTCATCAGCAAACTTGCTGAAAAACTGGTGAGCTCAAGGAGGCCAGAAATCTCCCATAGAGCAGAAGGGCAAAAGCTTGCTTGATCTAGATATAAATACATTTGTATGTAGGGGAAATATGGATGGC
Organism: Perdix hodgsoniae; assembly: GCA_035772895.1. NCBI lineage: Eukaryota > Metazoa > Chordata > Aves > Galliformes > Phasianidae > Perdix > Perdix hodgsoniae. The sequence continues at coordinate 1,457,915 of JAPSGF010000050.1, forward strand.
TATAGGGAACATACATTTTAGACACAGGGCTTAGAACTCATTGCATTATGACAACCGTATTTTCAGGAAAAACAGACCGTTTTTTGCAGCACTACATAGACTTCCCCAAAAGATAATATTAAAGTTCCCTGAATAGCATTTTTGTGAGGGATCTGTTTTATTTAAAAGTAAACAAAATTATGTTGGCCTTTTTTCTTGCTTTTGAACGCTGGCTCTGGCAAGCTGTCTGTACTCTGAGGATTTATTAGTAGAAGTCCTGGATGAAACAGATCCATATCAAAGGCAGCTGCAGGCTTCTTCCTTTCCTCCTCCTTCTGTCACAGCGTTTGGGTGCTGCCATGTGTGGGCATGAGGGCACAGCATCACACCCAGGTGGAGGTGCAGCAGGGCTGGCGGGGCAGCACCTGGCCATAAGCCCGTGTTGTGGCTGGAGCTTAGCCTTGGCTGGGCCCAGCTGCCTTCAGCTGTTCCCCCAGGCACATGGGAGTTTATCCAGGCACTTGCAGACTCGTATAAATAACGCAAAATCTCGAACACATGTCCATGCAGCAATACTCTAAAACATTCTGGAATTATTCCCCTAGTCCTATCCTAGCTTGGCTATGCATGAGGCAGCTGGGGTCACAGTGGTGCCAACCCATCCCACCCTACCCTGAGTCTCTGCTCTGTTCATGCTGTACGTGGTGGAGCAGAGCTCCCACAGTCCCCTGCACTAGCCTGGTGATCCCCACTGTTTTTTTGGTCTGTTTTTTAATTGCAAAAGAATCAAAAATAAACTGACTTCAAAGCATCTGAGAACACAGGTGTATTTATAGCTAGAACAATATTTATACACTGAGAAAGACTTTGCTTTTCCCAGTACAGATATGAGATTGTTTTTGTAAATATCGGTGAATTTTAGACTTCCAGAAATAATGCTTGTGCATCAGTTTTCATCAGCAAAACAAAACTATAGAAAAAAGGAAGGAAAAAAAAAAAAAAGATTGTAGTAGATTCTACAGTGAAAGAACTTCACTCTAATCAACAATTAAAAGGCAAACACTGATACCTTCCTACATGGCAGAGCTGTTTTAGATGACAAATGATTCTATTCAGTGTTGGTTAGCTGGAAAACACATCCAGTTTGGGATTACAATCCTTTAGGAGAAAGTGGATGAACTGGAGATAGTCCAGTGGAGAGAATTACAAATGAGGGGAGTTTCAGCAGTGTGACCTGTGAGGAAGGGCTGAGGCATTAGGTTTGTTTAGTCTAGAGAGGAGGATACTAAGAACGAAGTCTTCAGATATATGAAGGCTTGTAAGGACAGGGTATCATGGTAAATCATTCTCCATGTCTGCAAAAAGCAGGTTGAAAAATAGTCATCTTAATTTGCTGCTGGGAAGATCCAAAAAAAAACTTTGTAGATACAAGGATTGGGCTATGTAAGGAGCTTGTGGAACTCCTGCTGTTCCTGAAAACATTTTGTTTGTTTCCCTCAGGGCTTTTCAGTCTGGAGGGTCATCTTAAAACATTTTGCAAATATAGAAGCAATACTCTTAAAAAAAAAAAAATCCGTATTAGGAGAATTTATAGAGCATAAAGAATAGAAAATATCTTTAAATATTTTATGAAGTTTCCAGTCTAAGCTGTGCTAAACTTTGAGGCATCTCTCTCTCTTTGGACAAAAGCCAGTTATACCCACGTTTCTGGCAGGTATCTCCTCAGCCCCTGCCTAAAAATCTGAAAGGATGGAAATCTCACAGTTGTGAGAAACTTCATAGGTTGCCTGGAGAAGCTGTGGGTGCCCATTACTGGAGGCACTCAAGGCCAAGTTGGTGGGGCCCTGGGCAGCCTGATCTGCTGCATAGCAACCAACCCATGGCATGAAGGTTGGAGCTAGATGATCTTGAAGGTCCCTTCCAACCAAAGCCATTTTATGATTCTATTTTACACTGGCTGGCATGGGCATGTAGCTCAGTGTGTTCCACTGATACCATTGGGAAGATTCACTCTGGGAACAGGTACATCTGAGTCCATGTTACCCAACAAGAGCAGAATGGCTGCTGTGATTCCTGAGCCTGGTTGTAGTGTTGGTCAGATTTCCTTTTATTTTTTCAGCTGCTGGAATGATCTAACATCAGGAAGTTTAGGAACAGAAAGAGGAAACCCTGAAGATCTGCAATGCTGATTTCAGACTGAGTGTGTTTCTGCCATGAGCCTGCATGAGACCTATGAAGCATTTAATTTGCAGTGAAATTATGTATGACCTCAGTGTTAGTTATGAAGTAAACCAGAAGTGAAATTGAATAGGGTTTATACACGTGTGGGAAACATGACTGCATGCAGATGTTAAAAATGTGAAGTGAGGTTAAAAAAAGCATCCTGGGAATGTATGGGGCAGTAAAGAACAAGTCCATATTCAAGTGGCAGTGCCCAATGCCTTGTGGCACTACTGCTCCATGCAGTCTGCTGCATGATACTTGTTTGGTTTTTGCTTTCTAATGAAACATCGCTCATCTACAAGCCCAGTCTTTCAACCATAAAATATAATTCTTTGTTCTATTTGTCCTGTCTTAAACCAAGCAGTTCTCTGTGTGTTGCATCACAAATACAACTCACTTCTACTCTTTGTTGTCCCCAGCTTACCCTTAGAATAGATTTTCTTGTTACTTGGAAATGAAAATTAGGGAACAGGTGCATCGAAGGAATTAATACTATAGCTGGTTCTGTGCCAGCTACAGTGATTAGAGTAATAGAATCATTAAGGTTGGAAAAGACCTCTGAGATGATCTAATCCAATTGTCATCAGAAGTGATTAAAAATATAAAAGAAAAGTTAGTGGGCAAGTTTTCTTTGGTCAGTAGTGCAGCCTCTCCAAAGAGAAGCAGGCACAGAGGTTTTATCATCCTTCTAAAGGTTTTTGTTTAGCATGAGGTCACCATTATCCTCTTTTCTAGCAATCACTTGCTAAATCTGATAATGGCAACATTAATGTCAACAGGGTTGGACAAGGACACCCAATGGAGAATTTGTCCCACTACATGTTTGCTGCCATTGTAGTATTCAGAATCCCCCAATTCCCATAATCAAGTAGGGAGAAACTTTCAGGCAATCCATTCTGCTGTAATCCCCAGGCACTGCTACAGACCTGGGAGGAAATTGTTAACCTGGTCTGAGTTTTCTGAAGCCAATTTGTTTGACAAAACAGCAAGTTTTGTCAGCTTTGGTGCTTCTGAAAAGAGGATTTGTCTGATTCAAATGTTCTGTGTGGTCTCACATAAATGAGTGGGAGCCATATAAAGCACTGTACATTGCTCAAGTTGTTGGAGGCTTTGTGTCTGTGATACAGTTGGTACAGTCTGCAAACTTAAATTTCATTCCGGTTGATCGGGGCTTGCAGTCAACCTTGATTACATTTTTAAAAGAGGAATAAGAGCAGTATGCAACAGCTGATCTGCAGCTGCATGTGTGAAGTCTAGTTAGAGTTTAGTATTTGCACGGAAGTCCTGCACTGATTATTTTCCAACTATCACATGCTTTTCTTGAGTAAACTGTAGCCATAGAGGAAAAGGAAGATTGGATCAAGACGCTACTAAAGTCATACAGTCTTTTAGCAGGATTAAACTAAGCCTACAGACATAAAGATACCTGTTTCTCTTTTTGCAAGAAGCACCTCTTCTGATGTTAATGGCAGCTCAGCACACGTTGACATCAGAGGTGAAGCTGTGGCACTCACCAGAACCATTTCTAGAGACAGTGGGTGACTAATTAAGGGAGGTCGCATTTGGATTCAGTGTCAGCGTCTGTCTACATTTGTGCATCTGTTTGGTTCAACAGTAATTTCTGTAGAAGTGTGTTCTTTATCATCACTTAGATTGTAGAGATGAAAGGACAGAGATAAAGGAGCCAGGAAGCAGTTCAAAGCATTTCTACCGTTACCTGTTTTTGGGTCTTTTCTGTTTTGTGAGGTATGGTAACTGCTCACAAGCGAGGCACAGAGTCACGTACCATTTCACTTGCAGGTGTGGCTTTGACATGTAGAAATTTGGATTCAGAGTTCAGAAAACTGGGAAGTGTGAGCAACCTGCCCGTCCTCTGGCAGTGAGTTACAAGCCAGAAATGAATTAAAATTAAGGTGGGAAAGCTATTTCAAAAGCAACAGTGTGTGTTCTACATAGTATAAATCTGATGAGCCAAATAAATCTTTGGTTTTGGTCTGGTCCAGTCTGACAGAGGCCATGTATCAAGTTTTCAGCAGAACAAAGTAGAGTGCTTCACCAGCTGTGAGCAGTGCAGAGGAATGAAAGTCTATTTTATTAAGTGGGGTGGGATGCAGAAAGGGAGCACTTCAGCTTTTCAGAACTCATTAGTCTGTGTTCCAGCTATAGCAGACACGCTGGTCTGATCTGTTTCGTAAACTAATTTTGTGCCAGTTTGTTGTTCCCCACTTAGATTCTTGTTAAATACCCTTCCTACCAGACTGTGTATTTGTGTGCCTGTACTTTCTGGAGTCTGGTATAGAAATTACATTATTTCTGGCTTGAGTGCTCAAAAGTCCTTCAGTTCTGTTTCTGCTCTTATACCTAACAGCATCTGCCTTCCTAGCCTTGTCTGGGTGACCACAGAGACAAAGGCAGAATGTAACACAGTACTGAAAACCTGTAAATGGAGATGAATAATTAGGTTTGTGGTGGAGCCATACCAGGTTTGTTTTTAACTCCATCCACTCTCTGCCTTTCTGTCTCCATCTATGTCTTCATTCTCTCTGTTACTGTGGAGCATCTTTGCAAGTTGGCGTGAGCCCTTACAAACCTCACTTTGTCATATTGATTCATAAGTGTGCAGTACTTTAGATTTCATGTAAGTCCCATTCATTTGGGTCTTTGTGCTAGACATGAGCAAAGGGCAAGCAAAATTAGCTTCTCTGACATTTTTGCCCTCGTGATCTTTACTGGAGTTGCCAGCAAAGCTTTTGAGGTGGAATCTGTGCATTCCAAGCACGTTGTCATTAAAAAGGTCACAGAGCTCATCAGCTCCTCTATTATCTTGTTTTTGGAGCTAGATGAAAAGCTAAAAGGGTGTAAAGACTACTCCACTTTTCTTTGCGTATTTACAATATGTTAATAACTACAGCTAATGTTCTCAAAGTTAGAAGTATTATTTCTAATGGTTCTTGATTCGAAGCATTATGGTATAGCAGTCAGCTTGTCACAGCTTTGACAAATGCTTTATCATTCTATTTAAGGAATATGTATTAATCTTCAAAGAAAACAGCTTAGTTAATTTAGCAGTCAAGAAGAGAGGCAGCAGTCACATGAGCTTTTAGTGCAATAGATATCCATAAAATATCCCTCATAAAACTGTAAGCTTTTGGGACAGATGCAGTGATATAACATTCCCTCTGTTTTTCCTGCTGCACATCAGTTCCCACAGAGGATGGTCATTAAAAGTAAATGCTTGTAAATTCAGAGCCACCTGACCTGCCATAAAACATGGTTGTTTTTCTTTTTAAGAATCCCATGTAGAAAAGAAAAAAGAGCAAGACAGTTAATCAGTGGGTACTAATGCCTGTAAGGGAGCGGATACAGCTACGTTTGGGTTAATATTCCTCAATTCAGAGAGAGAACTTTCTTAGTCTCAAAGCAATTATTAAATGCTTTTACCTTTTCATTTGCAGGCTGATGGCAGAATAATGCAGCCTCCTGGGGGAAGGAGAAAAATCCCAGTATCAGGGATATTAAAATAGTGACTGAACAAGAATTGCACGAGGACCTTTAGCATTGACCAGTTTCATGCCTTGGGTTTCCTTCTAGAGAAAAAGAATTTTTACTGTAACAAGGGCTACTCCGTCATCGTGGTTATGGAGCTATTCCTGAATTTCTGTGAACTCATTTCTGTCTGATTCCTGTAGCCATCACCACTTTTGCCATTTTCATTCCTGCTGACAGTTCCCAGACTTTTCTTCATAGCACCCTGGAAGGCCACTGGTACTGCTACAGCTTGCTGAACATAACTCCATGAGCAATCAAGAGGGGATTTATATACTCTACTCCAGGAATTGGCATCTTCTTTTCCTACCCTCTTATTCCCTTTTTCCTAAATGTTAGGCACATGCTTTTTGTCAGCTTTTTCTCTGGGTGCTCAGATCTCTGTATATGTGTGTGCAGAAATGCCAGTCTTGGTACCTTTGAGGAGCTAAAGCTGCTCCATACCCAGGCTGGGTACTGCACTGCCCAGCACAGCTACCCAGCCTCCAGCAGCATGGATAGAAGAGATGGGGGCTGCTTGCAGCAACGCTCATTATCACACTTCCTGCTTGAGCTCCTTCACCTGAAGGTGTTTGTGCACACGTGATGGGACTCCATGAAGAGATCCTTGAGCTCATCTCAGTAGAGGCGAACAGGGGAGGAGAGCTGGCTCCAGTGTCTGTGTTGCTTTGCCTGTTGTGAGGAAATTGTGATTTGTGGTCATTTGTCTCCTAGGCCATGAGTGTGTTAGTCCTTAGGAGTGAAGCCAAACCTCTGTAGCCCATTTTCCTGCAAGACCTATGTTGAGCCAAAGGATTTTAATTGGAGGAAAGCATCCAAGACATCAAGAAATGAAACTGTTTGCTAGTAGTAGGAACGAAAAAAGACCAGTGTGCTCAAGCTTTGTGCAAGGGGAAGGAAATAATTTAAGTGACCATTTTCAAATGATTCTAATGGACCAAGCATTCCCACAAAGTGGGAGGAATTGAAAACACATTAGACAGAGCCCAGGGGGAAATTTCCTTCCCAACCTGAAGAGGGTGAGCAACATGACACTGTGCGCATGATCATCTCCCTGCTTAAAACTATTCTTGGCATGCAATTGAGAGGCTGAAGCTTTAGTGAATAGGGGAAAAAATCTCTGGCCACAGACAGATCTCTGAGACATATATTTTCTGAATCCTAGCAAAGTGTTTCAATGCAAAGGAGAAAGATCTCCTGTTACATGCTATCGGTTTCTAAGAAGCTATGGGTTGTTTTGTTTTTGGTCTTTTTTTTTTGGTTTGGACTTTTTTTCCCCCTAAAATAACCTTGCAGACCTCTCTCCATAACAATTCCATTTTTGGAAATTCTGCTTGAAGAATCTTTCTCACGAAATGGGAACATTTGGAGTGAATCATTTGATTTGCTTAACTCAGAGAGGTTCCTACTGCATTTAATTGTAAGCTGATTCTCTCTAATTAGAGTTCAAGTCACTCTTAAATATTTAGATATTGTTAGATGAAGATTCAGGAAAGAACATAGAATAATCATTTCCTTTTTTTGCTTTACCTGAAATAGGCTTTTTGTGAGGCATTAATTTTAAAGCACCAATTTTGTTTGAGCTGCCAACACAAATAACTTCTAAGGATTCAAGCACAATCTAGTATTTTAAAATGAAGAATCAATTAATTCTGTAATATTTTAGAGACTTTCCTTACAATGTTTTTGCTGGGGAAGAGAGGCAGGGGAGAATCTAGTTCTGTGTAGCTGAAGTGTTTACTCTGGTCAATGACCAGCTAAACGTGCAGCGCACATTTTTTTTCACGCTTGAAGTATTGTGGCATTTACTGAGGATATGTTTGCTGAGATTTTCTTGTAAACTGACCGGTTGGCTTGTATTCCCAAACATGCACACCTAGAAGGCAGGAGTCTGTGTTTGGTTTCAGGACATCAGTAGGATGAATGGTTTCTCAGCAGTCCATGAAAATCAGACCATTTTAGGAGACGCTCCAGTTGCAGTCAGTCATCCATTTCCCACGTGGATAAGCTAGAAAATGTGAACTTGATGTCTATCTAATAAGCAAGTACTGTCTGTTTTCACATCAGTTCTCTCCCCCTCATTTGTTGGCTGGTAGCTATTCATCTTCAGCTGATTTTCTTATTTTTTCCAGCCTAACTGGCTATGACACCAGACAAATTACTAAGCATTTTGTCTCCATGATTAATCAGTGAGCTTTCGTTCTTGGCACTGAGTTGTAGCATTGCTTAGAGGATAAATAAATACATCAGATATTCCTGACAACTGTAGAATGATTAAGAAGAAAAAAAAAACAGCCACACAACAAGAAGCTGAATGATCCCTTCAGCACTGTTTAATGTGAAATCAAAAGTACATGTTTTGTTTGGCTTGGACAAGTGCACATGTTAACACTGAATCAACATCACTGTTTCCTTCTTCCCACTGCACTTGAATCCACTGGTGGTTTGTACATGGCACTGAGAGCCTTCCTTCATCTGGATTTCGGATGGGTTAAGTTGGAGTTGCAGTTTCTATTTTGAGGTGTGGTTTTACTTTGAAACAGAGGGTATAAAAATGGACATAGCTCTCTGTGAATCACAGTCCTGCCTGTTGACCTGAGGGACGGGGGCCTCTTTTTTCCACTTGCCGAGTTGGTGTCATCCAGGGTCGCTGTGTTGGTTTTGCTTCTGCCCATTGCTGTAACACCACATTGCTAACTCGTCACAAGGACAAAATCTGTTCTCCTTTAGAATCTGGTCCGTGTTCTTATTGCTGATGGTGACACACAACACAGCTGTGTGAAAACTGTTGCCCAGAGCCTTTTCCTTGTAGTCATGCAGCATCAGGCAGGCCTCTGTTTGCTCCCCCAACCCAGGAGCAGCTGCAGGTCCAGCAGCTGGAACATCTTCACGTGCTCTGAGCGGTTTTGGCCTGAGGTCTCTGGGAGGAAAACAAAAGCAATGTTGCATATCTCCAGCTACATTTCTCTTATGTTTTGGAACACAGGGTACAAACCCTGTGCCTGTGACCCTGCTTGTCAAGTATACAATTCTTAACTTCAGTTAAAGTCAAGCCAAGATTTCAGAGGAGAGATTTTGTTTCATCCCATGCAAAATGTCCTTTTTCATGGTAATTGGTCTGTTAGGTATATATGTATATGTATAGGTATATGTATATACTATACATATAGAAGTGTGCCTCCATATGTTTTTTTCTGAGGCCTTCTAGCCACTTAAGCTATGGATGACCATGAATACATGCACTCGCTCAGTTCAGGTGGCCCTAAAGGAATTGTGAACATTTTGACTATTGCAAAAATTATAATTTCTGCAGTCTTATTTAAGAAAACACATTTTTTTGTGTGTGCATGCAGTGAGAGGAGAGGGAAGGAGACTCTTACGGGGTTCCTGCTGAAAAAATGTAAAGCAAAATGCATTGGGCTTCCTTAGCCGATCCCCAGCTTAAATAAAGAGGGGCGGCATACGTGGTTGTCCCATGGTAGTGGTCAGAGTTTTGTATCTCAAATACCGTGTGCCAGCAGTTGGCTGAAGCATTTCTCTTATCTCCATTTCCATAAATTTATACCTGAAGGCATGTGTTTTTCTCAAACTGTTCTGTCTGCCTGATGACACAGCAGCACAAACATTGCCGTGGGTTGGTAAGGCTCTCCATCCACACCTAGCAGTGAATGTTCCGAAAACTCCTCTGCGGTGTCGTTCTCTGCATGCTTTGAGTTCTTAAGATTTGCCTGTTTCCTAACCCTTGTGTCCTTTTCCTTTCTTACAGGGTTTTGAGGACCCCAAGGACAAGTAAGCAAATTTTCTTCTGTCATATGCTGTTACTTTTGTGGGTTTTGTGTTGTTGGTTCCCATATTAAAAAAGGACAAAAATTAGTGCCCAGCAGCCAAGAATAGTGCCTGGACCCCCCAGTGACTTCTCCTGTAGAGACAGCCAGTCTGAGGACATGGGGTTGACTGATGTGCAATCAGAGCTGCCACTGTCTCAAAACATTTATTGATTTGTCTGGGTCTAACTGGCATTTGGAATTAAAACATTTTGCTGCTATTTCCCACCCCACCCAGTGTTATTCAGTATTTGCTGTTTTGACAATATCCCAAGAACAGAATCATCATGAAAAGTGTGTCTAGCAGTGTTGAACACTTCCAATAAGAACAAATTATGTATGTCTAAATGACGTATATAGTTCCTGAGTGCTTCTTATGTATGTACTTCTAATTATTACATAGTACTAATTTCTGCATGCAAAAGTAAACTCAGAAATGACAGTTCATTTTAAAAGATGAATTCATAATTTCATGTTGTAACATGCAAGCATGCTAGAGCAGCATTTTGATCTATTTCATATCTAACAAATTTTTTAGTGACAAAAATAATGATAAAACATGAGTGGTATTCAGTGGTAAAAAAATCTGTTTTGGAGAAAGAAAAAAACATATAGTCCCCTTCTCACTTCCACAACTGGACATTACTAAAAAAATTCTTGTAGTGAAGGTGTCTGTAATTATTTCTTATTCAGAACCACTGAATGGCATTAATTGTAAGTTTGCTCATGGCGAGACAGGTGACAGTAGAGGAGACTGATGCCTGAAATGTGTTGCTATTGCTCTTTATCACATTTCTCAGGCTGCCAACAAGGACTTGGCAGATCTGTGTGTGCTGGGGCAGCTGAATGCTTCTGTGGGCCCTAAATAATGTGCCTTTAGGGAAATTCATGTTATGATGGCTGAGCACTGAATGCAACTCCCTAGAAGTAAAGGAATGTGGTAAAATTGGACATGACAATACTTGGAATCTTCTTCTCTTGCCTTTCACTGCAAACTCTGTTTTAGTAGCATTTACCTCTGTGCGCCATGAGATGTTTCAGTGTGGTGCAGGGTATCTGGGGAGAGTCTTGTGTCCATGGCTGCTGTGTACTCAACTGATACTGGATATATTTTGGAGGGAAAGGATCTAACAGACTGCAACAAAATAATTGTGAGGAATACAGAAATTTTTAAGTATTCTTCATGAAATAGGATCTGTGTTTACGTTTCACATAAGAGAACATAAGATCTCCTGCCTTGGTGCTGGGCTACACATGTGAGTGAGGAATGGTTCCTCCACAGGTGGGTACTCCAAGGACAGTCATGTCTCTCCTCCATCCTGCAGTTTGAAAAGGTTACTTGAGCTGCTGAGTACTGGCAAGGATTACTCTGTATTTACTAGTGTTGATTCAGTGTGCCCCTATCTTACTATACAGGTTGCAGGCTTTTTTCACTCCTGCTGCACACACACAAAAAAATCTCCTTATTGCCTTAGATTCTCTTGATCCAGCAATCTGTTTAATTCGGGGATAAAGATGTGACTAAAAAAAAAAACACATCTGCCAGGAAATGTTCATGGCATTATTTAAATTAGACACCAAGCACTCAGTTCAGTGCTTTCACATGCAAAAGCACAGCTCCTTTCCAGCAGCAAAGATGAGGCACCATGCACGTCTTAGAACAGGACCTGACACACGCCTGAGTGAAGATGTAGTCATGAACCTAGGCATGAAGCATTTACAATTATGGCATATATGTAGTTCTGGCAGTGGTCATGCTCTCACACTCTTCATTTGCAGGAATTAACTGAATAAGCAGAATGTTTTTGGATTATTCTGAAGCCAACTTCTCTGGGTCAATTGCTAGCTTTCACATGCACAAGCAGAGTGCAAAAGCTGCTCCCAGCTCTGTTCGTGTTGTTCCTGTCCCTTGTAACAATTTTCTTTTGGCTGCATTTTGTACAGATCTCAACAGCACTTCTAAGAAGTGTTTCTGAAAGTTTCATGGGGACCTGAAATCCTTGCTTTTCCCCCACACACTATCAATATATGAATACACATTTCCACATATGAATTTCATTACTTCATGGCAGTAGCTCAGCTCTGACTTAGGAGCACTGCCTTTAGGGCTTTCCTTAGCACAAGAACATTTGCTCTTTTGATTTAGGACTTATGCATATTCTGGATGAGGAGCTGCAAGATATGGTTTAGTACTTGTGGCAGCAATGGTAATGAGAAGATGGTTGGACTAGATGATCTTATATAAAGGTTGTTTCCAACTTTTTGATTCTATGATTCTATGTAGATGTACCCAGACTTGCTGTACAGTAATGAACAGGCAAGGATGCAGAGCAGCCAGCCCAGCAGCAGAGTATGTGCAGGTGATCACACTTCCCTACTGTCTGCTCAAGTGTGGCTGCCTTGCAATGAACATTCCTGCAAGGTCACCTAAAAACTGCAGCAATGTGTCTATGTAAGCTGCAACCACAGAAGTTGCAGTATGAGAAATGCCCTCCACAGTATAATGACCTGTTACAGAACTGGAGACAGCCGTGACCAAAGCCTATGCAGGTTTTTCTTCTCTCTTCGCATCCTCCTGAATGATGCTGTTCAACTGGAGGTTGAAATGTGACTGAGGTTCGCCAAGATGCTGAGCCGGCTCTTTTGTTCCAGTTCAGGAGGAAAATGTATTGCCTCTCTTGTATGTGGTATGAAATGACCAAATGTGAACGACCCACTTGTGTAAATAACTCGCAGGATCTTGGAAGACATTCTGTAAATACGAACTGTAATGATTTCCTTACTCTTTTTTACGGGTCCAGAAGACAGACTTGTGAGGACGGAGTGAAAAATAAGCAGCCACTTGTTGACTGCATAAGCAGATGTGCTTCCTCCAAGGGAACATCTAGAAGTAAATCGAGTTTCCTGTCCTTCTAGGGACAAAACTTCATTACCGTTTCAAAGAGGAATATATGACCATCAAGGAACTAAATAACTACAGACCAAAAATAAAAACAGCTCTTTTCCTCTAACCTTACTGAACTATTGATTGGGTGAAGAAGTAATGAGACACCGAGGCAAGGTGGACAAGTTGCCATTGCCACATGGCCATGAAGAGATGTGTTGGAGCAGCCTGGCTGTCCAGGGGCAGGAGGGGTGGCAACGAGCCCGTAGGCCTGGTCTGCCTTTCTCTTGGTGAGAGGTACATGGCAGAGCAGTGGCACAGAGTGCCTCTACAATCCTGCCATGTCCAGCAAAAAGGCTTCCCTTTGAGAAGGGGCCTTTAACCTTGAGCATGGCATCACGTCCTGGTTTGTAGGCTGCACTGAGCAGCCTCTGCTCACAGCACAACCCTGCCAGTCAGCCCAGCAGCAGCCTTGGGCATTGTGCCCTGTCCTACAGTGCAAACGAATCTCAGAACGGAAAGCGCTGCAGCTTCCCGTCTTGCTGGTCACAGCCTGGGACTTTTTTCCAGAGTGCCAAAGGTGAAGGTCACTCAACATGAGCTGGAAGCTGCATTCCCACCATGGGATTTGCACACAGAAATAGCTGTCCACTGGAATATACCCCTGTGCAACTTCTGTGTCCTTGGCAATCATGTAAACAGAACAGAAAAACAGCACTTCAGAATGAGCTTTTAATTTCTGCCCATGGCTAGTTTTAAGACAGACCATTAAAATGGCATCAGCAAGTGACTAAATTTTAAGAAGCAACAAGAGATTTTTGGAAGGTGCTTTGGGTTTCCTGACTGCATGTGCAAATTGCCTTGGGGCAATTAATTTTTTGGTGTTATTTTTTTTTAATATTTTTTGAAAGCCATAGATGAGCATCAAAAACAAAATGGCCACGAAGATTATAAGCAATCTTAAAATCTTCTTCCACGTATTTGGAAAGCAGAATCTAATTTATCTTGGGGACGGTTTTTTGCTACCTTCTTCCTAGCTCAAGTGAATTAAGTATCTTGTAAACAGGAAATATTGTCTGCTTCTCTTATTCATAAAAACTGCATGAGGGAAGCAGTGGGGTGTCAGGCCACATTTTTTCCCCACGTTTGTTTTTGTCAACGATTTGTTCTGTAAACAATTTTTTCCTCAATAATGGAGAATTGTTCAAGTTCTGAAATTTTTGCAGACATCATAGAATCATTAATGTTGGAAAAGACATCCAAGATCATCTACAGTCCAACCATCCACTTACCACCAATACTGCCCACTAAACCAGGTCTTTAAGTACTACGTTTACCCTTTCCATTAACACCTCCAGGGACAGTGAGTCCACCACTTCCCTGGACAAACTGTTCCAATGCCAGCTAATCTTTCTGTGAAGAAATTCTTCCTAATATCCAACCTGAAATATCCAACATCATTATAGACACAATTATAGCAAAGCAGTGAATACGGCTGCTTACATAGATCATTGATAGTACAGCAGGGAAGACTAAGTTTGAGGTCTGGTGGAAGGAAACTACAGCCTAGTTGTGAAGATGAAGGACAATGAAGAGACTCCAAAGCAAGAAAGCTCTTTGGTGGAAGTCATTTAGAAAAAAAAAGCAAATAAATGAAATCCTTTCACTGGCAGGCTGTCAGTGAGCAGTACAGCTGGTCTGATTTTCCTCTCAGCTCGTAATCTGTTTTCCAGTTCAAAGTTGTCATAAGCAAAATGCCATTAACCTACAGTTTGTTATAGAGTCAGATGATAACACATGGTTAAGAGGAGGCAATTATCTTATCCTCTTACGTTCCTTTTTTTTTTCTTTTTTGTTTTTCCCACATACTCAGGAATACACAGGAAAGTATGAACCCAGAAGATGAAGTGGATGAGTTTCTGGGCCGGGCCATTGATGCCAGAAGTATTGACCGATTACGCTCTGAGCACGTGCGCAAGTTTCTCTTAACATTCAGGGAGCCTGACCTGGAGAAAAAGGTAATGCATGCCACCCAGGGAGCCATAAGTGCTACTAAGGTTCATTAGTCTGTCTTTGGGAACCCATGTTAAGCTACAGTTAGAGTTCTCACTCACACGGATTTGGGAGAGGAGAGTAGCAGACCCAGGAGTCCTAAGTAGCTGACAGCTTTCAAGTATCTTTGTGTTGTGAGGCAAAGATCTTTTCAATTTCTCTGTCTATTAAATAGAGACAAAATCTTCTCTGGACTGTATCATTAAGTCCAGTTAAATCCAGTTACTGTTAAGGGTACCACGTGAGCTACAGTCTTTAATTGCCCAAAGAGATTCCATGTCATATTTTTCCTTTTTTTTTTCCTTTTTTTCATCCAAGCACAGATCCTTGGGATACTTGAGCAGTTTCCATGTTACGCTCACCATTTAATGGATAAGGTTTCAGAAATTAAGTTGGCACTATTTATTTCGTTTTATGTAGAAATACTTTTTCAATGACAAGAAATGCAGTCTACTGTGAAAACAGACTTTTGCAGGATTTATAGCTATTCAATGAATCTGTGTGGGATCAAATAAAAGCACAAGCATGTAATTTACCCCCACTCCTTCTCTTCAATTTTATAGCTGAAAACTGCTAAGGAAATTAGCAGTTCACCTGTTCCCAGCACCTTTCATTTCATAGTTCAAACATTGAGACCGTTTGTATTGAGAACCATGCTTCAAGCTAAATAAAGCATCTTTGGGAATCGGATGCAGCTCCCATGTGACTGATATGTTGACAAGTAGTTGGAATGAGTGACTGTGTGAAAACCACAGCATCCTTGCACTATCGTTAGAGTGAGCCAAGCTGTCTGCACAAAAAAATCCAAGGTTTTCTCATTAGCAACATTCATCCTTGTTGGAGGAAGCTTCCCATGGAAGAAGTTCATGTCTGATGATAGTGACCTATTATCCTGGTCCCTAGTATCCTCATTTCTGTTCCTCTGATACAAGCACCAGGCTTTGAACCCTCCCTCCCTCCAGCTGTATTGATTTGTTCTCTGGTCTTTGGAACACTGTAAAGGTTTGAAACCTTACAGCTTGCCTGGGACCAGGAGAGTTTGTAGTCTTGGTCTGTTCCTACTAACAGTTCTTTCCTGAAGCCAAGAAACAAGCCTCCCTGAAGAAGCCAAGAAACAAGTGTTTGTTGGTTGGGTGAAGGCAGCAGCCAATTTTTCCACTAACGTAACTTTGCTTTTTTTTGCAGTACTCCAAGCAGGTGGATGACAGATTCGGAGCCTACGTGGCTTGTGCCTCCCTAGTCTTCCTCTTCATCTGCTTTGTTCAGATCATAATTGTGCCGCAGTGAGTACCTTATCACCCATTTGCTTCTACCTGTCCCCCTCCCTCCCTCCCCCCCAGTATTCTGGCCTACATTTCTTTGTTGTTTTTTTTTCTTTTTCTTGAGAAGTCAGAGCACCAAGGGGAAAGGAAAATCCTTAAATAATTCATTCTTGAGTCATGTGTGATGCTTATTGTTTCCACTCATTTCTAGTGCATATTAAACTTCCTCACTGGCATGTGAGTCTTTCAGTTTTGCCAGCATGATTTCTCTTACCATTTACCTCCACCTTACACAATTTGATCTGGCACATCTGTCCATGGAAAAAACAAATATCACTAAGCTGGAAGCTCACTGTGCCTACTGAGGCATAGTGTGCATTCACACTTGAGTATGGTCCATCCCCTTATCTAAATGCAATAGAACAGAGAGGTGAAAAACCCATCACTGCTCGGAGTGCTGAGGTTTTAAGGTCTGCTTCACAGGTGAGGTTTAACCTCTTGTGCATTTGTTCTTCTGGATTCAGAGCAGCCATGCAAGAAGAAGAAAAGTACAAAAGGCTACACATGTCTAAGCTTTGATAGCTTACCCGGGGTTTAAGGGATGCAGTCATTTCTTTCCCCAGGCAAGAGAGGGACTGAAGTGGAATAAGCTCCTCTGAGCTGTGGCGCACAGAGCTTTTGAACCACTGCAGTGTGTTCCTGCATCTGAAAGGAACAGTGTAACTCTCTGGATCTTTTCCAGCAGTGAGCTCTGCAGACATGGTATTTCTTCTCAAAGAGTTCATGAAAAAATCCCTTGAAATTAAAACATGTTGGTATTTCCTGTGCTCTCATTTAGTGGCAGTAATATATCATTCACTGAACACTGCTGTGTTGGAAATAAATTTAGAGTTAGTCATTTTTAATCTGAAGAACAAGATCTCAGAAGCTCTAACAATGCTCCAAATTCATCTTCATTACAAGAAGACAAAAAATTTTTATAGAGAGTTCCAGTGCTATTGTTTGTCATTACAACTGCTTCTACGTCTGTTCACACTGCACTTCTTTTCAGAGTAGAGATTGGTTTGTACCATTCAGAGGAGATGTTTGGAAGGTCATAGAAATAGTGCGTGGTCTGTTGATTGAGGTCATTCGCTCTCCCAGGCAAGAGGACATTCATTTCTGCTCACAGAAATATCAGATCAGCGAAATAACATCAGTGCAAATTCATTAGGTAAACAGACAGATCCGCTTTGGGAAACTAGAGGTTCAAAACTGAAATCAGATAGATCCAAGCAATTACCACACCGTAGCTAATGGCCAAAATATTCTTAGAGAGTTTGGCCTCGCTTACTAATGGCTGACACTTTGGATCTGCTAGCTGGATATTACCCCTTTGAGCTCTCACATGCAAAGGCTCTCTACGAGACTTTGTGGTTCTCATCAAACTCCCTAAGCTTCCACTAAGATGTCTCCATAAAACCCAGTTCAACATTGAAATGACAACTTGACACTTTCTGACCTTCACCAACCATATGGCTGACTCTTTCATATTACAGGAGCCAATCCCTTACGGCAGTGTGGTATAAATGTCACGCTGCTCCATTTCCTTCCACATGACCTGGAAGGGAGTGTTTAGCACTTCTGGTAAGTTTTTAAGCATCCATAGGTAGCTTGATCTGTCTGAAAGATAATTTGATTTGAATTAAAATAAAATTTCATGGTTTCAATGCAGATCAGATACACTTTGCCACTATTTTAGGGTTGTTTTTTCCAATATTTCAATTTCATAACTTTGGTCTTCTGTTGAAGGTAACAGTTAAGCCGCAACCAAAACCACAGGTGTGTATGTGTCACTATCAGAGCTTCATCAAAGACACTGTGGAATTTGAGTCTGACACTAGAGACAAAATGGCAATGGTGACTTGTGATAATTAAGAGGAATCACTTTAATGAATTTCACAAAGGCTCAAACAGTGAATTAGCAAGTACAATTATCCTAATAGTCATGAGAGAACACAGAGACCAGCTGGCTTTGGTGTGGTTAGCCTTAATGTCATGTTGCAAGAGTACTTCCTTTAAATTATGAACAAGGCAAACTCCTGGGAGGGGGCCTGTCCTTTCATACTGAGACCAATCACTACAGATTTGTTGTTGAATATCTCCATGATCAAAACACATAAAAAATGCATAGTACAAAGTTAGCCCTGAGGTCCTGTTTGTACTTCAAAGTTGAGAGGAACAGAGAAATCAGAGGAACATCTTAAGCTGACCAGGCTAGAGCTGTTACCCCCATCCTTGTGCCATGGTTGCTCCTGTTCCACACACGGGACGAAGCTCAGACATGGCAGGGCTGTCCCCACTGAGCTTTTCCCTTGTGCGTTCCCTCAGAAAAGCACCAGGTTTCCCAGCTCTACCTGGGACACAGATAAAAGGGTTTCATCAGCCTAACATCAGCCCTGTGGATTTCACATACACTCAGCTGCACTGCAGTGCACAGCACACTTTCCATCCTGGGGTCTCCAGCCCGCAGCCAGTGGGGCTGACCCTCTCTAATAAATTGTTCCATCACCTCCTCAAGCACAGGAGATATTTCTCAGTCCCTCTGCTGTCACCTCGGCAGGAAGGTGATTGCTGTAAAAGATGCAGCATTCTCTGCTCTGCAGCCTGTGTGACTAATTCAAATATGGCAGCCTATCTGTTGGTATTCAAGGCACCTTGCATCTCCTACTGCTATCCTAATTGGAAAGCCTGTGCAGTGTGTCATAGCTTGTACAAATGTCATAGTCTAGAGATCAGAGCTGTAGCTTTCTGTATGGTATGTATTAAAAATAAATCTCCTTGCTTTCAGCTCTACATTTATGCTGGGTTTTTACCTGACCTGTTTTCTGATCTTGACCACGGTGGTGTTTGTTTCCATCATTTACTCCTGTGTAAAGGTAAGCAATGTGTTTTCTTTGCTGAAGCTAACTGGATCAGTAACTTGTTTCTTCAGCTAACAGAGCATGTTTTGTTAGCCATCCTGTCCACACTGTGTGATAAGGGTTACAGAAAAGGCTTTGATAAGACAGAATGAACAGCAAACAGATGTTAGGGTTGGCATCTCTTTAGCTCAGCAAGCAGTAATCACTCTGTGGATCTGCATGTCTATTAAGTCCCCACTCTCTCTGCAGGCACTCTCATATTGATATAAGAAGATCACATTTCCCAATGTGGAACAAAACACTGATCACTCGTTTCCTCCCTGCAAACTTCCTGCAGAGCAGCCTGTGCACCGTCCCCTGCTGCATATGCGTGTTTGGGTAGGCAGATAATCAGAAGTGAAATACCATCAAGGAAAAATGTCCTGGGGGGAAATAAAAGCCATAAACACATATAACTTTATCAGCCATTCTCAAATGAGTATACAGAGCTCATTCTTGCATCTGTTTCTGATAAGCAGAGAAATTTGCTGTGTGAAATGTGAAGTCATACTAATTATTCTTGGTGTTTTGTGGTAAAATGGCAGTCAGTGTTTTGGAACAGTGATAGGCTCTTCTTTTTCACTCAAAGGTACTTGTATTAAACTGCTGATGCTAGTTGGCTTTATATGCTGCTTTGGAGGTCTTCCCATTCTAGCAGGGTCTGAACGTGGAAATCATACAGATTCAGGCACCTCAATCCAAGCTGAGCTTTGTTACTCAGAACTTAGCAGAAAATAACTTAGGAGCATTAATTTTTCTGCAGAAGACAGTTAGGTAATGGATTATGTCAGGCAGATGATTTACCTCCCTTTTGTTATCTTCTCTGTTCCATTTTCAACAGCTGAAGGTGGAAGCTCAACAGACTTGTACCTTTCACCTCTTTTTGGTTTTTGAAAGCTAGATCTGCAGAATCAAGCTTTGCCTCTTGTTTAATAAGAGCTTATGAACTGTTCTCAATGAAAGCCTTAGATTAAATTTTAATTTAACAACTCATGGCCTTCCCTTGGGCTCATGAGGTTTCTAAAGGGAGTCAAGCGCAGCATCTCATTGGTCCTGCTTGTTCACCAGCAATGAGATGTATAAGTCAGAGAGAACAGTGCTAATGGGATGACTTGTGTCCCTTGAGCTGAGAAGTGGTACACTCAGAACTTTGAAGGATTCAAGCTCGTTCACTTGCCACCAGGTGGATTTCAAAGCAAATGGTTGTTTGTCACCCACTTGGCTTCTCCAAGCTCCTGTGTAGGGATGGTAACACTCATTTGTTCTGACAAATTCAAAGGTTTTGGTTTTAATTTGGGGACTTTTTGATTCCTTCATTATTACTGATCTGAATTAATGATAAATTTAAAAGGCACATGGCATTCTTCAATCCTTGTGACCCTGAGAGGATGTTCAGTCTTGCTTTCTTTGCCTTGACCTTCCAAGCTCCTGTAAATGAGGTCTGTTTACTGGTGCCTGCAACCAAGTGAATTCAGACTAACATCAGAATTTAATGGGATTTTATTAAATATTTCCAAAAGTGTGTTTTCAGCATTCTGCTCCAGACCCACAATGTAATTACATATAACATTCAATGTGACCATTGTATTACGTGTACAAATTGCAAATACTGAAAACATAGAGCCTTCTGGCTCCAGTAGCTTTTTGATTACCCCTTTTTATTGCCTCAGCTTACATCTGATTATGAGATGACTTGTTTAGGACAGGTATTTCCTGCTATATGGTTACCTTGTGAGCCACCTGTCTGATGCTTCTGCCATTAAAGATTTTGGTGTTTCGGGTCAGAATTTTTTAATCAACATATTTAGCTAGCTCTTGGTTAAGGGGTATTACTTTATTACTGTGTTGCACGTTGCTCCATGAAGCCTTTTTACCAGTACACAGAAGTGAGGAAGGCAGTTTTACAGACCCTTTGGAGGAAATTTTAAGGCACAGAGATGTCAGCATTATTTGTTTTGTTTCACACTTGGATTTGGGATAGGAGAGCATGTATTTTACATACCAGTGGTTAATTCCACACAAAGTTGGAAAGCAGGTGTTCACCCCAGGATACCAGCGTAAGCATAACTTCTGCCTGTTTGCTGTAGTGTTACATGGTAGTGTCTCTTTTCCTTCCTTCCCTGTTTTGGCCTCTCCATCTCTGGCTTTGACAGTGGCCAGCAGGCTCTTTCAGGACAACTTGATCATGTTTTATTTTCTTTTGCTGTCATTATTATCTTCTACTATAAAATTCTCTATGGACTGTGAGTTGATCCAGGACCTGCCAACACAGCCAGTCTGGCTTTCCAAGTTCCTTCAGCTGCAATAAACAAGAGAGTTCCAGTTCTTCACTTTGATACTCCGTGAAGACTTGGCCACCGTGAGGTTGTGTTCCCTCCCAACAGAGTCTAAGGTCATGAGAACCATGGTCTCTTCACAAATACTCCACTGTCAGACATCTGTTTTGCTACTAACTTACCAAGTTTGTGTTTCGTCTTAAAATCCTTAACTCCTGATATCTAAACTGCTGCATGAAATTCAACTTGTTGAATGTCCCTGGGAACATGTATGGCAAAAAGTTCAAGTTAGCCTTTTCTCTCAAAAAAGAGGATTTTGAGACTGTACCTTGGATAAATACAGTTTGCTCGCTTGTTTCTCTGCCTCCTGAGCCTGGGCTAGAAGCTCCTTTTTATTTTATTTTTTTCTTCTCAGGCTAAGGAAGAAGTACCTCTGAAAATTGTACTTTTTTATAGACTAATAAATCTCTCTGAAATAAGTTACATAAATGGACTTGCAACATCAAGTTGCCTGGAGATATTGTCTTTCACTCCAGAATCATCTTAATGTACTTCAAAATGTCTCAAAGGCTTTTATTACAAATTGAAAACTCAGAACTTAAAGACTTCCTATTTTCTTGTCATCTCACAACACAGCAGCAATTATCTAAGTGGTTTTCCATGTCCACAGTATGTCTTAAGAAGATAGAAAGGAGAAATATTACCTTCCTGTCTGTGATCAGCTGTTGCTGCAAAGTACAGTTTTTATTTATTGTATTTTATTTTCTCTTATTTTTGTCATGCAAATGAATGGATTGATGTGGATCATTTTCAGTATAGCACTAGTATTTATTGCTTTGTTCCATTAGGACTTTCACCTGGAACTCAGTGCCCTATTTTCCCCTTCTGTTTTCTGTGCCCTCATTCACAGTGGGCATGGTGGTGATGGGTTGACGGCTGGACCGCATGATCTTAGTGATCTTTTCCAACCTTAATGATTCTATGATTTGGCACCTGCATGCTTTTGGAGACTCTTGAGGGCGCTTACCTCTTCCAGCAGCGCTTACGCATGTCTGTGAAGAATGAACAGGAATTGACTTTATCCCATTGGGGTTATTTTTCTTGACACAGGTATTTTAAGAGAGCTAACAAGCAGTCTCAAGCTTGTGTGACAACCCAAGTGTGAATCCAGGCTCCCCAAGTCACAGAGTTAGATCCTTCAGCTCAGTTTCTCAGGAGATGCGCGTACACTCTTGGAGGTGCCATTTCTTTGGGCCCTCCCATGTTCTGTCCTTCATTCAGGCATGATTTGAGGTATTAAGAGGAGCAGAGGGTGCTGGACAATACAAACCAGTATTTGCATTGTAACTAACTACCAACAGTGAGCAGATTTTCACTGTACCGTAACATCTTGATTGTTCTGCTTTTCTTAAGAGGACAGAAGGGATTTTATTTTGTTAGAGCTATCCACTTTTCTTTCTTTCTTTTTTTTTGAGGGGGGGTTAGAGTTGTTATACCCCTGACTTGTGTCTACTGTTATGGAAGGAACATTGCTAGAGCAGAGCTGACCTGCCAGAGCTGGGACAGGTCCCCCATTTCTACCACAGAGGTCTTCCAAACCTCAAGTATTATGGGTCACTGTGACTGCCTCTGTAAAATGAGAGGTTACACATATGCAGTGTTCCTGAAGGCTGTTCTAAGGCAGAGGCCGCTCAGATGTGAGGCACAGCTGTGCTGCTGTGCTCTCCATTGCAATCCTAACCTCCTATGGCTTCTGGCATTTGTTACCTCCTCGGGACTTTTTCCAGCCGCACTTGTTTACTGACCTAAGGTTTTCCCTATTTTGTAAAGCAAGGAGAACCAAGATTAAAAATAAAATAAAAAAAAAACAACTCCAACATGTTTTCATTAAACTTCAGGTGTCTTTCATTGATAGCTTTGCTTGATATCTCAGGCTTGGTTCAAAGTCAGGCTTTTTTGGGGATCACTGGCAGCAGAAGCTTGAGCCAAGATTCACAGCAAAGCATTCCCAAGCACTACTTAGTGCCTGATTTGCCAAAGATTACAGAAAGAGACCACCTGAGCCTGGGGATTGTATAAGCTTTCCATGGATTTCAATGCATTTTCATCCCGTGCAAATTGATCAGTACCCCAAACAGACAGCGACCCTCTCCTCCCTCCTGGAGGAAACTCTCACTGTGTTGGCCTCTCTTTTCCTCCTGTGAAAGTCACCAACAAATCAGTGCTTCATTTGCTTCATAATTACGTTGTAGGGTCACTGTGTGGGAAGCTATGCACTGACAAATCGTTGCATCTCTAAAGATGTAAGAGTGAAGGATAAAAGGGAGAAGCAGGACTTTTAATAGAAACATTAGTCATAGTTAAATTGCAGTGCCATGTCGCTGTGCCGCTAGCTTCTTTGTGTCTCTAAAAATACCTTCTGGTGGCTTGGTTATTCATGCACTTGTGGGTATGGGGAGTTGGATTCTGGAAAACTTTGGCAGTCCTCAGCAAAGTCCCTGGAGTGGCAGCCTGGAGGGGACAGGCACTGCAGGGCTGGTGCTGCCCAGTCACAGGGCGAGGGAGGATCTGCTGTGCCCATCTCTTGCTGAGATCCTGAGCGTGCTCTGGATTGGTGGTGTTGAGTAAAGACAGTGGGAAGGTAAAGGGTTTGTTTCAGTGTCTCTGGTCTTGCACTGATGCAGTGCAAGGAGGTCTGGCTGATGCTGAGGTGTGGCCCCTGCAGCACAGCACTCTTCATTAGGTTTTAACACAGACTGTTTCTTCCTAGGATGCAATGCAGCACGTGAAAACCAAGAGTGCTGCAGCTGTATGGTTAAAAGGCAATTAGAAGAAATCTTCCAGCTTTGATAACAGCAAATCTCTGGGATGGGCTGTTTAGGGAAGAGCAGGGATTGCCCTTAGCAGAGGTTATTTTTAGCCCCCTATGTGTGCTGCAGACGAGCCAAGGCCAGCTGGTTTCTGCATCCAGGGTGGAACAGAGCACGGGGCTGGCCAGAGCTTTTTAACTGCGTTGCTGAAATGGCACCACAAAGTGCTGCCGTATTGCTTCTTGATCGAAGGGATGTAACACTTTTCTTCTTCTTTTTTTTTTTAATTTCATTTCTGCTTTTTTAAAAGTTGGATCCAACGATTTAAAAGCTCCAGCTCCTTGTTATTTCAGTTACAGGTGGCTTGTGGTTTGCTTCTCCCAGCAGGATGAGGGCAGCCCAGTGAACAGTGCTATCACAGCTCACAAACTGAGATCAGGCAGAATGTTCCCCATTGGGAAGGAATAAGCAAATTCCACCACAAGTCCGTCACGTTCCTGCCTGCCTTTGTCCCAGAGCTGTCATCCCATCAGCCGTTCTCTGACCCCTGTGCAGCATCCACCAGACACCGCGCTGAAGGATGTGGGCAGCTCAAATGCAAGTTGCAATTTGTAAAATAAGCAATGATTTCATATGTTTATTTTGTCTTTTTTTTTTGTCTTTTTTTTTTCTCCCACATCCAGCTTTTCCCAGCACCACTCCAGACTCTTTCTAAGAAGATTGTACAGTCCAGGACCAATAGTACCTTAGTCGGAGTCTTTGCCATTATCCTGGTTTTTCTCTCTGCCTTTGTCAACATGGTACGTGCATCAATTCCCTCAGCCCACTGAGTTCTTTATGGTGTTCTTATTGACGCATGGCAGCAGCGTGACCCTTACAGCCACTGGCTTTAATGTAATCCTGCCTAATGCTCACAGTATCTGAGGTCAGTGTCCTTTTGCTTTTCAGGCACAGAGAGGAAACGGGAGGCAGACAGCTGCATGCTGATACCCCGTTGTGTGCCTAGTGCTCACCAACACCCGTGTTCTTTCCTGATTCTGTAAAAGCTTTTGCTATAAGTCCACCCAGGCTGACACGTATCCCAGCATGAGGCCCGTGCATCATTTAACTCCCACAGCAGTGAGTGGGACTGAAGTGGTGCATGGGCTTCGCTCTGTCTGTCTGCATAGTGTCAAGCCTTGCTCCAAGTGTAGTTATCGCTTACCAGGGGCTGTACAGACTTTGCTTTAAGTTGCACTGTTGGGACCGGGCTGGTTTTGCTTCACATGCAACCACCTTTGCTGATTTCAGGCTTGCAGGGAGACTGGCTATTCTCTAGGACCCTAGAGCAGGTGCTTGTTTCTCACTTGTATAAAGGGCTTCAAGGCTGCAAGTATTTAAAAGAACCACTTGAATATTCTATCCCTTACGTACATCTACTTCAATTTTTAAGAAAGGGAGAAAACCAGAGATGGCCTTGAGACTTGGGAGTAGCTCCAAAGGCTCCTTATGGCTCTCTGCTTTCAGTTACAGCCTCAGCTGAGGCAGTGCTTACTGGTATACACAGCAAAACACAGCCTGGTGATTTAATTTTGTACATCGCTTAATTCCCTTGCTGGAGCCATTTTCAAGGGCTTCTTTAACTGTTACAAACTATTTGCTTTTTTCTTCCTTGTCTGTGCCTTTCAGTTTAATCCCATCTTTTTCTTCAGTTCATGTGCAGCACTGTGGATCTTGCCAGCTGCATGGCTGCAGAATACAATATTACTCCTGACCGGGTGGACATATGCCTTATCAGCAACCTGACTTCCAACTACAGCCTGGGCACATTGCAGGGATTCTGTGACAGTCCTTTGCCCAACTGCAACTTTCCAGAGGTACTGCTTTCCAGTAAATAAAGAAATAAATGGGCTGCATTTGTTTGATCTGAGAAGGGGCAGTAAAAGTGTGCAATAGATCTCAATGATTCAGAGGAAAGGAGGTTGCTCCTGGGTGACCTTATAGGGCCAACACAAACTCAGGTGTCTGAAGTCGTTGTCGTGAGTCCACATTCATGTTTAAGTTCCCTCAGGGCTGAATAATTGGAAAGCTTTTATGATTGTTTCTAATGGCATAAAGCAAATACCTTTTACACAGAGGTAGAATACTTTTACAGGAAAATCACCTTTTTGCTTAGCTATTCAAAATCTTTCCATGAGTTTTTAGGTCACAACCCTAAGGATTTGGGATTTTTTGTCATGGCCATCTGGGTTATTGGGGATCTTTCAGATTTATGGCTGATTTATAACCATACGGACATCCAATATACTACTGATGTCCCTGGTGTCCTACTGAACAGGTTTCCATTTAACCTAATAGAAATATTGTCACAGTCTGATTCAGTGAGGCTTTTCAGACTAGCATGACATTGACTTTCAACCCTGCAAAGGCCCTTAGTGTGTCCCACAAAGACCCAGTAGCAAAATCTGGCACGATGGAGAACTGGAAACAGTCTGTGCCCATCGGAAGGTGGGGAGGAGTAATGATGGCTCAGGACAGGGATGTTTCTAAGCAATGGGGAGCAGCCATTGTGCATGCAGAGGATGCAGTCACCACTTTGAGCTTCTGCAGTTCAGTGTGCTGAGGAGGGGGAGACCCTGCCCTGTGCTCTGCAGGGTGGATGTTGGATCTGGTGCCGCTGTTGCCTGTTGCTCCCAGTGTGCTCTCAGGATGTTGTGGGATCCTGCCCTTCAGCCACAAGAAACATCCACACATTTTCTAGAAGCTGAGGAAGCAATTAACAAGCTGTAAAGTGATTTTCTCAAATAGAACATATCAGCAATGAACTAATAATGAACAAGCTCAGAACATGAGCATATTTATTTTTCAAGTAAGGCTTGCTTTTAACTTTTTTCAAAAGGATGGGTTGTCTGAGACTTCTGATACAGTCTGTTTGCACAGAGTGGAAACTTAAAGCCTCACAGATACGATACCTGGAAGATGATGAGATGGATAACATGCCTCTCTTGGTTTTATATCTATCCCAACTTTCCCAGGAGCCATACTGAGCTCACAACCTGCAACCACATTAGCATACCACTGGCATGCTTAGCATTCAGCTGTCAGAATGGCAGAAGTTTGTACCTGGTGACTGGTAAAGCAAAGCGTGGCAGAGGGCTCTGCTCCCACAGATCCACACGTGATGTTCCTGCAACATCTGGTAGAAAAAGTGATCAGAGTGCTGGTAGGAGTGCGTCCAGCCTGTATCTTACCCGTAGGTTCAGTGAGTCACATCAGCAGGGTAATAACTTCCAATTGGCCTCAAGTGGATGTGTAAGTCATGACAGTGTGAATTCTAAATACCCTTGGTTTTGTGTGATGTGCAAATACTTGACTTCAAGATTAGAATTTTAGTTTAAAACAGAAGTATTCCAGCATAATTGGTTGATGCTTTCTGCTAATTTAACAGCTATGTCCAGGGTGAGCCTGCACCGCAGCTTTTGGGTCTACAGCTGTGAGCCTTGTGCCTCTGGAGTGTAAAACAAATAGCATCCAAAGCAGAACAGTGTATTTGTCCTCAGCTCAGATTTAACATTTAAATCCCTTGTAATGTTGGAGGATCCCACAAGCAGAACCCACTTTACATGTTCATACAGCTCAACCTCCTGACTCCCAATCCCTTTCTTATCCCTCTGTTCAGTTTCCTTTGTTTTCAAATTTGATTTATCCTGCTGACATTCATTTTTCTTCTGTTTTTTTTTTCCCCTTTTTGTCTTTATACAGTACTTTACCTACAGTGTCTTATTGAGTCTCCTGGCCTGCTCTGTGTTCCTTCAGATCAGCTGTATTGGAAAACTGATCCTTATGTTAATCATTGAATTTATATATGTTCTCATTGTGGAAGTGCCAGGGGTGAACCTTTTTGACAATGCAGATCTCCTGGTTACAGCTAACACCTAGTAAGTGCCTTTCACTTCTGAAATCTTCAACTAATTTCTTTCAGCCAGTGATTCCAGCATAGCATTGGATGGGAGTGCCAAGGCCGTGGTGCAAGCAAGGGAAGTGCATGGTGTCAGGGCAGGCATGGCTGTAAATTAAAGGCACTTCAACTCAGGGTTGGGGATCGCAGTTCCCCCGAAGAACTTTTAAATCTGGGATTTGACTAATGAACTGCTTATTAATAACAAAATATAACTGCAATCAGAGTGGATCTGTGTTATTTTTCTTCCTGAAATGGGGAGCAGTTAGTCATTCCTGCTTCTTGTGATAACACACTCTCAATATAGAAATGTCTTTTCTCAAAAAGAAAAACATCTCCAGCAAATTTGAGGTGGCTCAGGGATGTGATAATGAACCACTGCAATATTCAGACATCTGGTGTGTCACAGCCAGGTTGGGGTTGTGTATGGGAACTGTTGATCAGGGCCTGAACCTCTGATTGACCACCTAAGGCAAGCAGCGAGTCAGCTGTGGGAGTACAGGTGAAGGCAATTCTCCTGAGCTACCAGCAGGGGTGGAGCCTGGTTCCACCTCTCCTAGATCCCCCTTAAGTGCTGACTGCCACTGAGGGAGAATCTCTTTCTGGAGATTGCTCCTTGAGGAGTTTACTGCGAGCCTACGACACCGGTGAGCATTCCCATTTGTTTTGATTATCTTTCCATCATGATAATCTTACTAAGCCTGACCTTTATATGCCTATACATTTGGCTAGGGATCTCCTTACAGCTGCTATTGGCCACATGTTTGCAATACCTTGGTCTCACCACAACACCCCCAGCTGTGGGACCTGGACTGGTTGGGAGTAGCCGGGTGCCTTTTTGCTACAAAAGGTAGTTTGTCTTCACCAGGTCACATATTAATCGTGGTTCCAACCTCCATGCAGTGACAGGGTTGCCCCACTCCTGAAGGGCACGTCAGGGAGGTAACTGAGGCACATTCATAAACTTGTCCTCCTTCACAGCTTTGAAGTTGCACTGTTTTATTAAATACTTGTTTTGATTACTTCCCCTTGTGAGCAAGTTGTGCTTGAGTGTGGGTAGAACACGAAGTCATGACTTAAATGACAGCAAAGGATATTTGCATAGGCACTGAGCAGCTCTTTAACGTAAAGATCTGGTAAGGACAGAGATAATTGAAAAGTTTCCAATGCTGATGGTTTAAAGGACAGTTTAGGTAAATTATCAGTCGAGGATTATAGCCATGGTTGTTCCAGTGTTGAGACAGGGGGGTGATTGAGAATATGTGTGGTCCTATGTTGTTTTGTATGTTATAAAGCAGCTTGTGTAACTGCTCAAATTTCTTGATACTCATTCAACCCCACAAGCTGGATGTGCCTGGTTACTTCTGTCCTCTGCATAAATATCCTATGATTTCTACCATTCCTGCAAAGCCCTTAGTAATTGATGGAGGTGTGACTTTCACATCCATTGGCAGTAATCACTTAAATTGTTTTGTTAATTCATACAAATAAAATAATGTAGGAAACCCATTGGAGCTTTCCGTGAGGTATGGGAGAACGAGGTTTTCCCTCACTTCTTTTTGCAGATGATGTGTAGTTCAACAGTGGAAGTTCTTTCACATTTTCTAACAGAACTCAAGAAACAAAAGCTTTTTATATCCCAAATATCATTTAATTCTTGTAAGTCAAGCACTAAGTGAAATTAGAGCACTTAGAAGTATAATTTACGTCATTCCACAATCAAAATGTCAGTAATAAAGTGGAGAAGGTTAGCAGGCTTTCCCAGAAATAACTTTGTGTGGTGCTGTATTATCTCTCATTAAATTGCATTTGTTTTGTCCTGAGAGCCCCAAGGACAGCTATAGACTGCCCCAAAGCCTGATAGTCTCTTAGTGCATTTGGGGTGTGGGAGCTCAGCGTGTGACGCGTGGTTCAGAGATGGACCTTATTGTCCAGCTGATATATTTTTTTTAAAGAAGAAAAAAAAGCAACCATGACCTAATGCTGCTTTAATTGGATGTCCGTTGTAGCTCCATAATTACTGTCTGTTCTGCAGCCATTATTGGGCTCTGACTAATTAGAAGTGATGCAGATGTCGCTTCACACTTCTGTGTACAAACCAACCAGTATGCAAGCAACTGAAAAGCTGACTGTAGTATGTTGGGATTTGCTTGTCCTGACTGTAGTGCCACACCAGCATGGTGATAAAGTGCAACGGGATTCACTGAGCTACTGTTTATTGCCTTACCTTTTTGCTGTGCAGGAGATGAAAATAATGCATTGGATTTCAAGATGCAATGGCCTAATGTGAGTTTGTTTGCTGCATTCCATAGTCTGTGTTACTGCCGAGTTTTTTAGAGCAAGTATAACACCCACAGTGAGCTGCAGGCTCAGCACAGAGGGTCAGATCTGCCACAGCCTGGTCGTAAGACTGAGAGATAATGAGAGCAGGCAGTCATCCCTGACCAGGCAGTGATTTAGGGGAGCTGAAGAGCCATGCTGCATGCACCAGGCATCTCTAGCTCCAACTGGATCCATCCTGCAGTGTAGGAGCTGGCCCCAGAGCTGTGTCCCCAGCCAGGCACAACCTGGGCTTCATTGTGTGGTCAGTGCTGGAGCTGGCCAAGGGAAAACATCTGTGCAAGGCAGCACAGGCTGCAGAATCCACGTCAGAAGGAATTGCATGCTCGGAGCTGCAGAAGGTATCTTTAACAAACAAGATTAGAGAGTAGCTATGCTTTTATTTTTTTAATTTTTTGCCCAGTTAGGCTCCCTCAGTGTTTTCAGTTCTGATCGCTTCTAGCTCTGTGTAGCATGAGCAAGTTGCAGACTGACACACCTGGCCAAATGTGAGATCCTCAGCTGGAGCTGTATCCCATCAGTAGCCTGCAAATCTCTAAGTGCATCAACGTCACTATAGTCAGGACAAGCAAATCCAGTGCTTGCTTACTTTCCATATAAGCAGTATTTTAAATGATACATATGTTGGTTCTCAGCCACCTAATACTCCACCCACACTTGAGAAGAAACCAGCAGCATTAAAGCAATCAGTCAGGAACTCAGCCAGCTGCTACCTACCAGAAAGCTCTTCTCCATCCTTTCACTGTAAGAAAAGCTCGCCCTCCATCTTCAGCAGCTTTGCTTCATGGGAGCCCTTTGTATGCCTAATGCAGTGAGCAGTAGCAGCAAACCTGCACCAGGCTTTTCTCAGTGCTCCCACGTGCAGTACGTGTAGCTGAGCACAGCACAGATGAGCATTTTGCAGAACTGAGTAGTGATGGGGTGAAGGGGCTAGGCTTGTCTCCGTGTTGGAGTGCTTGGGGAAGAAGGTAACTATCTCTCATGAGCCGTTCACCCAAAGCTTCTTCAAATCAGTTTTTAATGCCTGACCTAATGAAGCAGTGACAGATGCACAAGCATTTGCTAAATATCCCACATCGACATGAAAATCCCAAATGATTGTCTGACTCTGAAGGCTCCTTAGATGTTTTAACCATGTTAACCACGTGGCACATTCACAGATAAGGTTCTTTTTTCTCCCCTCATCTTTCTGTTGCTGACTGCTTTAAAAGGGCTACAGCCCCACTCAGCGTCAGCAGTGCCACACTGCAGAGGTTCTATTGCATTATGTGCAGAGGGGCGGGTGCTGGAGGCAGCAGAGCACCCCGCTAACCATGTCTGTGTGTTGTTTTTTTTTTCCAGCATGTCAACAAATTCAACGTTACCATGGTGAGTCACTTTGGCATTACATATTTGTACGGGTTTTAACAGTGGGCATTTTTTGTTCCCGAGGCGCAGTATCAGCACATTGACTTCAGCAGTGCCTGGTACTTGTATGTGCACTGCTGTGTTCTGGGGCAGTGCAGTACAAATGCCCTAAATGCATTGAATAGTGCCCTTTTATCTCAACTGATGCTCCCTGAGCACCCTTCTCCCTGTGACAACTTGCTTTATGGAGCACCTCATAGATCATACTTGGAGTTACAAACTAAAGCTTTTATCAAAATATTTTCATGCCGTATAACATTGGTATTCAAATCATTTTTATTTGCTGGCTTGCCAGAAGGGTTGGGGATGTATCCTAAAATTCTTTTCAACTATCAGGATTTCTATAAAAACAAAGGCGTTCAGAAGTTGCTAATTAGGAAAGCAATAGGGGTAGAACAGCTCCAGACTTTGGAAGCTGGGGAAGGCAGTGCAAGAGACACAGTAAATGCAGTCTGAAGAGGTGTCAGCATTTTGGTTTTGCCAAGTGTAGCAGTGGCTGAGCAGGTATGGCTGCTCTCTTAAAAATGATTTTTAGGTTGATGTTAACCCTTGTTAGGAAGCTGGATTGCATTTTTAATTTCAAGGTCCTGCTTTAGAAACCAGCACCTGTAGTTCGAAGTCCTGAGGTTTTTTTTTTTTCAAGTACTGCTTTCCTTTGACCAATGTGGGCTTCAAGGGGAAGGAAAAATGCCATTTCTTCAGAGCTTGGTTAGTCCTGAAGTGAGAACTGGAGGGTGTGGCTGAGCTGCATCCCTTCACACTGAGAATAACCTGACAATCCTGCCCCTTGCTGCCCACAGCTCTCCAGCAATGACACGAGTTGCACTGAAGATCGTCACCCCTGTCATCATTACAGTCTTTGTCCTGGCACTGTACTTGCATGCCCAGCAAGTGGAGTCCACTGCAAGGCTTGACTTCCTCTGGAAACTCCAGGTTAGTGGATATCACTGTGCTGGAGGAATACTGGAGTCTTTGGGGTTAGTATGAAACTGCTGAGTTATTCATAAGTTTCAGAGTGTTATAAAATGCCTTTGAATTTAAGCTGAATCTGACATGTAATAGGGCACACTAGTAATGTTCATTTCTTCTTTTGTACTCTTTGCCTTCTGAGTGCTTCTCATCCTGATCGTTTACTTTAACCCTCTGTTTCCTTGTAAATGCACTTGGGATGGTCCCTGCCATAGAAGATCATAGATCTGAAGAGCTAGGTTAACAAACGCAGGCACCTGAGCATGTCACAGTTACAGAACCTGTAATAAAACATTTGTAAATATAAGCAGCTCTTACTGCTGATTTGTTTCCCATAGTTCAGCTTCAGTTTGTTGTGTTTAGGAATGTGAAAGATTCACAGATGGATTTTCATTCACTGCCTTCTTAAGCACTGGCAATGGCTCAGTATCCAGGCTCCATTAGCCACTAGGCAGCGGTGTTGGGTAACCAACATTCTACAGACAGTTCCTAGCTTTGCTCCCATCCCTGGGTTTGTTAGTATTTTTACTGTGTGTGCCTATGAGTGACATTAAGGTGTCCTGTGTGATTCTCAAACAAGCAGAACACATCTCAGCTCTGCCCGTGGCTCACAGCTGGAGGAACACAGGTCTCTTATATATTATTTTTACCTTCTGGATAGTAGAACATCATTCTAATAATAGGCTTCACTGATTTTAGTAGGAATCACTGTGGAAGAAGCAATTAATTAAAGCTCCTTAGGAAGCAAGGAATCAACAAACATTGTTATCCTCATTTATAAATGGTAAAATAACAGAAGAGATGAGCTGACTTGGCTGTTCCAAGTCTGAGCATACTGTTTCTCCAGGCAGAGCCAAATGTTTTCCTTGTTCTGTCTGGACATATCTTCTAAAACATCCTTCTTTGCTTAACCCCATTTCCAGTTTCAAACATCTTGTTTTAGAAACCAGAAAAGATGCAAAGAGCTCTGCAGCTCCTGCTTGTCCCTTTGCCAGCATGTGGCAGAGAAATGTTGGAACAGTAATCCCTTGGATGTGATGGCTGATATGGATGGCTGTGCTGTGTTAGTCAGTCCACGATGGAGTGCAGAAGTGCCAGGAGACTTGCTCTCTTTTTGACTTCAGCTCTCCAGCAGTGGCAAAAGTCACTGGGGGGGGGGGGGAAGAACTTAAACAACCTGTTTTAAAGGGCTTTGCAGTGTTAGGAGAATTTTGACTGCTGCTTCAGTTGAGCAAGTGGTGCACAGGGTGGCTCTGAGGCACCCATAAGCTGAACTGCTCAGCGTGTCCCCTCAACTTGTGTGTTCTGAAGTTATTGCCTGGCCCTGCTTTTGTCCTTTCATCTTTCCCCAGTAATATTCAAAGTAGCAAAAAGTAAAACAAGAGGTAAAATATTGCTGCTTATAGTGAGGTAAAGGAGGAGAGAGAAGCAGACACCTCTGTGTTTTTACCTTCGAACTTGAAACAATGACCTGAGGTAATGCTAGTACTGGGCAAGTCTGTAGAGATTAGCTATTGAATCCTGCTGGAAGTTTGGTTCCAGTCTCAAATCCACATCTGTTAGAACAAAAACAAAGCAGCCCATTCTCCTCATGGTCCCCTTTGCCCAGATGTTCCCCCTCTGCCACTGGAGCCAAGGGCTTTACAGGCTGGTGAAAAATTCCTCTTCAGCCTGTCAGTACAACCTGTTTCATGGGCTCCACTGTAACTGTATGTAATGACCATCAAAGTACCCTGTAAACCTTGTGGAAAAGGAGACCGTGTACTCAGCTAGGCAAAAAGCCCTTTGGCTATTATATACATGTGGACACAGGCACGCAGTCTTCCACTGCAAAATGTGATCCTGCATTTCTCATCTCTGCCCTCCTTTGCCACTCCCCCCTTTCTTCTATTTCTGTCTTCCCTGCAAGCTCGTGCTCAGCTTTTTTCTTTCCTTCAGAGCAGTTACCAAAAGATATAAGCGTGTCACTCTCGCCCTCCTAAACTAGGCCACTGAAGAGAAAGAAGAAATGGAGGAGCTGCAGGCCTATAACAGACGCCTCCTCCACAACATTTTGCCGAAGGATGTGGCAGCCCATTTCCTGGCTCAGGAGCGGCGAAATGATGAACTGTACTACCAGTCCTGCGAGTGTGTGGCTGTCATGTTCGCCTCCATAAGCAACTTCTCTGAGTTTTACGTGGAACTGGAGGCCAACAATGAGGGGGTGGAGTGTCTGAGGCTGCTCAATGAGATCATTGCTGATTTTGATGAAGTAAGTCACAGAAAACTTGCGTTGCTAAAGAAAACTCCGCAATGAGTTCATTTATTTGGGCTTTGCTAAGCTTATGAATAAGCTTATGAAGGAAGGTGGCTTTTTGAATCCTTGTGTCATGCTTTGTTTCTCCTCACTCCAGAACTCCTTAGTTCTTTTTCATTCAGATGAAAATCCATCTCCTTCCCTTGTCCGTTCTTAGAATGATTAATCCCCTTTTCCTTGTGTAATTTGAATAATGGAGACTCTGTCCAGCACTTTGTAGTGCTCGTACCAAGGCAGGACACTTGGCAAGAACATGCCAGCATGTATGCATTTGACAAGCTTATTCAGTTCCCTTGCAATTCTCTCGTGTAACAGATAATAAGTGAAGACCAATTTCGGCAGCTGGAGAAGATCAAAACCATTGGCAGCACATATATGGCTGCGTCGGGCCTCAACGACTCCACTTACGACAAGGAGGGGAAGACACATATCAAAGCTCTGGCTGATTTTGCCATGAGGTTAATGGACCAAATGAAATACATTAATGAACATTCATTCAACAACTTCCAGATGAAGATAGGTAATGTCACTGTTTATGGGATTAAGTATTGGTAGCTGTCATTCTGAGCTGGGGATCTTAGAGAGAAAACAACATAGACATTACCTTAGCTGTGCAGGGATGTTGATTGTTCTGTACCCAGTGACAGGAAAATAACAGTCTGCCTGCCTGAGCCTCTGTGAAATGTCAGAGCAGTTCAGTTAAGGCTGAGATGTTATTACCAAAGCTCCCTGGAGAACCAGGAGCGATTGGGCAACAGTCCTCTATGCACAGAATCTGTTATCACAGCATGGTCACGTGGGGTGGTTCTGCTTGGTCTCATTGCACCTGTGATGTGCTCTCCTGTCCACGCTCCCAGTGGTGCCATTCAACAGCTGGTATTGGACTTTGGAATAAAAGAGACAGGAGATTAAAGAGTGAGGATGTCCAGTGCTGAGTTTACTCAGGAGGCTTTCAGGCTGCCACGGTGCCCGTCTCACAACTGCCCAGCATCACAGTAGCTGTGTACAGATGCCCAGTTAGCTTGGCAGCTGGATGGCAAATAACCCTTATCCCATTGGCACTGGAAAATAGCTGTGGATTGAGCAGCTGATCAAAGCAGCCAACTTTTCTTTAAAGTGTCTTTTCCTGCCTGAAAAATCACTTGCCGCAAGCTTCATTCATGATGCATTTCTCCCCTGCTTCTAGGCCTCAATATTGGTCCTGTTGTAGCTGGGGTGATAGGGGCACGTAAGCCCCAGTATGACATATGGGGAAACACGGTGAATGTAGCCAGCAGAATGGACAGCACTGGGGTGCCCGACAGGATTCAGGTAAGTCACTCACTGGAAAACTCATTTATACTGCCTGTGTCACCTGTGGTTTTTGAAACTTAACCAGAATTGGAATTTTTGTTTTATTTTATTAATTTATGTCATATATTTACTTACACAGCACTGAGAGAAAAGCAAACCGGGGAATGCCAGCAGTAGCATCAAGTTATGCCTTTTAATTTTGACCAAAGTAACAGCCTTGGGTCAAACACTTGCAAAGTAGTTCTGAGTGGAAGTGTTGAGCTGAGTTTCCTTCAGCTGTGATTCCAGCCCACCCGTGCTGGTGGCTGTGCTGTGGGATGTTTCAAACAAGTGCACGCTGCTTGATTTTGCAAGGACTTGAGTCACAAATGTATTTCTGTCTGTCACTTCTGTTTGCTGCGCCTTCCCCACTGTGAGGCTAGCAAGGTGCCAGGCATTACTGGAATGGAACTAACAACCTGGAGAGTGAGGGCACTTAAAGTGGTTAATGGAAGGCTGTAATTCAGGCATCTCCTTGATGCTCAGGCAGTGGCATTCCCAGTGATTCATTTCACTGTCCTGCTTTTGCTGAGCCAATGCCCACACATACAGATTGTCATTCCCTAGGAAAATACTGAAGAGATATAAAAAATAATTACAGTAACTGATGTGAAATCCAAGAGGGAAAGCCATGCTGTCTCTTTCCAACTTAGCTGTCAGATAACTAGATCAATATTTATCCAACACCATTTTAAACTGTCCCACAAGACAGTCCCTGAACAATTTTTGTTCAAGCAAAACAACACAGCAACGTTACAGCGATAGGAAGGCAAGCATGGAAATATTATTAGAAGCTACCTGAAGGATGAGAAAATACAAAGAAAGAAAGGGTTTGCCATTGAGCAGGATTATTTAAATTAAGTTATTAATTGCATAAACTAACAGGAATTTGCTGCTGTTTTTGTGGTGCTTGTTTGATAATGAAGTTCATGTTCACATGAGGAGTTAATGTTTGTGATGTTCACATGATGGGTCTGTCACTGGGGCTAAAAAACCTCAAATGCTGTGAGTCAGGTCTCAAAATCTTGAGGTCTGGTTAGCTGAGGTGCCTGATACGATTTTGCAAATTATGCTTTGAGCTCTAGTTGGTAACTGAGAGTAGTGAAATACCTGAAAGTTATGTCTTGGAAAATGCAGCTCTCTCCAACTCGTGTACCTGTATGGCTTCTGTAGCTGCTCAGCTACAGAAGATACTTTCTAAAGGCTGTGTTTGTTCTGCAACTTCTGATATCAAATCTCTCAGTGACTGATATGAGTCAACTTAGACACAGAACGATCCTACTTCAACATTACGTGTTGTTCACCTCAAAAGCAAATGAACAGACTGGGGAAAGCAGGACAGGCATATGTTAACTCTTATTTATTCCGCAGGTTACCACAGACATGTACCAGGTTTTAGCAGCCAACAACTATCAGCTGGAATACCGAGGGGTCATTAAGGTCAAAGGCAAGGGAGAAATGACCACCTACTTCCTAAATGAAGGTCCTCCAATCAGTTAGCACCAACTGCAGCATTGCTCAAAGATGGAATCTGCGTTACAGAAGATTGTGACTCAAAAAAGAATCACTTTTTGGCAGCAAATCTAAAATGCAAAGCAGTTGAAGTTTCACACAGTGACTCTAGAGCTGGTATCAGCAAACTCTTTGGCCACCTGTTCCCGAAGGCAACGGAGAGAAACCACCTGGAATTTGCTCCTGGCTGAGTGCTAAACCGACCAAAGATGTGTACTACAGCATTCACAGATAAGATGTGAATTTGGAGTTTTTACAAAGGCTGCTACTGCAGGATGATCTAAGAGAAGCTATTTAAGTATTTATTGACGCAACACAACATTTACTTGGTTGAAGGAATGTATGATTCACTACAAAGCATTATTTCGGAATGGATTTGCACTCCCATAACGTTTCCATCCCATACTGCCAGCTATTTGAAGTGTACCACTGTGCTTTTATTAGCTGTTTTGAATGGGCTTTCAAAATTGACACCCACTGTTGCAGCACACAAAAAGGCCTTTTAGAATGGCATCATTAATGTTTTAGTGTGAGGACATTTTAGCCCCGGCCTTCTTTTCTCCCTTCTTTTTCATGGCTCAATGACTGCTCTTCTGAGCAGGGCTGGCGCATCTAACGACAGGGAAGATTGAGATCAAGAAAGAAGGTTCAACAAACATATTTATTAAAAGTCTTCTGTGCTCATCCTTGGTATATATCAGTTTACATGGGAAAGACAAGATGTAAACAAGAGACACTTTGTGGGAGAGAACTCCCCCGAAATTTGTTGTGGGGTTTTTTGTTTTTTTTTTTGTTTGTTTGTTTTGTTTGGGGTTTTTTGTTGGTTTTTTTTTTTTGTATTTTTTATTTTGTAATATTGAAAACATGGAGATCTAACAAATACCAAATTCTATATTTTGTAAATTATATATAAATTAGAAGGCAGGCTGTCCACACCAAGGTGTGTTGGGAGGTGTATATAACCTGTTAGACTTCTGTATAATTTTTTGTGCATAATACTCTGAACACAGACTTGGCAGTTTTCAGATTATCACTATACAATCAAACAGGTGAGGTTCCGGGCTGAATCAGATGCATTTTAAAAGGAAAATCCAGAAAAATCTGCAAGCCCAAAGAAGAAGAAAAAAAAACCCAACAAGGTACAATAGTTCAATGCAGCATTCACACAGAGGGTGGCATCTTAACAAATGGAAACAGGACTTATTTTATGAGCTCTAGCTAATGAGACAGTATCTGTCAAGCGTGTTAAAAAGCTCTAAGCAAATCTTCTAATTAACTGTATCATGAACTCTTATGAGGAAAAAAAAATTGAACTTTTATTTGGGAAAAAAAGCAGTTTTCAGAGATGGATTAATAGAATCTGATGATATGAGAATTGTCTGATATTGTAACTGCCATTTGACATTACAAAGAACTATGTACTGCAGCACAGAGTTGACTTTCCTGTAGTAAGCACTTATTTAAACTGTCACATTTTCCATTTTCAGGAGTTATTTAGCTGATCTTCAAAAAGAGGCTTTGATGGCAAATGTGTGTATGAGATGAGTGACCTTAAATTACAGTGCCATTGATATTGTGTCCAACATCTTTATCACTAGTGGGGGTTTATGAATAGTTCACTGTTACCATTTATGTACCTTTTCTAGCTATGAAAGAAAAATCCCTTGATATTTTATTAAAGAAAAGAAAAGATTTTAAAAAGTTATATTTTTTATATTCTATGAGGGGCAAGTTTTGATATTGAATTTGGCTAGTGCTAAAAGTGGCTCCAGTCTTTTGATGTTTAATAAAGTTCTTTTCCACTCTTCTCAGGGCAGAATTATTGTAGTACTAACAGCTTAATGGTTGCACTGTGGTGGTAATTTATTTTTTTTCCTACTTGACAACAAGTATAAGTAAAAATCCATGGGTCTTTCTTAATTAAGTTGCCATATTGCTAAGCATAACCCTAGCATTAAGCCATTTAAGTGCGAGCTTAAATGGCATTGCCCCTTTCCTTCCCCTTGGAAACATCTCTGAAAAGTATAGTATATTGACTTCTGTAAAACTGCCAAGTCTGCCCTTGTACTATACTTTTGCTCCTTGACATCCCTCCTGGTTTACAGAATACTTCCATTGCATCACACCATTATGCATTTCTTTCCCCCTCCACCTACCACCCCCTTGATCCCCTCACTCAGCTCCATTACCTCCGTGCCATACACTCTCATTTTTAGGTTTGCTTTATGAACGGCTGCAGTCTTCTAAACTTTTGATTCATCTTTTTAGGAGGTTGTGTTGTCAATGAAATTTCAAGTCCCCAGTATCTCTAGCTGTGATTGTTGACAGTGTGTCATGATCATTTCAAGGGGTATTCACACACTCTTTACTCTGGATCTTGCAAAAATGGATGCAGTTATGATTTCCCATGGAAATTGAAATCTATTTAAGTAATTTAACTATATTAAACACTGTTTCACTGGTAAAGCGTGTCTGTTTTATTTTACATGCATCTGGTTTCTGAAGAGATTGGATGGCACAGAGCAGCAGCCAGTTCTCAACTACAGAGGGATGATGGGGCCACACCAGTACTGCACAGTACCCACTTTAGAGCTCTCCCAGTCCCTACCTGCACAGGGAGCATCCCAACTCCCCTCTAGTGCAGGGATGCTGTACACACTTACCTTGAGCTGTTAGTCCTGGGATAGCTGACACATCCTCACAGCAGCACTATGAATAGCTGATTTAAAAAAAGAAGTGTATTTTAAGTAGATCGCTGTTTCCAAAGCATTCCACAGATACCTCTGTATCCGTCCTCACAAGGATACCTTAAAGAAGGCAGCTGCTTGGACAATGCAGCCCTTGTTAGTTTTCTAAGTAAAGGTTGCTGCTGCCTTGCTCCGCTAAGTGCCACACTTACCTACACCAATCCCCAGAAGCCAGAGGTGAAACTAGGAAACAAAAGGAGCCATCTTCACACTGATTTTTTCAGTTCAGGGTATTTTATACAGGCAGGTAAGAATGGAATGACTTCAAATCTGTTCCTTGTTAGGTAGGATTTCATACATGTAGTGAGACTAAAACTGCATTAAGAAGAAGGGATAAAGTACTTAAAAGACAGGCTTAAAAACCAGCCCTCAGGAAGGTGCTGGGGGGTTGCTTCATACTTTGTGTGTCTCCCTGCATAATCATAAAGCAGCTCTCAGGACATTACCTGACATATAAGCCACTTTTGCTAGCTGGACAAGGGTATTCCCTAAGGGAGGGAAACCAGTCTTGTGCCCTCTCATTTAAGTTGAGGATAGTTGCCCACACCCTCTGTCTTTCCTGACTGCCTCTGAAGACAGTCACTTCTAGTTTGAACTTTTATAGGGGGAAGGGGAGCTTTCAAAATTGTCCTAGGATGTCTGTCAGCTAACCCAAAAGCAACGTTTCAACTGAGGGAAGGCAGAGAGCTCACATGGGATGCAGTCTGACAGGATCAATGCAGCTGACTGAAGCTAAACCAATCCAAAACAAATGAAAACAAACAAGGACTCACCTCAGGTTCCATTCTCTTGCTCCTCTGTCACGAGCTTTTCAATGGAAGAAGCTGGAGCACTTTAGTGTGGTGAAGGCAGCAGTATCAGGCAGTCAGCAGGCAGGCAGTTTGCTGTAATAAGCAGAGGTTTGCTGTTATATTCCTATCCCTGAGCACGTCTGTCCCCATTTTGCTCAGGAAGGCTGCAAAACACAGTGGGGAGATCATGTACCTCGTGTCAGGCCTGTCGTGCCCGGGATCAGCATGGACAGAGAAAGCTGCACCACCAGCAGCTGCCCTACATCTTTTTGAGCACACGGTTTCAGATCCAAACACCTATTGCCATCTACTGGAAACAAACGTGCAGCTTCAGCTGGGCAGCACAGGCACACTATCCCAAATCAGTCATCCCTCGGTCCTTCAGTAAAGAAATGTTTGGTATGTTGAAGAATCCATACTGAACGTTAAGTAACAACAGTGTCTGCAAAGGAAACCATTTTCTGTCATCTTATAGGTCTCTGCTAGCTTTGAAATATCTAAAAATCAGTCCAAGTAACACATAAATACATTCCAGGATGGAAAGCTGCCTTTTTTCTACATCTCCTCCCTAGATACATTCCTTGCACGAGAGAGTCAGAGCCTGCGTATGTGATCTGGGCCCAAATACTGAATGTAAGAGAGCAGGCCACCAAGAAAAAGCTCAGATACTACAGAAAAGCACATAAGGAAAAATAAATTACATTTCTAGAAGCTCAAACAGGGCACTCTGGGGTAATC
Source organism: Perdix hodgsoniae (assembly GCA_035772895.1). Classification (NCBI taxonomy): domain Eukaryota; kingdom Metazoa; phylum Chordata; class Aves; order Galliformes; family Phasianidae; genus Perdix; species Perdix hodgsoniae. The sequence goes on from JAPSGF010000050.1 coordinate 1,499,782, forward strand.
AAACCTCATACACTGTGAAAATCAGTCAAGCGTTGCGTGATTACTGCAAGCGAACTCAGACTGCGGCACTTTGTTCAAAAACAAAACACAAACAAAATGACAGTGAGGCTGCTGGATGTACCCATTCCAACCTTAGAGAGGACGAACTCCATAAACGCAGCACGACGTGGGCTCTGCTTCTACTATATGCCACAGAACAGCCAAGCAACAACGAATGGCTGGCACAACTCAAACCAAAATGAACCACATTGCTCCAGAGAGCATTGCGCTTTCATTAATCCACCCTCACAAGTCCAACTCTCGTGTCGTCAGCTACCAGCAGGGAAGTACCTACCATTTCTTCAATAAGGCCGGATTGTTACAAGCAGACAGGAAGCCCTGGGAATTAGCAGCCAACTTTCACCTCTAAGCTGCTCTCGCTTATCTTGCATTTCATCTTACACAACATTTCAGCACATCCTGATATTACAGTCAAGCTAAAGTAATATCCTCCAAAGCCACATTTTTAGCACGTAATAATATCAAGTGATGAAAAGTCAGACTACCAAACATACATCATTGAATTTTCCTTCCTTTTTTTTTTTTTTTTTTTTTTTTAAATCAGGGCCATAAAAACAAGCAACCAAATCCCAATATAAACGTGCATCATTTTGGAACGAAGCGTGACACGCCTTACAGCACAGCAAAGCTCTGCCACTCACCAAATCAGCACAATACATGAAAAAAAACCTATTTCATTGTATTTGTACATTACTACAAATCACACATTAAAATCTCTCAACCTGCATCTCATGAAACAGCACAGATAGCCGCCATTTAATTGCCAAATATAAAAGCAATCTAACTGATCACAGAAATCACAGAAACTGAAGGTGGTACGACACTGCTTCTACTGTATTTTGTAAATGCTAGATGTTTCCTGGTCTATTGACAAACTTCAGGAATAGCTCTGAATACCTCGAGGACAGCCCTCTTGAACACAAGAGGTTCTATCACAGCATAAAAATACACAAAGCCACAAAAAATGAGCAACGTTCCAATTTGATTTTTCATTTATGTTTATCAGACTGATTGATCCTGTTTATCTCATCATTCCCCCATTTGTAAAGGTCCATAAAAAGAGCAATAGCTCTTTTTACTCTTTTTACTCACCTGCTGGTCCATTTCCTTTCAACCTCTCCATAGCTCAGAGGAAGTGCACCGAAGTCCTGGGTTAAGTGGCAGAACTCTTTGTACCATTCCTGAAACAAAACCCTGCCCACACAGACCACTTTCAAAGGATAACTGAAAGGAAACCATCAGTGACAAAACATACAAGTGTTTATAGCACTAGATGGAGGGCCACAGAGCTGATCCCAAGAAACAAAGAGTTTCCAGGTTATGTTTTAATCAAGAAAACACTCACGCAAATGTCAACGTGTAACAAAACATTCCAAAATTTAGTAGCCTACATATTCCAAATCTAGTTTGCTAATATGCAACAGCATTTTTAATATTAACTTAGCCTATTCTCTACTGCCTCACAAAGGCAAAACTGATTTTGGAAGTGAAGAGCTTGCATGATATGCAGGACACATACTCTATACATTCCGTCCACTGACATACTCTTGAGCAAAGCCTTTTTCATGCCACCAAATTCCCCCAAATGAGTCTCCCATCAACACATATTTTACTACACGATATGACCCATTTCTCTCCTCAAGTTCTGTATTCATCTGTGTCCTCAGCTGTTCCTTTAAAAGAAAAGATTTTTTAACCAGCAAGTGAAAAATGTCCGCAGGCATCTTACATTGCTTTATTAAAAAAAGGAACAAAACCAAAAAGCGCCATCCAGCCAGCTACTTCTTTTGGAGAACAGCTTTACATTCCTGAGAGTGAGTATCTGTTGGAACAAGACTGCCTCTAACTGTTCCAGGACTTGTCAGACATTATAATCTGGGGACTTCCCCTGCGGTCGTCGCAGTCGAATTTGCAACGTTGAAAATGCTCCCACAGTCACGTGAAAGAAGAGCTGCCACAGGTTGCGCAGTTCATACAGGTACATGTTACACAGGCAAATTAACCCAAAAGTCAGGAAGGATTTGGCATTCCTCCAGCCTGTGTAATATACGAACAGGTAACACTGTCAGGAGAAAAGAAATGGTATTACTGCATGGAAAACAGCTTCCAATAAAGCAATGCCTCTGGTTATTAGTGAATTACCAATAAAACACCCCACAAACAAGTCAAACTCGAAACAAGTAACACCAGTGTTAACATAGTCCACGCTAAAGTAAATGGATGTTCCTGGCAACCTCCAGACAAAAACATGTTCTTTGTTCTGCTTCAGAAGAAACAAGACCCAAAGTTATGTCCTCTTCAGAGGAAAAAGTGGAAAGATATGGAAACCTCTAAAAAGGACAGAACTGTCTCACACTCTTTTGTGAGTGTTATCTTCACTCTTGCTATTGTTCTGCCTACTTCATTTCCACAAAAAGAGGAAAAAAGAAAAGAAAAAAGTTTGTCTCATCTGCATCTGAGCCATTGCCATCTGTCAAAGACAGTTCTTGCTGGGCTGCAGGGAAAATACCATCATCACTTAGGTTTAATGTTCAATCAAAATTTCCTCCCACAGAGCAAATGATGATGTTCACACCAATATTTAACCAAATTCATCATCAGATTATCTAAGTATGTTCTTGGTTATTTATTTGCTGTGTTTTATCTCTGCCAGAGAAATTCTACTTCATTCTTTATTTATTTATGTTCCTCAAAAAATGCCAAACCATTTTGCACTTGCAGCCGAACAATGTAATTTACTGGAGTTACTTTATGGAAAACCTACAGCCATGAAATGTAAGCACAAAATATCAGACAGGAAAACACAGTGGAAAGTGACTGAAAGATTTCAAAAGGAAAGAGATGCATGAGAACGTATGAAGTGGGAGAAAATCTTGGGTGCAGTGCCTATGTATTAATACATATGCATTCAAATCCTTGCAAAGGAAAGAAATGCTAGATGCACTTAAGCTAAGAAACTTGTACTTGAAGTAAACAAAAAAGTCTCAAGCAATGGAGATTATAACAGATAAGCTACACCACATCTCTTAATCAACTACCTGGAAAAACACATCAGCAAACAGAAGATGTATGTATGAATCTTCTGTGCAACAATTTACAATCAATGTATTAAAATACAGAAATTATTTTTATAATGACTCTATCCAAGCTGCTATGACACCTAGGAAAATATATTTTCCTAAAATTCTATGACTCTATGTAGACACTTATGCATGACTGAGTGATGTGTCTCAACTGTAGTGAATTAGGCAAGCACCACAACACACCTGGTACAAACAGGCTGCTGTTCCAAGAAAAAATGCAATAACATAGCTGAAATCTTCACCTTCATTCTGTGAAAATAAAGCAAAAAGCAATATTTTACAATATTTCAATGAAATACCAGATCACACCTATGGCAGTTCTTCAATGTATGTTAAGACAGCCTTACACAGAGATTTATACAGATTCCTGTCTAAGCTAAATCAAAGCTGGCACTGGGCACTCTCCAGATGCCTCTGAAAGTTCAAGTCTAAACACTGTTAACAGCCTTTAAAATCAGCTTTGCACAACTCTACTCTCCTGTAGCTTCCAATAGGAAACAAGGTAAAAGAGAAGGACACAAACTGGCCACTAGGGTGTGGTAAAATGCTACACAGAGAACAACGCAGGCCACTCTGCATTAATGGCCACAAGAACACACAAAACAAGTTTATCAGACAGATTATTAGAAAATTTTGTTTTCCTGAAGGAAAAAGATGGGAAAAAAAAATACCTGATACGTACAGATGTTTCCACTCTGTGTTTAAAAAACAAAAAGAACAACAAAACAAACAACAAAATGTGTAGGCCTGTACATAAAAGCCAGGCTAGATGGGGCTGTGAGCAGCCTGGTCCAGAGGAAGCTGTCCCTGCCTATAGCAGGGAGGTGGAAATAGATGATCTTAAAGGTCCCTTCCAACCCAAACCATTCTATGACAAAACTGACCTACATACATATTGCAGTACTCTCCTAAACCACGGGCAAATCTCTGCCTCACAGCATATTTGCTGAAGCACAGGCTGTAACAGAGTTTGGCTAATACCCAGGTCAAATACTCGGTCAAAAATCCCACCCATATGCCAAGAAGGCTCCACAGCATGGGCACTTCCAGTCCTCTTGCTCAACTCTTGCTGAGACCTCCAAGATTACTGTTTCATTAAGTCTTCACATAGAACTATGTAAATAACCAGAATAAAGGTTTGAGCAGAGTTCACATAAGCAAATAAATGTGGGGGGGGGGGGGGGGGGGGAGGTACTTTTTTTGTTCATTTTTGTTTGGAAACACGCACACTCAGTATTTTCCCTTGCATCAATCCTTTCAGAACACCAAGAACAAAAAGTAACCTAAGGTTTATGAATAAACTGAAACACAGAAAGGTTTTCTAAAAATGGATTTTACAAAATGGCTTTCCAGACCTCTGCATCACAGAACTTTTTAAAAAAAGGCCAGATTTTCACAGCTGTCCATCATTTCCTCACAAGTGTTTTTTCATAGTATCTATTAAAATGTTTCATAAGCTGGTATAAATTTAGGAAAAAATTTAGAAACATTGTGTTCACATACCCACTGCTTCTACAGTATCAACAGAGTGTTGGTCACTCACCTTCCATTACTTCCGTATTTCCCAACATTAATGAACAACGCACCACTCCCAGAAAGGACACATAGCTTACAAACCATGTAAGTGTCATAAAGAGCAATCTGACCTGACAACCAAATATTTGTGAAAATAAAACTAGCACGACTTACTTCACTTAGCAAGCACATTCAGAGATAACAGCAGGATTACTGCGATGCACAACTCTCACATTCATAAACATGGTACAATACCTGTAGAAGACTTTCTATGGCATGGAAGCCACGAATTAAATTCAAAGCTCCACACAAGAGACTAAGTACAAATGAGACAATCCCAGGTAGAGTCACAGGTTCCAGACGTTGGTGAGGAGCTGCAAAAAGACAAAAAGAAAAACTCAGTCAAAGTGGTATATTAAAAAAAATATAGTAAAATATTCATCTAATTTTTCAGTGTCTTCTAGTTCAGGCAACTGCTGAAGCAAACCACAAAATGTATTTTTATTATTATTATTTTTTTTTTTTTAAAGAAGAGGAAACATTTTAAGGCTTGAAGGAAAGCATATTTTCCTTCCATTAATCTAAGACCAACTTGTCTCACCATATTTAGTCTTTAACTCTTGTACATTCAACTCACTCAATAAGGTCCTGAAAGCTGCTTAAACATGCCCGGAAATCAATGGCAAATGATGCACTCGCTAGTAAAATTTGCCACAATTAATAGCCAGGTAATAGGTCACACAACTTAGAAGCTCCTCTCACAATCTCCGTTTTTCTTTAACGTATTAGCAGAACTATCAAGACTTATTTAGCTGCTTGCTGAACTGGAACACTCTGAGGCAGAGCCTATTACTCTCCTCTACCTTAAAAAAATATGCAGCCAGGGAATGCTACCAAAGGCAGAAACAAGAGTTCTGAAACTACAGCACATTACCAACCTTAAAACCTCATACAGGCCTTCCAGACAGCGTTTAGAAGGACATTAAAATTAAAACACTCTTTCCTCTGGGCTTATCTTAATGTCACAAGTACATAACTGTTGTGTATGTTTGCACTGACTGTCCCTTTCCATAATTAATAACACAAAGCAAATATGAAGAAGTGATGCAAAACTCTTAGCAACACAGGGAAAACAAAAGGACTGCTGAACCACATTTAAATCACTCTGTTGGAACCACCCAAGTGTAAAGATGTGAGGAATGAGGTTAATGAGCCACAGCACTAATGGAGAGAGAGGGGTGTCAATGCTGGCTGTGCACTCTGAACACATCCAGTTTATGAAGTTGCAGAAACTAAATGAAAAAATGACCAAAGCAACGTCACACTGATAAGCAGACAGGGCTGTCTGACTACCAGCCTGTGATAACTTACAGCACAAAACAAATTCTATTAGCTCACTTGTGCTAAATTCAGTCTTTAATTATGAACTTAAAGGGATACTACTAGAAACCACTCCGTTATGGTTACATACAGTATCTGCACACCAAACCATTGCTTAACTCTGACTTGTAACTTTTCTTTTCTAAATAGACAATCTCACCCAGAGTACAGCAAAGAGCTAAGGGCTTATGTGACTGCTTTTGCTCCCAAACCCCCATGTTTCACTAACTGGTGAATAAAAGCAGCTCTCCGATGAGTTCTGACAACTCACACACAGCTCTCCACGCTGGTGTAACCAGGTTAGATGTAAAGCAGCATGTATTAAAGTGTTTAAAATGCCTCTTTGGAACCATGTGGAGGAAAAGTAAACAGTGCTGTCAGTTAAACAAGAGAGACTCTGAAGAAGCGTGAAATTATAATGTTTCCCTCTTATTAAAACAAACAAATAAACCTAAAAACTTTAAAGGGCACTGCACAGTGCTACTGATGTCCAGAAGCTCTCCTGGGCTTAATAAATCTCAGTTTCACTATCAAAGGAAAAAAAGTCATTTAAGTACAGTAAAATAAAGGCAAAACCATAGGAATGAAGGAATATTGGATAAGACAGGGCAAAGGCTAGCTGTCCTCAAGTCAGTTCATCTACAGATCTTACAAAGATCATAACAGCTGTATCAAAAACTCTCTTCAGCAAGCCAAGGATCAAAGAAACCAGAAACTCTGAACTAAAACTTTGAAGTTTAGATAACAATTTAGGAAATTTACACAGCATAAGATACTGCATTACTTGTAAGAACGTTTATTTAAAAAAAAAATTTAACGGGCACACCACCAGGCAAAAAGGAACTTTGATCCAAGAACTGTTCCTCTGTTGGAAAAAAAAAAAAAAGCGCTCAGAAAATAGTCCATCAATCCAAACCAAATAAATACCTAAAATTTCACATATCAGCACATTGTCACCCTATTTCTAATTCCTGTCAACACCTACATATATGTTTGAAACAAAATCCTACCCATAATCTGCACTTCCTGCTTCTCTGATGCTTAGCTTAGCCCTATTACTCACTGCACACAACAACTTTCAGTACATCAAAGGACTGCTTTGGTCAACTACTTAGCAGTAAGAGGCTAAAACATCACAGCTTGGATGCACACCCAACTCCAGGTAGAAGAAAGTAACGGATAATGGTTTATCAGCACAACCAAAACACATCAAATTATACCATGCCATGCAACAACACTTGTGCCTGACTTCCTACCCAACTCATTTATTGTACTTAGTTCACTTATAACATGCCATATTTTTACCAGGACAGCATATGTAGAAGTTACACAACACAGAACACAGCTTCTTGTGAGATGCATGAGTTTCAGTAGGGCCAAGTGTCAGGTAATGCATTTTGGCCACAACAACCCTACAGGCTTGGGGAGGAGTGGCTGGAAAGCTGCCTAATGGAAAGAGACCTTGTTGTACTGATAGACAGTCAGCTGAATACAAGCCAGCAGCGTGCCCAGGTGGCCAAGGCGGCCAATGGCATCCCGGCTTGCAGCAGGAATGGTGTTGGGAGCAGGACTAGGAAAGTCATCCTGCCCACGTACTCAGCACTGGTGAGGCCTCACCTTGAGCACTGTGTTCAGTTTTGGGCAGCTCAGTACAGAAAGGACACTGAGGTGCCTTGGAGCAGGTCCAAAGAAGGGCAACAAGGATTGTGAAGGGTTTGGAGAATGTGGCCTATGAGGAGAGACTGAAGTAACTGGGGCTGTTTAGTCTGGGGAAAAGGAGGCTGAGGGGAGACCTTACTGCTCTCTTCCAGTATCTGAAAGGTGCTTACAGCAAGAGCGGGGTTGGTCTCTTCTCAGTGGTGACAGGACAAGGAAAATGGCCTTAAGTGGCACCAGGGTAAGTTTGGATTGGATATTTGGAAACACTTCTTTACAGAATGGGTTGTTAAGACTGGAATAGGCTTCCCAGGGAGGTGACTGAGTCACCATCCCTGGATGTGTTTAAAAATCATTTGGATGGGGTGCTCAGGGACATGATTTAGCAGAGGTTTGTTAGTTAGGGTAGTATGGTTAGGTCATGGTTGGACTCGATGATCTTTTCCAGCCTGAGTGATTCTATGATTCTATGCTGTCCTTAGAGCAAAAGGGAAATTCTGAAGTCCAGTGAACAGACTGCATAGCAAACATCCAGAGAAGGTTCTGTTCAAGGAGGGAGAATTTACAACAATTGAGAAGCATTATGAAGGTGTCAGCAGACATACTCAAAAGTCACATTCAAGACGCTATTATTCAGTAGCATCTAAAACTGGAAGAGCTGAAGGAAGAGGAAAATGCAAACCTTTCATAATGTACAGCCCTTTGATTGCAAGTTTCTACAGCAGTTCAAGGATGAAAACAGATAACTGAACAGAGAGATGCACGGAATTCAGAGGAAGAAGAATGTTAAAAGTAACCAAAAGGGGAAAAAGAACCAGAAACCAAGATAGAATAAAAGAGGACAACAGAACACCTTCTGTACAGACAAGCTGTTGGAAGGTGGGGAAAAGATAAATCAAATGATCATCTGCCACATCATAGACAGTTTAAATGTACAGCCAACATTGATGCAGGCAGAATTCTCAATAAATAAATGCTTATTGTTTATAATTCTTCCAGTTACAAACTGCTTCAGAGCACTCAACATCAGAAATCTTAGCAGAAGTTTCAGCCCAGTTGAAAACCACATCATGCCATATTTACTTCCTACATTAGGTCAACTGAAGTTTTAAAAAAAAAACAAAGACTGCTTAAGTGAATATGACAAATAATACAAAACGGCTGTTACTGACATCACACATAAAGCACTTATTTCAGATAGAACTACTTCTAGCACAACTCTTAGGAAGTATCTGTGATTGTGAAATTCCAAAGCATCTGCATTCCACTGGGCAGAAATAATCAGAATTGTGATATATCACAGAATGTGGAAAAAAAAATCATCTTGCCAAGTGCTCTTCTTCATTTGCTTATTTTCATGTAGATTTTTTCCTTCGGTAAGCTGACCACTGAATTGGCCCAAAATAGGTATCTAAGCTAAAGCATAAAATTGTCATGATATAACATGTATTTAAGAACACCGTAGTGAAAAACCTTTTTTTTTTTTTCCTGAAGAAAAGAACAAACATTTTGGGAATGCCCCAACTTTGGAGGCATTCAAGGCCAGGCTGGATGTGGCTCTGGGCAGCCTGGTCTAGTGGTTGGCAACCCTGCACATACCAGGGGCTTGAAACTAGATGATCACTGTGGTCCTTTTCAACCCAGGCCACTCTATGATTCTATGAAACATTAAAATAAAGACACTTCTGTATCTTTGTCATTTAAAGATGCAAATAGAGAAGCTTAAAACTTACCTGCAGATATCTTACCGGTACCCTTATATTCCGCTGCAGATAAATGTGCAAACCCATTAGCTGAGCCAAGTTCTGACAGGGAAATTTGATAAGGCGGCCTCAGCTTGATTTCTGTCTGCATGTCAGCAAGATTCATCTTTGTTGATAAAGAACGCGTGTTGTTATATCTCTGTTTGGTCCTCTGAATGAAATTATCTGTGTAAAATTTAAAAGTTATATCCTGATGGACTTCTGTTTATAAATAATCCAAAACCACGCAGTTTTATGCACTACACACTTCCCCAATTTAAAGAGAAGGTTTGAAATGTCTACATTTTTCTTGGCACATTCCAATACTATTTCGGTTTTGTGACTAATATATCATGTGCTATTTAATTCTGCAGGAAAAAAAAAAAAACGAATCTCTAGAAAGCTGATTACTTTATAATAGTGAATAAACTCAAGACTTTTCACTGCATGATACTGAAAGAATTGCTAATACAATGGATTTACTGCACTTATTCCAGCTTTTCTGCTAAGTTAAATATCCTTAGGAGAAAATTAACTCCTGAATTCAAGTATAAACTTGGGTATGAGACGTGCCTGCAAAATATGCAGGCAGAGAAAAACAATATGGCGTTATACCAACATAAAGACTGTAACAGACCTACATTCTATTCAACAATTAGTAAAATGAAAGCATAAAATAATCTTCACAGACAAACATCATACAAATATTGTTACTAATGGAATGACTGAGCTACAGAGAAATTAACTAAATGGAGCATTTCCTCAATATTAGATATTGATAAATATTATAACTTCCTCTAAAACTGCACGTTTTTTTGCTCTGATGCATTTATAAGAATACTTAAAATAACACACAGCTTACAGTATTAAAGCAACAGATATTATTAGAATCCGTAAGAGCTGCAACCAGGTTTATATGAGATTAGTTGTATCTGGAGTTTGCGTGAGAGAAGATTAAATGCCTATCATAAGACAAATATAAATATCTCCTTTCCATGCACTGAATCAAAACAGCAGCATAGCTAAGAGCCAACAAGAAAATGCAGTCTTTTACTTGAGAAATTTATGAAGCTCAGTGCCTTCACAGGATGGGAATGTCAACAGGTACAAAGTCATCAGTTCCACATATGATTAACTAGGAGAAGCTGAACTCTGTTTGGCCAAACAAGTTACAAGCCAAAATCTACCTGAATGCCTGCAAAATACTCTAGTAGCCCAATTTAAAGCCAAGAGTTGTTTTCTTTCGAACTGATCTGTAGACGTAAGCATAGAAAGACTTCACCCTCGAGTAGTTGCTAGTAGCAACCAGATAAGGAAGTAGTAACGCAAGTGCTTACCAAGTGCTTACTAAGTGCTTACGCAAGTTAAGAGGGTCGTAGACGAAGTTGTATAAGGCTATATAAACTCCTGTCACGATTTAATAAACGTCCTTTTTACCTTCCACCACATTGGTGTGCACTCCTGTCACGATTTAATAAACGTCCTTTTTACCTTCCACCACATTGGTGTGCACCGGGGTAGATGGACAGACCGATGAGTCCCTAACGGTTGCGAACACCTGTGTGAAGCTGAAGCGGGCATTCGGCTTCATATGGTGACCCCGACGTGATCGTTAGGGAATAGTGGTCGGCCACAGGCGGCGTGGCGATCCTGCTCTCATCCGTCTCCCTTGGGAAAGGAGGCGATGACCCTAGAAGAGGGGGCTGCGGCTTAGGAGAGTGGAAGCTGGGTAGCGTCGGAGGGGGCTCTACGGCCGGGAGCCTGCTAACCCTGCCGAGGACCCAGGAGCCCACCGGAAGAGGAGCCTGGTGGGAGTTCGAGTTCAGTCTGCGGGGCGGAGTGAACATGGAGGCCGTCATAAAGGTGATTTCGTCCGCGTGTAAGACCTACTGCGGGAAGACTGTACCTTCTAAGAAGGACATAGGGGCAATGCTGTCCCTTTTACAAAAGGAGGGACTGCTTCCATCCCCCTCCGATTTGTATTCCCCGGGGTCCTGGGATTCCATCACCGCAGCACTTTCCCAGCGGGTGATGGTACTCGGGAAGTCAGGGGAGTTGAAAACCTGGGGGTTGGTCTTGGGAGCGCTGAAGGCAGCGCGAGAGGAGCAGATTACATCTGAACAGGCGAAGTTTTGGTTGGGTCTGGGGGGAGGAAAGGTCTCTCCCACAGGAAAACCGACTACCGAGCCCCAGGTCGAAGAGGAGAAGGAGAAAACGACTGCGCCGACGGAGACAGGGGCCGCACACGAACCGCCGATTCGAGACAAAGAACAGCTCGAGCCTTATCTCTCGGCTGCAGCTTCTCCCCCGCCAGCGGCTCCTCCGCCGGCGGCTCCTCCGCCGGCTTATGGGCTCCTGCGCGCAGATTCCAATGGAAGGTCCTGCCTCAAGGGATGGCGTGTTCCCCCACTATTTGCCAGCTGATAGTGGGACGGGTATTGGAACCCCTTCGACGACCACAGTGAATCCATACACAAGAAGCTCCAGTTTATGAAGGAACACGTTAACAAGATCGGCGTGGAAAAGGACCCGATTAGAGATTGGCTGCGTGGACTGTTCGGAGGCATAGGGGAATGGGGTATACATCTGCTGAAGGGTTTGCTTATGGGACTTGTAGTCATCTTGCTTTTGCTGGTTTGCGTGCCTTGCTTGTTGCAAATTATGCTAGGTTGTACACAGCGAATGATTGATCGCACTATTAATTATCACGTAGAATACAGGAAAATGCAAAAAGCTTGTAGACAGGCAGAAAACAAGGCGGTATAAGGGTAGTGCGGGATTCTTTTGCGAGTCGGGATGTAACGGGGCAAGGCTTAACTGAGAGGACAATGGCATGTATAGGCGTAATGCGGGGATTTCGGTTGTACGCGGTTAGGGTCCTCTCCGAATATGGTAGTTACGCTTGAGCATAGGGAGGGGGATATGTAGACGTAAGCATAGAAAGACTTCACCCTCGAGTAGTTGCTAGTAGCAACCAGATAAGGAAGTAGTAACGCAAGTGCTTACCAAGTGCTTACTAAGTGCTTACGCAAGTTAAGAGGGTCGTAGACGAAGTTGTATAAGGCTATATAAACTCCTGTCACGATTTAATAAACGTCCTTTTTACCTTCCACCACATTGGTGTGCACCGGGGTAGATGGACAGACCGATGAGTCCCTAACGGTTGCGAACACCTGTGTGAAGCTGAAGCGGGCATTCGGCTTCACTGATCCTAATGGGAGTTACATCAGATTCCAAATCCACCTGAAGCACAGCTGCAAGCTACCTCTGATGTTTCTGTTTTGTGCACATTTATTCAAATAAGCACTTGAGTCAGTGTGAGAATGAGAATGAAAAGAAATCAGATCCTTACCAAACTCTATAAAACAGTATGGTCTGACAGCAGTATTTGTCTTCATCATATTGTAGGTAGTGATGAACTCTTTCTGAAGCTCATCCAGGAAGCAGAAAGCCAAAACACTGGGATAGTTATCAGTGCACAGCATCATGTAACTTACTCCCAGAGAACTGATAAAGCTGTAATTGAGACAACAAAACCAGAACTTCAAATGTCTATCTAGGTAATAGGCAGCTTCACTAGTTTGATCTCATATTCCGCAATCAGAAAATCAAAAAACTGGGATAACAAAGGAATCAATGTTTAATGAAAAGTCAAACTCTACTCTAGAAGACAATACATTCAGTTTCAGTCAATGTTTTTACACACATACTTTTTGTGCGTATGTATGTATACATATGTACACATCCACTCATCCATGGATGAGATAATCAAATTTTGGGATTATTAGACAGTTTTTAAATCTGCTGTAGACTAAAAAGAGAAAATAAATAAACAGTTGAACTGCAATGACAAAGGACAAATGCGATTATTTCTATGTGAAAAGCAACTTTGAAATTAACAAAAATGCTTCTAGTAAAGTCAGAAACTTTGAAATTATATGTTATAAATTTTGAACTAGAACTTCTACTGAAGTATAACCAGGCTTCAAATCTTTCTACTATTTCTCAATTTGCAACTTTTGGTATACAAATACTGCCAAGTACTACTCTTATTATTGACATGACTGAGGGAGTGGCCTCAAGTTGAACCAGGGGAGATTCAGGCTGGACGTTAAGAAAAATTTCTTGACCAAACAGCGGTCAGGTGCTGGAATGGGCTGCCCAGGGAGGTGGTGGATTCACTGTCCCTGGAGGTGTACAAGCAGGGACATGGTTTATTGGGGGAACACTGGTGGTAGGTAGACAGTTGGACAGGATGAGCCGGGAGGTCTTTTCCAACCTTGGTGATCCTATGATTATTCTGAATAACCATTTCTACTGTACAAGCATTAACTTCACAGACAAAGGATGCGATGTGCGAAAAAAGATGTTATATATATATATATATATAAAAGAGAAGCCTTACTTTATGTTGTACTGTCCAGTTTTCAGAGTACATCTATCAGGAAGCTGAGAAAGTTTCTTTGAGAGCATTTTAAAGTATTTTCTACATTCTTGCACTCCTGTGCTTTGATCATAATCGGTAGATGCAGACAGTGGGAGTCCATCCCTCACACGGACCACAGAAGCCGATAAAATCATAGACATTGCCACCAGAGTTAACAACAACCTAAAGCAAAACACAAAATGAACTTAGAAATATGTGAGGAGTCGAATCAGAATTGAGGTCCAACTGAAAACAAAGGAGTTAATTAAAGGAGCGATCAATCAAACTGTCCAAACTTTGTGTTGGGCTCAATCTTAAAACAGAATAGGGGGATAATTTGCAGCTACGACTCAGACTGAAGCTCTAAGTGAAGAGGACCTATTAGTCCATGTAAAACACAAAGCAGCAGTAAATAGAATGTCCATTTTCAAACTTTTTTTTTTTTTTTTTTTAATCAGGATTGCCATAGATCCTCACCCAGAGATACCTACGGAGGGCGATACGTTATTACTCAGCCTCAGCACTGCTGTAATTGCTTTCTTCAAGCTGAGAATTTTATTATTATTTTTTCAAATGAGAGAAAAACGATAGCACAAACAAATCACAACAACAGCTGGATAGGAAAAGTGTGTGCTATAAGCATACATCAGATAAGAAAACATATCCAGGTCTTGATAGCAACAGTGCTGATATGCTTTCATGAAACTGTTACTGAGTGCTTGCTGAAGTACCTTGACAAATAGAGATGATATCAAATAATAAAAATCGAGAAATAAAAACAGCAAGGAAGGTAATCCAGCTCTCCCGAATCACAGCAGAATTTCTTAAACATAATGCATCTTCCTTCATATCTGGGTCTTCGTTTTTACATCTGTGAGACAAGCCTGTCAGTAAGATGGAAACACTGGGCAGGCTGAGGAGGTGCTTGCAAAGCCTGTGTGCTTTTCCAGTATTGAATTTTCAAGTGTAACAATTAAAGCTTTGGGGAATCCAGACACTTAAAGAACAAAAAAAATTGTGTACTTGAACATTTCCCACACAAAAGGAATAAAATTCTAGCAGGCAATTAACACTATCAACTGTATAAACACCCATCCTGCAGACAGTTTTTCAGGAGAGATGACAAGTTTAAAACTTTCAAGTTCTTCAAACCTCACGTTAAATCAAAACATGCAGAAGTTGATCAAGACAAGCTTTATGCAGATTTTTTAAAAGAAAGATTACTCTGACAAGTGGGCGAACTGCTAGAATCAATCTGAAGCCAAAAGCAAACACTTCCTTGTCAACTCCTAACACTGCTCTGCTGACTCCTACCATTTGCTACACCTATCACTTCAGAAATTACGAAAAAAGTGGGTTTTGCCTCCCTCAGATGATGCTACTGAAGTTCCATGTAGTCATAAACTGAAACAGAAAACAGATTTCTGAATACAACTGAAATATGCTTTAGTGTGCAATACTGACGTGTTTATAGCACCTTTCAAACCATGACATTAACAGCGCTTTACGAGCCTTAGCAACTCAAGGACTGGATTCTGAAAACCTAGCAATGCAAATTTTCCCCAATTAGCACTGCCTCTTCATAAAAGAGAATACATGAAACAGCTGGTTTTCCCCTGAACTCTAATCTCTCCATTTTCCCACTCAACAAAGGTCATAAATAAGGATACTTACTGAGTACTAATCAATTCTGAGGTTGTTTGTGTATATTTACTGCTGAGAAAGAGACATGAACTAACACAAACACAGAAGATTTATTGTAATTTCCAACTTAAGAAGCTCAGTCTCATCAGCAAACTTCAGCCTGCTTTGAGATGCTGCAAGTTAGCTATGCACTGAACTTGGAACAGCAGAAGAAGCCACCACTGTCTGTAGTCTACTGAGAGCCTCTCAGCTCTAGAAGGTATGCTTGTCATTTCACCATTTCATTACAGTATTCTTCACTGTACAAAGTGCTTTGATCAGGAGGATGTACAAACAAAAAAATAAAAGCAACCAGAAAACAACTTCAGGACTTCCCAGAGTTAATTTAACCTGCAGTTCCAGAAATTTTTCTTTGTGTTTAAATTAATGTACATGCTTCCAGCAGGACAATTCCTATGGAAAACAAACTGCTCTTGTATCCTTAATTATAGTACTAGCCACATGCCCATAACAGCAGCTCCACAACATGACAAAACTGCAGAGGAGCTTTAAATTGCAATGGTTCTCACATAATTATCACCTGGGACCTAATTCTGAAAGGGACTTCTGCAAGCTATATCAATATGAACATAAGAGCTATAGTGGGATAGCAAAGTTTTAAATTCCCCTCATTAACTTACTTGCACAAAATGTAATTTCATGGATCTGCATTTCCTCTGATGAAGCAAATAACTCCATTAGCAGCTAAACTGAAAACAGGAACGTATCTCCATGTCCCATCCTAGGAAAAGGCAGTGAGTATGATGGCACTGCAGGAGGAGCTCAGAATCCTGTTGCCAGCTCTTGGAAGGAAAAATATTATTGTGTTCACTGAAATGATCTTGATTGTTACAGCTCATCTTGTGCCATCTGATGAGAACAAACAGAAAAAAAAAAAATGAATGTATTTACTGGCTAACAACGTTCTTAAGCTTTTTTTATGAGGGCACACTGGTTGGAAAGGTCTGAATACATCCAACAGAATCACACAGGTACTCAAGTAACAGGAATATTTAAACATTTCAGTGCTCCTTACTAGAAGCCAAAGAAGTCCCATCACTTGAGCCATTTGGGAACAGATACACAGCACAGTACGTTACTAATGCAGAATAACGTTGCCCTGTGTCTGAACCCTACCATACATTTCACATACTAAATTCAATTAATTTATTATTTCCTCCGATTGGAAAATTTAGGAACATAGCACAACACAACCACAGCTGTATTTCCGGGGCATTCAGGCTTTCAGTATTCAGACTAACAGCTGTTCTACACTCAAGGATAAAGAAAGTACCACTAACAACAGATTGTATGTGTGGGCATGATAATGAACCCATCAGAGGTATTCTTCCCATTCAGATGTCTATCTTAAATAAACATTTGCATAAATCTAGAACGAAAACAGTCACATTCCTCAGGACTCCTACTTAGAGAAACTGGTCTGTTACAGAAGATAAGCCAACACCGCAACCTGCCAGTTCTCTCCATGGACTATAAAATAACACAGGGAGAAAACTGTGTTCGTCTTATTATCAACAGTAAATCAGCCTCTACTATCATCATGTTGAAAACCCACCCAGTGAAAAGATTTATTTTTTTTTCTCAACTTCCTGAACTTGGAACAGCAGCAGAAGCCACAGCTTTCAGCACATTCAGAAAGCTACCTGAAAATGAAGTCAATAAAAGAAATACCACACTGTTGCACAATCACACGTACACACATGTACCAGCACCTATACTGTAACACAACATTCAGCCTCACCTGAAAACATTTTTAAAAGTTTATTAAACCTTTGAAAAGAAACAAACAACTTTATGCAGCCCTCAAGACAACAGATTCACAGAAGGCATTAGGCAGTAATGTGACATACAGAGGGGGAGACTGAGACAAGAGCATTAGCCATACGGGACTGAACTCAGAACTTCAGAACTCAGTTTAAGTGTCTTTCCTAAACTCATCTTCAAAAGTGCAGATATTACTTCATCATTACTTCAAATTCCATAAGCTTTCACACAGAATCACAGAATGGCCAGAGTTGGAAGGGACCTCAAGGATCGTGAAGCTCCAACCCCCAGCCACATGCAGGGCCACCAACCTCCCCATTTAATGCTACACCAGGCTGCCCAGGGCCCCCTCCAGTCTGGCCTTGAACACCTCTAGGGATGGGGCATCCACAACCTCTCTGGGCAGCCTGTGCCAGCACCTCACCACTCTCTCTGTAAAGAACTTCCCCCTGACATCCAACCTAAATCTTGCCTCTCACAAAACCATTTCCCCTTGTCCTGCTGTTATCAACCCTTTCAAAGAATTGATTCCCCTCCCCTCTGTAGGCTCCCTTCAAGTATTGAAAGGCTGCAATGAGGTCACCCTGCAGCTTTCTTTTCTCCAGACTGAACAAGCCCAGTTCCCTCAGCCTGTCTTTGTAGGGGAGGTGCTCCAGTCCGCTGATCATCTCTGTGGCTCCCTGGACCCTCTCCAACAGCTCCCTCCCTGTCTTTTCTGTACTGGGGGTTCCACGCTTGGACACAGTACTCCAGATATGGCCTCACAAGAGCAAAATAGAGGGGAACAATCACCTCCCTGGTGTCCCTGCTGGCCACCCATCTTTTGATGGAGCCCCCCCCAAAAAAATAAAAACCACAGAATCATAGAATGGCTTGGGTTGGAAGGGACCTCAAGGACCATCAAGCTCCAATCCCCCTGCTGCAGGCAAAGCTGCCAGCCTCCACCTTTAATACTAGATAATAATAATCTATGTCCTTCGACCGCACTCACACCACAAATGGTCTGTAAACCCACTGCAGGTATGGGGAAACGAGAGGGATGGGGTTTGCTATCCTGTACTACATAAGGCCTGTGGGCAGTACCAGGTGTTGGGCTCAGGGTAACATAGATGGTTCTTCACAGGACACGCAGTCAGCTCGTGGGATTGCTTGTCACAAGACGCTGCCGATGCCCAGATGTCAAACAAATTCAAGAAGCAGCTTGAAAAGCTCCCATAGAAACGACGTGGGTTCTACAAACGAAACCACCGCGCTGCTCGTGGACATTCCGAACCCCGGGGACCAGCAGGGAGAGCTCGTTACAGCAACACCCCGCCGCGCTCGCGCTGCTCACAGCGTTCCCTGCACGCACCTGCACGTCTTCACCGAGCTCCCTCCGTCCGACGCCGCAAACGGGGCCGGTTCGGGCTCAGGGAAGAGCCAAGCCCGGCGCTGTGCGGGAGCGCAGCCCGCCCGTTCCTGCGCCGTTCGCCACACGTCGGCCTCCGCCGCTCTGACACGTGGCCCCAGGCCCGTCCCTTCCGCTGGACGACGAAAAACGCAACCTGCCTTACGTTTATGCCACCACCCCGTTCGCTTCTGTTATGCAGGCACCCAGCACCGCGCGCCTACAAAGCGGCTGTACGCCGCAATGCTTCCAAGCACCCCGGTACAGCCGTTCCCAGCACACAGCGGACAGCAAGGCCTCGGCAACACCGGACGCCCAGGCCGAGCCCATCGGGCCGGCGGGCTGGGCTGCCCCGCCCCTCGCTCCCCCCGCCCCTCGCCCTCCCTCAGGCCCGCAGGCGGCGGGCGGGCCGCGTCGCCACGGCAACGGCCGCGGAGAGCCTCACCGGAACGGAGCGCGGCGCGCCGGCACCCCAACACCGCCGCGGCGGCCGCGGAGCACTGTGGGGACGGGCCACGTCCGCCGGCGCTCCGGTGCCGTCACGTGACGCGGAAGCGGCCTCGCCATTGCGTGGCGCCGGGGGCGGGGCCGGGGGTGTCGCCATGGCGACGCGCCGAGGTTGGGTCGGGCCTACCGCTATGGCGGGGCTGCCTGCCCGCTCCTTTCGCTCGGGTTCCTTTGAAGATAAATGAGGCTTTGTGACCGTGCTCTTTGGGTTTCGCTGTGTGATAACTTTTTAATTATTCGACCGGTTTCCACCGGGTTCAGTAGAAGCGTGGTTCAGCGGGTTCAGACTTGGCGTGTGCTTACCTTCACATAGCTGTTCTGCTAGGCGTCAGCTGCCAGACCATAATTTCACCCGTTCCCGGAGAAAGTGACAGCATGCTCTGAATGACAGCAGAAAGATGAAACTTGGTGAATCTCGTTACTGACGCCAAATAGAGATGTGTACATTAAAGCCATCTTTACCAATAGTAGAATAAGAAAGAAGGGGACAGACTCCAGCAGGGTTCTGTTGTGACAGGGCACGGGGAAACAGTTTCAACCAAGAGGAGGGCAGGTTTAGGTTGGATATCAGGCAGTTTTTCATGATAAGGGTGGTGAGGCATTGGCACAGGTTGCCCACAGCGGGTGTGGATGCCCTGTTCCTGGGGATGTCCAAGGTCAGGCTGCACTGGGCTTTGAGCACCTGATGGAGCTGCAGGTGTCCCTGTTCACTGCAGGGGAGTTGGGCCAGATGGCCTTTAAAGGTCCGTTCCAACTCAATTCTGTGGTTCTTTGGTTCTGTGTATTATTTTCTCTCTGTCTCTTCTCATTACCATTTCCTTGTCATTTCACACGGTTTTATTCTGTCAGCTCAGCTCTCAAAGGCAAGCAGTCCATTTCCTTGCTAACACCTTCAATTTCTTTGATTTTTACCCATTCTGTACAAGTGCTTGCTGCACCATGTAGTGCTGGCTGCGTGCCTCATGCTCTGATCACACTCAGCGTCACAGCAGCAAGGTGACCAGGAGAACAGCACCAAAATGCCTCAGCATTTTCAAATCTGAGTCTGCCTTCTCTAAGCATCACCTACTGCTATAATAAGACACCCTGGGAACCCCAAGTGCCAGCATACTGATGGCACAGCCTTGAGACATTGCCTGGCAGTGGTAAGATGGCTCCTGAGCAGCCCCTTGAGCTAATGAGTGTTGTGGTCTGCCAGGAAGAAATGCTGTCCCTGCTGCCTTTTGTAGAGCTGAGCATGGAACATCTCAATCCTGACCTCATGACAGCGTACGTTAGAAAGATAATGCACTAATCTCAATAATTTCCAGAGCGCCCTTATCCTGTACAAACAGAGTGCACAGCATTACAGGCTGCTACGCAATTTAACAGCATGTGATAACATCTATATAATGCTGAGAAGTAGTGATTACTTAATTAGAGGCTGCCTAAAGGTCTGTGATAAGTGCACACGTGTGTCATTTTAATTTCTCTCATTCTTGTGAGCTGTTTATCTTTCAGCCCTAAAATTCTCCTGACCATTTGTAAATGTTTTGAAGGCAAAAAGATAAGCGTTTTGCATTTATATAAACAGAACTTCAAAAATTATATACAGGTCTATTAGTTAAGACTCACACATCCCTGGGAGAAAAAAGAAAAAAGGTAATATTCTTTATTTTTAGGCGAGCATGGCCCTGGGAGCTTAACAAACTGCACAAGGTCACTGAGGGAGGCAGAAGTAAAGTTACAGCTCCAGCACTCCCAGCTCTCATGGTGAACTTAAATCGTACCCGTTATTCAAGAATGTGCATAGCTAATGAGCCAGATACATTTAAAATATCTTTTTTTCTCGTCCCATTGGTTCCCCTAGGACAATGAAGCAGTAAAACATTGTTAGAGGGGCACCACACAGGGAATAAATTAGGGAAAGCTGCAGCAACAGATAAAAGTGAGATTTGTAGAAGTAAATCCCATCAGTGCAAAGGCAAATCAAGGGAAGGAATGTAGATATTTGGAAAGGAGGAGAGAGAAAGAGATCAGGAGGAGTGCACAGGTGGGTAGGGACAGCACCAGAAGTTGAAGAGGACTGGTGCCAGGTATGGTGCATGGGTACAGCAAAATAATGAAGCCGTTCAAATGCTGAATGTGCCATCAGCCAGCAGGAGAAAAACCAACACCAGAGATGAGTTTGGATGGTTTTTAGCTCAAAGAAGTTGTTCACTGGAGAAACTGGCTATTGCTTTTGTTGCTCCACAATGGGTGCAGAATAAACCAGATCTCTAATCCACTTTGCAACCCATTTTTACGGGCTAAAGTGTTACTATCTTCCTTAGGTTTCCCTGATTTAGACTCATCAAACCTTTCATTGTTTTCTAAAACTTCTGTTTACCAAACATCCCTATAATTCTGTTGCTCCCTCCTCTGGACTTTGTCAGCTTCTTTTATATTCTTAACATTTGATGCTGAAGGCACCCGGGCTGGGGATTTAGCTGGAAACCAGACTAATAATCCAACGTTGTGCTTCGCATTTCTTTTACAGTAATGCCAGTTCCCATGAAAATATGCATATATTGAATCAGTGTCTGTCAGTGCTTCAAAATATGAATCAGACCCCTGACACCACAGTGCAGGCTAGGAGCTCGTGATATTCTAACAGCTCTGTGCTCTAAAAAAGCTTTGCATCTGATTTGAAAGGTTTTGGACAAGATGATCACAGGAGCTAAGGTTATCTTAGTTTGAATGACTAATAGCAAGTTAGGAAAATTAACACTAGAGACATTGCTTTCCTTGCTCATGAACTCTTCTCACTAACAGAAGTGTGAGCAAGGTCATAAAAACTATCAGTAGAATATCCATTTTTTTTGCTTCTGTTTTAAATACTCCTTTGCTGATTCAAACCTAAGGGCCTGTGCTGGCCAAAGAGTTTCTTTCATGCAACAATCGTGTTCAATTCTTGAGGGCTTTACACCTCATAATGTCACAATGAAGTATCTCAAAGCTAATAAATGCAGATGTTAGAACAAAACAGCATTATCCCAATGGTTCTTGTTGCAGTAGGCCCCAGCATGATCTCCTGCATAAAGAACATTGTATTGCTGAAAAGCAATCTTCGTGCGGCATCTCAATTAGTTTGAAAAGCGGCATGTTGTTAATGCATTTTTATTTACAGCATTTATTTTATCAGCGTTTTGGGCTTATGGAAATAACACAACTGCACTTTGCTGATGCTCGTGTCCCAAACCATCCCTACAGTAGCAGTCTCTCCTTGGGGGTTTCCTGCTTACTTTATTCCCTGGAGAAGAAGCTGTTCTGGAAAGCTGCAGGAATATACTCCTAGTACACATAATCCGTTTAGTTCCCTGCATGACTGTAACTGAATACATTAGCACACTTTGTTTGTATTTAAATATTTTCATATGAGGGAAAGCCATTCCAAGCTGATCACTTCATGAGGTCAAAAATTTCATTAAGCGCCATTTAAAGAATTACAATAAATAAGAAAATTATTATTTGCTAGTAAAGTTTTGCCATAAACACTCGAGTTCATATTCAAGGAGCCCTTGGTCCCTAAAGAAATTAGTTTTTATGATAATAGCCACAACAAACTTACTTGAGCAGAAAAGAAACGCATGGCTTTGCAATCCACAGTTAGGATGTTCTATTTTAAATTTAATTCAGAAGGACAGAAAGGTTTCTTAGGACTGGAGGGATTAGTAAGTACTGCAATTTCTGATGTAAGATAGAAGTGACAGCTCATAGTAATAGAAACTCACTAAGACACAAGAATACACTATGGCATAAGCCCAGCAGGAACTTCTAGGTCGTCAAATCCAGTCCCCAGTTACTGCAGGCAGCTGTATCAAATAATCCATGTAATACATTTTCTGGGCTAAAACCAGAATGTTTTTGTCCTTATAGTTTTGTAAATGTTGTAAATAAAATGTATGTTTTTGTCCTTATAATTTTTACGCCCTCACTAGATAGGTAAATGGAAAACACCAAACTGATAGCCCCAGTTGTTCATGGCAATTGATTCTCACTTGTTCTCGTGCCCCCTTATTTTAGTATTCCCCCTACCAGTGCATTAATAAAGAGCAATCAGTTCTCACCTCAGCCTTCTGCTGCTGAATGAGCAGTCACTTTCATGCCCTAAGAGGTTCTTCAGTCTCCTGTCATCTCAGCAGTTCTTTTCTGCGCTGGTTTCGGTAAGAATCCATTTTTAACATGACTGACCAGGACCACATATTGTCACTAAGTTTTGTTGGGGTCCTATACAGGGCTGTTTATACTCCCTTTCTTTACTGCTAGTGTTTCTCCCACTGCACTTTAGTACGAGTAGCCCTTTCGGTTCACGCTATACTAGGACAAAGACAAATCCTTCTGTGCCATTGCTGTTTCCTGCAGGAGTTGTTCTGCTGTCACCTCCCTCGCCAAGGACATTGGGTTTGTGCTGTGTGGCATTCTGAATCTTCCCTGCACCCATGATGCCTCTTAGCCACATGACTTCAAGACATTTTAATTATCAGGCGCCTCTGTTTTCCACCTAGGTCATTAAGGAAATATTAATCAATCCTAAGACTGACTTGTTAGGAAGTCCAGATGATTCCCTTCCAAAGTGCCTCAGCTTCTTCTAGCACGCTGCCTGCCTTTCAGCTTCTCTATAAATCTCAGTCTTCCCCAGGTAGGAGATATAATTTTACACATGGCTCCTAATCAGCTGCTTTATTGAAGTCCAGACACAGATTTTCCTTCCTTGTCTAGCTAAATAATTACTGTATCAGAGGAAGCTATTGAGTTAGTCTGGCATTATCTAGCCTTAGTAAATACCAATTCAGTTTTATTGTTTTCCATTGACTGTCGTGACTTCTACATTTCTCTCCCTCCACATTATTTCCTAAAACCTGGCATAAAGCCTTGATATACAGAAAGCAAATGCCTTGTGCCTTCCAAATGAAATCCATGTTTTATTCGTCTTCAGTATGGATTATTTATTTACATCAATACTGCATTTTTGACTTTGCAGGTAGAGCTGAGCAGTGATGGTAAGCACACTGGTTGCCCTGCTGTATTTACTGGCAGAAGCACACATGCATCCTTTCTACTTCATTACTCTAAATATTTAGAACTGTTACTTCTAGTAACACTCCTAAAAAGGATCGGAATATAAATGGAGTGGGCTGTGCCAATGGGACATGGCCCCATATGGAACAGAGCCTTTTTCCTAGCAGGTTTGTTGTGAAACATGATTTATGTTGCAGAATATTGGAGAACAAAGCGTGCAGTAACGTGACTTGTAAGGTGATGACAGGTATAAGGCGTGAAAGAAATATACGTTTTGGAGAACAGAGAAGAGTGGGGGAGGATTTGGCCCAGAGGTACTGGATGATTGTTCCAGATTGAGATAAATTACGCATGGTATTGTTGTCTTTGTGCTTCATTTTTATTTTTAATTATGTTGTGCGCAGTACCCAAATTGAAAGAAGAGCTGGTAGGGAACTAAATCGAGACTTGAATTTCAAGTCCAGCACTGACCCACAGTCTGTATGTCCTTGGGCAAAATGCTTTTTCTTTTTTTTTCCTCTCACTGCCTCATCTGTAAAACACAGATAACACCACTTCTTTTTTTCCCAACCTGACTATTTACATAATAAAAGCCTTTCCATGCATGACAGTCTCATATATTTGTACAGCATCTAGCATAATGAGGACCTAGATCTTGAGACTACAATGCAAACAATACACAACAATTAAGATTATACATCTATCCAAAATAAACCTAATGCACCTAATACTGTGGTACCTCACTGAAAAGAGATGACTTCATTACACGGTGAACTCTACCTCTGCTGCTTCTGCAGTCCCTCTTTTTGTTCTGCTCTATAACCTAAGGGAGGCTGTGGCAGCGAGGTAGATTTTAGGAAAAACAGGAGTTGTGCCATTATCCTTGTGCTATCTCCTGCAGGTGATGGGCTCCTATGTCCTAAGTGATCAGTCAGAAGGGAGCAGCACCATTTAAATTAGAGGCTCTATATTTCTGCACCAGCTCTCCAATGAACCAGTCCTCCTCCCTTGTGCCAGGAAATATCAACCTTGAAGGCAGCTCCTTCCAGTCTGGAAAGGAGAAATTGTCCTACGCCCAAATTGTCTTCTCCCTGTTGTCCCCAAGGTCACATCCCTTCAGCAGGCCAGCCCAAACACAACTGTCCCTGCTCTCACTATGTTAAGGGGCTGGTTAAGAGGTCTTGCTACATTCCGGAGATGCAATAGGCAGCACTGGACCTGACTGCCCTGTTCCATACTCAGGGAGCAGGGAACATAAGCAAACTCCTCCTCACCAGCAACCTGGAGATTATAGGATGATGTAGGTCATTACAACAGTCCACGTTTTCCTAGGAAATGTTATCCTGTATGCAGTAGTTTATGCTCAGCTTGGAGAAAGCTGGCTTCCAGCAATAGAGCTGCTGGAAAGAGAGAATAAAGCTCGCAGTCATGATGTCTGATGGAACAGAAATGCAGTATGAGGAGAAGCAGCACTCAGCCTCTCGCAGCTGTGAGGGAGGGCTGTCGCTAGCCAGCCACTGAACAGTTCACCAAAAAGATGTTCTGAGATTTTGCCTTATTTCCCTCCTGCCCTGCGCCTTGGGCAGCCTGATCTAGTGGCTGGCAACCCTACCCACATCAAGGGAGTTGGAACAAGATGATCTTTAAGGTACCCTCCAACCAAAGCCATTCTCTATGATTCTATATACACATATGATTTATATGGCAGAAGATGGAGCCCAAATCTTGCTGTGGTCAGAGATCCAACTGGCTCTGTGCCACAATTTCCCCCATATTAATAGAGGAACATCAGTGGGGTGTGCCTGGCTGCCCCATGCCAGAAGGCTCAGGCCTCTGATGTGGGTTATCTCTGCAGGTTCTCAGCAAGAAAAGAAATAAAATAATGCATAAGTGAGCTTTTCAGGCCAATTTTCTGGTTTTGTTCTGGATTAACTTACTGTCTGCAGCAGTAAGCCACCTTCTCTCTGTGCAGGTAAGATGATTTTGTAGTGCCTTTCCTCATCGGTAGGAACACCACAGCACCAATTGTGTAACTGGCTGATCAGTCTTCTTTCCCCTTTCTCTTCCTAAGTTTGTCACCAACAAAAAAGGACAAGAAATGTGATGGTGACTGAGTCATTAATAATGCAGCGTTAGCAACTGATTAATTTGGTTTCATGGGCTGTACAAGGCAGGCTGCGTCGATTCGGCTGTTGTTGTTTTATGGGAATTGAGTCCAGCTACCAGGTGTCTGTTACAAACGTTAGGCACAAAATTAAACACCCACACACGCTAAAGGACCATCACAGCAGCAGCAAGAATTATTAATATTGCAAGGAAAAAGAATGACACAGCAGAGGAATGACAAATGCTCCAGATAGATCCAGAGCTCCAATCTAATGCATGGGGTAAGGTCCTCTTTTTGCAAGTAAAGCCTCGACTGCTGTACATTTCCTCCTTCTCCATCATTGAACTCTGCACATATTTGGCATTTAGAGTGTGACGGATTTACACATTTGCGACCAAATGAGCTGCAAGAACTAATCAGCTCACGCAGAATTGCTCTTATTAATGAAGGAGGCTCTTCTGCATGCCTGCAATGTAGACACCCACTTAAGTGGGGCACCAGAGACTCATTTGAAAAGATTTTGTTCGTGTAGGAGCTTTTTTCCTGTGATGAATGCTTGAAAGGAATCGTGTTGTAAAGAGGGAGGGAGCAGTATCTGCCACATGTGACTAACTGATGCTCATTACTGAGTGATTCAAGAGCAGTAGGAAGGATAAATTATCAGTGTCCAAAAGCTAATGAGAATAATTAGCACTGTGATGCTTTCTGAGCCAGGGCATGGAGTGCAGTCCAGTGCCAGCTCAAGTTATGGCAAATAAGTTTATGTATTTTAATACATTGGCTAAACACCGTCCTGTGAAAAAAAATACACAGCCATGCTTTCCCTTTTGATAAAGGAATTTGAGAACAGGTTTCAAGATTGCTGAAAAAATAATCAATTTTTTGGTTTATTTGTGACTTAATTTTCCTAAGTACATCACCTGTGAATTTTCAAAAGGAAAACACAGAGTTGCAATCAAAAATTCGATCAGGCCTCTTTACCATACTTTTATAGGTCCTCTCTCACCGGACAGAAATATCCCTCACTTCACAATCACCTTATTCATGTCATCACTTTTCAGCAGTACATACATTTGTGAATAACTGATTTTGAGAATGAAGCACGGGAAGAGTAAAATTTCATCAAAAATCTCTGATGAACACCTGAGAGCTCACTGAGAACTGCAACTACTGCCACTGAACAAGCCCGATGCATTAGTTACATAAAAACAAGTTCACATACTAATTTTACATTTTCTGCGTAAAAAAAATAGCAACAATTGATATCTATAGATGCTTGCTGAAAGTTTTTGGAGACTGAACAGTGGATGTGAGCACATGGAGGTGGTGGGTGATGTGTTTCAGCAATGGTGACAGCAGCAATGGGTCACCTCTGCTGGTGCAGATTATTGTGAGCACAGCATGCAGGCTCTTGTTCATCACTGGTGAAAATGCAGAGCTGATGGTGGTCACTGCGTGGAAAAAATAGTATTTTGTAGCTGACAATCTGCTCTATTAAATAATGTTGTTGAGCTCTTTGTATCAGTTGTCGTTTCCATGGAAATAATTAGGAGGCATTAAGTTTGGAGCAACCTTTGTAGATGCAGCTCTAGACACCCAACGTGGACTGGGCAAGCCAGAAGGTTGGACACCTATGGGCTAACATTAGGCAATGAATCCCTCTGTAGAAACACCCAGGTATTCTCTTTTCTCAGCCAGTAAATAAAAGCAGGATGCACAGAGAAAACACAGCATCTTCTCATAACAAGTCACAAAAAATAATAACAGGGAGTTTAGATTTCCAATCAGTTCTATAACAACTGCCTCAGCCAAAGGGCTGCACCCCTGGGGCTCAGCTCTGCTGCTTCCAGCAAAGCACCAAGCATTCACTGATAGTGGGCTGCCAAAGGCAAAGGAATGCCTGCGTTTGGCCCCAGTGCTCAGCACCTGCTGATTAATCTCGTTTTTCCCATTTCCAGAACGCACTCCTGCAGATCCCAGTGTAACATTACAGACCCAATCACACTAAAGTAAGCCTATTAAGTTTAAATGAGATGCACGTGGACAACAGTCCCTGCTCCACTGAGCATCATTTTGAGCGAATGGCTTGCTTCACAGTTTGTAAAATGCAGTTGGCAGGGGTTGAGTATTATTCTAGGAAATCCATAAAAGCAACATTTCTTTCTCTTAACACAACACTATCAAGAATATGGAGAGCAATTTTGCCTTTTATTTTTAAAAGGAAAATAGACTTGTAGACTGAGTCACTCAGTCTTGACTTTTCCTCTGAAAAGCAGTGAACTTTTTAAGAAAGTAAAACCACCCAGGAAGCAATCCCATCTGAAAGGAGGCTCCCTTGGAAGCACTCACTTAGAGCTTACTCATACAAGAGTTGAATCCCCTTTTTTACTCCCAAATTAAATACTGTAAGAACATACACTTTATCTCTCTCTCTCTTTTTTTTTCTTTTTTTTTAAACCATCATTATCAATTCATCTACTGGATGACTGCTAAGAGACATTTAAGCCAGCAAAATGTGCGGCTTAATTTGGGCTGAGTGAGAGTTTAGGAAATTCCCAAGTCTGTTTTACACAACTGCACCTGGCTATGAGGGCATTAGGGGTCAATGGGACTATCAGATCCAGAATGCAATTCTACAGGAGGGAGAAGGAGGAAATGAAGATCTGCTAAGTTGCTTTTCTTTGAATCATAGAATCATTAAGGTTGGAAAAGACCACTAAGATCATTCAGTCCAACCATCAACCCATCCTCACCATGCCCTTTATGTTCCTTAGTGCCATATCTCCATGGTTCTTGAAAACCTCCACCACTTCCCTGGGCAGTCTGTTCTTCAATCCAATCAGAAAACAAGCCTGTTCTAGTCTCATCTGGAGGAGTTGCTCTCGTGAAAAGAAATAAGGATATTTATTGGGTCAGAGATGGATGGACAACCCCTTAGAAGAAGAGACCAAAGCATTACTGGGGTTGCAGTGGGCAACAATACAACCATGTGCCCAGACTTGGGATTCCAACCTGACTTGCACACGTCTATGTATTCGTACATTTTAGATTTGTCTCACTCATTTCCACTCCCTTGTGGGATGAAAGTAATCCAACATCTCAGGCTCTTTCATTAGATAGGAAAACCACTTCCTATGTAGCTGCTACCAGTCTGCATAAAATATCTGCTCCTGCTGCCTGTAATTTCTTGGTCTAACAACAGGTCTAGCACAGACCAGTGGGCTATTGTATCTTGTTCAAATCAGTGCAGAGGAATGAAGCCATGCACACCCCTTGTTCAACACCTCTGCTGGTATACAGGTTTTACTCTTCCTCAGCAAGATTCAATCTGTTTAGGGTTAACTGTGTAGCAAGTATCAAACATCTTAGAAGGGCTGAAAGACCAAACTCATCCAGAACAGAACACTCTGATTCACTTCAAACCATTTGTTATCAGCAAGTTTCTTGCTGATAAATGATTCATGATTTGAAACACCAGATTAGCCATTTTGAACCATGGCAGAAATTCCCATGTGATTACAAATGCTGAGGTCATGCATCTCCCAGGACTGGCTGGTAAGTCTGAGCATGTTGGTCCAGTTGGTCCTTTCACACAAAATAAGCTCTTACATATCAGATACTTCTGATTCACAGTTCATGCAAAAATAATCAGTTTCAACTTAATTTGACAGACACAAATATAAACAAACTGGCTCCATTAGTGAATACAAATACTAACTTTTGCTTTACTGGATACATCAGAATTACAACACTGCAACTGAATGTAAACCTGGTTTTACTAATTGAACGACCTTAGAAGTAAAGCTCCCAGCTCATGGCACACTGTAGCTCACAGTAACTAAGGTTAACATCAGCCATTTGATGTAACTGTTTGTGGTGTTCAAAACTGGATTTAAAAAAAAAATAAAATAAAAAAATTCAGGCTGTAAACCAGATGAATCACAACTTCATAACAAAAGGTAAATTATTCTCAAATATTTTATATTTGTGCATTAACACAGGATTAGCTAAGAAAAAAAATGAAAGCTCGAGGCCAAGAAGTAACTGACAGAAGACTGAAGGGAAAAACGAGAATCCTTAATTAAAATTTTATTATGGTGTAACCAGCTGTAAGGAATTACGGGTCTGAAGCACAGTGTGCAATTGTCCTATCCTAAACATTTACTAAAGCCTGCAATTCAGAATGATGCTGACAAGTGATGTCATCATTGGCAAGCAATGATTTATTTTCTTCCCTTCAAAAGAAGTCCACATTTCTCAGCAATTAGCACAAACACAGGCACAGCCTACAAGCAGTTCTGGAGACTATTTGCTTCCTTAGTGCCAGCTGCTTTGACTCTGAGATCAAAAACATCGCAGGAAGTTCTGCACTATCGTTCTCAGTTGTCTGCTGGTAAGCAAAGAAATTCCTGTTTCAAATCCAATGGCATCAGTACATCTTACTTGTTAAGTGCAGGATGGAACACATGCTGCCAAGCACGAGGCTGGCTTGGAGAAAACTATCATGAGTTTATGCAAAAGCACTGAACGCAACATGAAGCATCTTGCTAACAGTAAGACTCTTAATGAATTAAGCTCCTATCACCCTAGGGTATTAGGTATGACCGGACAGCTAAGTGAAGAGACAGAAGGTGCCTAAAAAGAGAAAATACTTGGCGCAGCTCCACCATTTTTAAATGTAAGTCACGATTAACAAGCTGGCTACCATACAAGGCCATCAGGCTACTGGCATTCCAGATTACTCACTACTGGCTGCAGCAGCCTAACGAGTGCCAACCACACCAGGGTCATCCACTGGGTGAGAGAAAGGACAAAAACAGATCCAAAATGGAGGTGAATTGCTGTGCACCTCCTGGGCAGCACGGTGATGTGCTGTCCATTAGCAGTACCTTCAAACATTCAAAATAGAAAATGAAACAGGCAGACTGACGAGCAAAAGGAAGATGACAGAGCCGAGGCACGTTGCTTCACTGCAAAAAGCTGTTTGGTCTGCCATTGAGTTGTGAAGGTGGATGGATGCAGATCCCGGCACAGCCAGACACTACGCCAACCCCTGCACACAGCGGGCATCCATCCTGCAGATGCCTACTTCACCACTGCCTGTGGGTGTTCTCTTGGACAACCCAACACAGAAGAATCTGAACAAGGCTGATCAACAATGATAGTAACTTTCTTTTTTCAGATTTATTTGTAGTGAATCACAACTTGCCTCTCTTGCTCCCCTCCTGTGAAAGGCATAAGTACCTCCAGAAAATGTCTTTAAAAAACAAAAACAAAACAAAAACAAAAAAACAGGTGTTAACATGTCAACTGCTGCTAATCCAGCTTTTACAGGGATGGTTTTGTCTAACAGATTCTGTAACTCCTTCAAGAGCAGAAAGAAACTCTCCAACATACAAATGTGGAATGTAAACATTAACGTATATAATTACTGCATTATCAGAAGTAGTATGTGTTTATCAAAACATTTAAATGTAACATTTTCCAACAAATGTTTCAGATGGCCCAGTCAAAACTTGAAGGGAGGCCGTATACCCTACAAGGGTAACTGTATATCCCATAAGGTCATTACTCCTACCATAATGTACAGAGGCATTTGTCAATACTGATGTCAAAAAGGAGGGCTTAGTTTAATTTTACCCATGCTCTGTAGGTCTTTGATACTTGAGTCAATTAAATCAATACATTCTATAGAGGTATGTGAAGAGTCCTGGTAGAGAGATTGAAATGAAATCTACAGATCTGGATTGGCCAATGATAATGTCTTAACTCAAAATCTTATCTATCCCTGAGCACCTTAATATTGTTTCTCCAAATCTCACCGAAGAACATGTAAGTATTTCAAAAGAAGGAACAACTGCATTTGGATAATCTGTATCCTGCAAGTCCACTTTCCTTCACTGTTGTTTTGTTTTTTTAAAAAGTGTCATCTCCTCCCTCCCCCCTCATTGTTGTTTTGTTAAACATGTACTGCAATACCTTTAAAAAAAAAATCACCTTATCAAACACCTACAGACACACTATAGACTACAAAAATATTGCATAGGAGTGTCAGTGGGCATAGTCTCACAACATGAGAGAGAATGCTAAGTTTTTCTTTAAAACATTATGGCAACATTCTAATTTCTTTTTTCCTTTTAAAAATCAAGTGGTTTCACTTTATTTCAAAATTGTACAAAATGGCCATGGCTGTTTATAAAAAAAGTCTCTGTCTTGAGAACGTGTGAAGTCTCAGGTGCATTAACAAAAGACCTGGAACCATTCACAGTGCAGCGGAAAGCTTCTTTTGAGGCAGACATTACAATTCATCCTTCTTCTTTCCTACTCTCTCATGGTCTCTTTCTCTAAGGGTTCGCATGAAAGTGGTGAATCCAGCCTCCTGTTTTAGAAGAAAAAAATATATGGGTCAAATATATATAATGTTTGAACAAATCCACAACCAGAACTGCCTGCCAAGAACACTTTTAGCTTCTGTGTCCAATGGAAGCTGGCAAGCTATCAACTAAGGAATGGTTATTGCTTCTGCATTGCTCCATCATGCAGTACTCTGGCCCTGTGCTGCTCTGCTAAAAGGCAAGGAAAAATATCCACAGAGATTCCACAGTTCACCATTTTCCACAAGAAACTGTGATGAGGCACAGAAAGACCCTAGCACTCACAGAAGATTGAAAACTGCCCCCAGAAATGCCACATATGCCTTTTTGCTGAAACTGATCAATGAATTCTCCTGCCTTACTTGTAAGCTATTTGTGCTGTTCTGAAATCTGTGGATTGTTTGTTGCCTATACACATATTTGTCACCACTCCTCGTCCCATAATAGTTTTGCTAATGACTTCTCTCCTCCTCCATATATCCAGATAAAGTTTACAAAATATTGAGAAAATCACAGTCAAAATTTTAAATCAAGGTAGCCTACATCCACGGCTCTCCCCCCATCCACCCAGCCAGTGACAACATGTAGAAGGCCACCACGTTGGTCAAGTACGACCTCCCCCTGATGAACCCATGCTGACTTCTGATGCTGCAGAAGCAGAAGACCATGGGGCTGAGAGGTGGAAATGGAACAAGGCTGTCATCAGCAGAGAACGTGATGTTTTTGTTTGGTAATTTAATTTTAGCCAATAAATATTTGGCTGCATGCAGAGTATTAGTCAGTCTACTTTCTGGCATGGGGATAATCATCCACCAACTGCTGTGGTCTCAGAGCACTCCTGAGCACTCCTGTCTTGCTAAATTCTTTTTATCAGCCACCTCCTTTCACATATCATTTCTGTAAGCAGGGGTTAGAAATATAAAGATTGCAGCTGAAATTGTACTTAATTGTTGGTTACTGCACCCAACTTTACTTTACAGACTGGAAGGAGCAGTCCTTGACAGCAGCCCTGCAGGGAAAGATCTGGGGGTCTTGATGAATGAAAAGCTTAACATGAGACAGCATTGTGCTTTTGCAGTTTGAAAAGCAAATGGTATCCTGGGCTCCATCAGAAGAGGGGTGGCCAGCAGGGACACCAGGGAGGTGATTGTTCCCCTCTATTCTGCTCTTGTGAGGCCACATCTGGAGTACTGCTTCCAAGCGTGGAGCTCCCAGTACAAAAAAGACAGGGAGCTGTTGGAGAGGGTCCAGAGGAGGGCCACGAAGATGATCAGGGAACTGGAGCACCTCCCCTACAAAGACAGGCTGAGGGAGCTGGGCTTGTTCAGCCTGGAGAAAAGAAGGCTGCGGGGTGACCTCATCGCAGCATTTCAATACCTACAGGGAGCCTACAGAGAGGAGGGGAATCAACTCTTTGAAAGGGTTGATAACTGCAGGACAAGGGGAAATGGTTTTAAGTTGAAGGAGGGGAGATTTAGGTTGGACATCAGAGGGAAGTTCTTTACAGAGAGAGTGGTGAGGTGCTGGAACAGGCTGCCCAGAGAGGTTGTGGATGCCCCATCCCTAGAGGTGTTCAAGGCCAGACTGGATGGGGCCCTGGGCAGCCTGGTATAGCATTAAATGGGGAGGTTGGTGGCCCTGCATGTGGCAGGGGGTTGGAGCTTCATGATCCTTGAGGTCCCTTCCAACCCTGGCCATTCTGTGATTCTGTGATTTAAGAAAAGATCCACAGTCTGAACTTAACAAAGTATCCATAACAATGCCTGGTTCAGCTCTTCAAACTGGCAATTACTGTGATCCTAACGCTGGAGAAAACTGGGAAGCCAAGCTCCATGAAGGCTTCCCTAAGATCCTGACTGTGAAAAAACCTCAGAATCTGGCCTTTTTTTCCCCATCATGCTCCTCTATAATTTGGCACAGATTGTTACAGAACAGCAGCAATGACTTTTGCAAAGGGCTCTTATAGTAAAATGACTGGATAGCCTTAAGACCCCAGGTTCTTTTCTTGTAAACCTTAGCTTCTCTCAGCAATCAATCATTGTTGAGAAGTAACCTCTCTCCACATGCTTATGACAAAGAACACACAAATAACTACATCAATTCCTTATTTTCAGGCATTTTACAGAACACATTATGCCATTTCTGCCCACTGTATTCATAGCATATAATTAGATGGCCACAGCAGGACAAAAGGATGAAACTTCAGCCCACTGGCTAGATGGCACAGTTGGTCTATCCATCCTGAGCTACATGATTGAGCCCAACTCAGTGAGAATGAGACATTTAGCTTCCCCTGGTCTCCAAAGGACAGTTTTGTCCCTGCTGTGAAACCAATGGTCTGTTTGGCAGCCTGGTAGAACTGAAGCATGTTTACAGTATATGCATGAACTGGCTCCAGAAGTGACAGGAGCAAGATCTGCAACTTCTGGCATTTCTGCACCCAGCAGCAGCCCTTGTAATACATCCTCCACTTTCTCTCAGTACAAACTGACTTCAGATTTCAGCTAAAAAATTTAAATATGTAATAAAGCATTACCAAATCCTCTTTTTCCTCTTCTCATATTCCTAAAATAAACCAAATATTTTTGTAATGCAGAAATGCACAGTGGTGTGGTATGCAGTGATTCATCTGTGAGTGTCAGTAACAGAAGCAGTTATACATTCTTTCAGTATGATAAAAAATTTACCACACAGCATTTATTCTTTTGCAAGGCAGGCAGAGAACATTCTCCCTTTATCAGGTGATGACTCTTGCTTTTACTCACCCCTCTCTCTCCAGTATATTTTTCCACAAATTTCCCGTAGTTGTAATAGTTGAAGGTGGGGTAGCCATCAACTCCCTCCTGCTTGCACAGGTCATGATTCTGATCTTTGGCACAGTCCACCGCAGCGTAGGCGATCTGCAATGCAAGAGATCAGCATGAGGCAGCAGAATACCAAGCAAGACTCCACGGTCAGGATGCTGCTGCAGCTTATACATACTATTGGGAAAGACTCATGTCTTCTGCCAAGAGCAGAGCAGAGGAGTGCTGTCCAGGAGTGCTGTCCATTGAGCAGTGCCAGGAGAGAAGCAGGCTGCCTGTACACAGCTTGCCTGCCTTCATCTGTTGTTTTTTATTTTCTCCATGTCTTCTTTTTTTGTCTATCCTTTAAGGCAGGGGCTGTATGTAGGCACAGTCATTAGCAAAGTGGGCTTTAATTCCTTCCGAAGCCTCTAGATGCTACTGTCACACAAACAACTGAGCAGGACGCAGCCTGCCTGCTCAGCAGGGAATACAAGGAAGTGCAGCCCCAGAGCGCCGGCTCAGGCTAACTCTAGTTCGGAGCATTTGACATTTGGAACCCAAACCTGTGAAGTACTGAGAATGGGCTGCACTTAACATTTCTGATATTAAACCAAAACACAGTTCACAGGCTGTAATGCAAAGCAGCAGAGCCCTCTGCTGCCATTTCACACCGACCGTGTGGTGAGCAGCAGCTCTGGCTCTGAGCACTGGCTGCTTGCCTTCACAACCCCATTATATGCTTTGCTGAAGAGTAAGCAGGTTTAAGCACAAGCTGTGTCAAAAAACTACAAACTAGAAGAATAATTTTTGCAGCCGTGGGTTATGATGTATCAAGTGCTAATTTCATAGCAGACATCTTCTCTTCAGATTTCCACTACAGGTGCCTCCTTCAAACAATGTGACCAAATACCTTGTGCAACTCTGAGACTGCAGCTGAACTGTTTTTTCCATAATTAAAAGATCACTTAATATGCCACAATGCCCTCCAGTCTCATGGTGATGCTGTCCAGAGACCCCATCTCATTAACCTAACAGCAATTAAAGAGAATGGAAAAGCCAACTTCATTAACCTGCTTGTTTTGTTTTGGCTTTCAAAGCCTGATGAAACAATGCTCAGTGGGCTCACACTGGGGTCTACTCAGATGGAAAATACATATAAGGTATATAAATATTCTTACCTTAAATATTTGGTTTGCTTTCCTGTTTAGAACATTTGTAAGGCTACTACACAGACAGGGCTCTTGACAGCTGTTACAAACAGGGATGATCACACTTTTTTTTTTCTTTTTCCTTATAAACAGACTCCTACTTCTTCAGAGCCAGTTATACAAAAGGGCAGGAATAACAGACTGTGAAGAGGATCATCCAAGTATTTATGTCTTCTTAACCTTAGCAGTCAGCCAAAATTTAGAGCCCTGTTGGCTACCTGTCTGTACAAGAAATCTCACAATGCAGACAAACATTCATGTGATGTCACAATATTCATTTACAAAAAGCACTGAAGTCCCGGCTCCCCAAAAGCAGGAAGAATAAGTAAAACTGCTTTTTTTCCCCCCTCAACTTCTCTAATACCACACAGGGAGAGATTAGAGTCAGAAAGAGGGGAGGGTAAGTGTGCAGTCATCCGGATCTTAGTAGTCAAACTGAGACATAGAGCTGTCACGACTGATGATCCACCTGTACTCAGACAAAGCCCTGGAGATTAGGAAAACTAGTTAGTACGCTGCCAGGGACAGAAGCCTTTTATCTGCACTTCCTTGGAATTATCTAGGCTAGCTTTGGCTGGAGCAAAGAACCCCTTTATTTACAAAAGGCTCTTATGAGAATAGATCTCAGTGAGGAGAAGGCATGTTAAAGGAATGCAGTGCACTAAGCATTCATTGTTCAATACTGTTACTTGATGCCTCTAATCAGATGACTGAAGGGCCACAATCATAGTATCAGAGAATCACAGAACCACTAAGTTAGCAAAGACCACCCAGTCCAACCCCAACCCATCCCCACAAACATCCGTGCCACATCCAGTGTTCTTGAACACCTCCAGGGACAGTGACTCCACCACCTCTCTGGGCAGCCTGCGTCAATGCATCACCAAATGGT
Source organism: Perdix hodgsoniae (assembly GCA_035772895.1). NCBI lineage: Eukaryota > Metazoa > Chordata > Aves > Galliformes > Phasianidae > Perdix > Perdix hodgsoniae. Next base: position 1,537,413 of record JAPSGF010000050.1, read on the forward strand.
CTGGTCATGCTGGTCCCTCCAAATCAGGTATTTCTTTTTCCCACATTTTCAGGAGGAACTGCGAACAGGCCAAACTGTGTCTACCAACAGCAACTGTATTAACTATATGTATTTACTCCATTCCCCTCCTGAGTTTCGATGCGTAAGAGCCTGAAATACAGCTCTCCTCTACTGCACAAGGTGCTCCAACCCTGCATTTGTCATGCAGTGAAATAAGGCACAAAGATCCCAGTCTAAACATGACTGCAATGGCCATGCTACCCTAGCAGGCCTAACTGCAAGGGACATGTGCACCTAGAGCAGCATTTGGAGAACACTTGTGGACTGCTGTACTCTGAAGCAGTCCTGACACAGGCTCTCACATGGCCCCATGGACTCACTGCAGTTCTACAAACGTCACTTTGAGACCAACTCTTCAGAGCATACACTCAGTTATTCTTAAAGCCAGGGAGAGAAGAGAAATGGTAATTTTCAGAAGGAACGCAACTCATGCAGACCAGCACAAAATTTCAGAGAGACATCTAATTCCCAAGACTGCATCCAGGGGCCAGATTTCAAATGCCTGCTGCCAACAGCAGCTGAGTAAGGGTACTTAGGTAAGCTTGAGTGATTACTTTAGAGTGTAAACGTGAAGGCAACCGAAATATAGAGGCTGCTACCATCTCTGTGCACTCATTACCATAGCATCACACCCTAATTGCCTCGCTTGCCTCACAGTGGAAGATAAAATATAGTGCACTGCAGCAAGAGAAAAGTAACACTGGAATATACCTGTATCAAACCACAGTTCTTGACTGAGGACCAATTCCACTTTTGATTCCATCAACTCCAGACAACTGAACTCCACAACAACCAGAATTTCAGCAGACAGAACCAATACCCCTTTGTTTCATTCTGATGATGTTTTTATGCACTATAAATATTCAGCTCAATTTCTGACAGCACTTTTCAGCTCACCACCACAGGGAAATATCATAGCAGCCCTCCAAAGGAAGGTCTTTGCTTGAGTCCTGGCTCAAGTGAGCAGCCGCAAGTTGCAGAAAGGTTTTGCTTTCATTCTCAATCTTATCAAAGATCAGCTTTTGTGTCATCACAGAAAGAAACTGAATCAGAAAAAATAACTGCAGAAAAATTTCTACCAACATTTGGTTCTCAGGTGAGAGACTTGTGGGGAACACTGTTCTCAGAAACAACATTCAAATTTAACTATGAGCAGCCAGTCTTCATTTAAGTTCACTGGAAAGCACAAGTTAGCAAAACCCACATGCTTCACCTTGTAAAAACAACTGTATTTAACCAGAAATTTCAGACATTTGACATAAGACATCCCAGATACATACCCAGGAGCCAAGACGCTTGGCATCATTCCTCATGAATTATGTGCACATGTATCATCACGAAGAGGAAAGAAATGTGAAAAATCTGTGATCTTCCTCACCAGGAAGAACTGTTGTAAGACTCAGGTGTGTCTATAAATGTTCATTATGAAAAAAAGAATGCAGCATAACAGCTTTCAGAAGACAAGATTGATTTTATGGATTTTACAGAGTTTTTGACCGGGGGAGCTAAAATTTAATTTCTTGAGCATTTCTAACTTTCCTATAACCAGAGGGAGAAATTCACTAAAACAAAAAAAAACCATTTTGAAATATATAAACAAGAACAATGCTTTATCTGGAGCACACACAAAACGCCATGGGGTTATGGATTCCCCATAAACCAAAGCTGCACCGCCTTAAATATTGACAACATGTCATTATACAAAAAGTTCTCCCTCCAGAGGCAGTGCTGCCCAGGTTTATCACTATCCTGTTCAGTAACTGTGGTAGGAACAGAATAGTCACTGAATGCGAAGAAAGTCAATCAGAAGACTTCAGTGCCTGAGGAAATTCCCTACAATCTATCCAGTTCTCCTGATGTTATTGGTGGCTCCTCACAGCTACTATGCAGCTTATAACAATAATTAGTAACACCAGCTTAGTGTGAACAACAATAGTAATACCAGGTTAGTATGAATTTCTCCTTTGTTCCATAGTTAGTAAAGTTTAGTATGATTCTAGCAACACCTAGAAAATATATTTATCTTAAAAGACAAGTCCATGGCAACATTTTATGGTTTTACCAAGCAAGCAGAAACTGAATTGCAGAGTCACAAGCTGAACTCTGCACTGCATTTGAATGTGAGCAATGCACATCCAGCTCTAAAGAGCACTTAAAAAGGGAAATGAGCATGGCACACTGTTCACATGAAGTGCTCTGATCGGGAGCGTTGAGCTGTTGTAAACATCAGAACTTTTCAGTGAGGTGCTCAAGCAGAAGTGGAGTTATGCTAAAAGTGTGACCATTGATCTCCACATGCCTCAAATGTAACAATCATAGAATCATCAGGGGATGACACTCGTCTTGTTGCTTTTCCCTGTGCAAGTATTAGAAAGTAGAAGTAGTATTTCCAGTATCATCTAATCATACATCAGCAGCCACAGTTGCCTTCCAAAAGGATTATGGAAGCAACTTTCTCTTGTAGGGGGATCTTGCAGTTAAGGAACAAAATTATAGCTAGTGGTTCAAGCAGATGCGTTGAAAATTGAAAGTGGGATCCCCTGGCCTCCCAGTAACTCCTTTCTATTTTTAAACCCCTTTCATTTTAACTGTTTGTCTCCCAGTTGCTATACATGATACAGTAAAAATATCCTGCAATCACAGTCTCCCTTCTGCTAAAATATGCACTGCCATACACTGCTTTATTGATTCAAGGAATAAATCTCTGCTGGAGCTAATATTGACTCTTGTTATGAAAATGGAAGTGAATAACTGAATATTGATTTGGGGAAGGAATGATATATGATAAGCTTAAAAAAATTAAAATAAATCTAAAATTGCAACATGGAGAAGAATGCTACTAAGCAATGGCCTGAAAGTCTAGTCAATTCCATATGACACTTACTTGATTATGAGAAAAAAAAAGTCTATTGTTGCCAAATGTCTTAAAAGCACCTAAGAGCAAGACAGATGCACACACTTCTCTACGATTACTCCACAGTTTCTATTTATATTACCTGCTCTGGATCCTAACAGTTATGAACTAGCCTGCTAAAGTTTGTTGAGATTCAGCTACTGTCTTCAATGCAAATGACCTCGTGAATGGATGATTCATTATTAGATGTCCTGATATGCCACAGCAGCATTACCATGGCTGCAATTCATCAGCCATTCTCAAAGCAGGCCTATTTGCAAAGGAAAGATCCATTAGAAGTCACCAAGATGTACAGTGCTAAAATCAACATCTTTAATGAGCCTAATTAAAAAGAAATTCAACACATTCTTTTTAAGCAAAGGGAGATCAAATTCTTGGCCAACCTCAAATATTTAACACATTTGGATAATTCTAGACAGTATAGTTGAACAAACTGCTCAAAGAAGCTGTGGGTGCCCCATCCCTGGAAGAGTTAAAGGTTGGGTTGGATGGGTGCTGGGAAGCCTGATCTGGAGGGAGATAACCAGCCCACAGCAGGGGGTTGGACCTCAATGATCTTCAAGGTCCCTTCCAACCCAAGCCCTTCTGTGGTTCTATACACTGTTTTCATGGTTATCATCACATTCAAAACAGGCCCACAAAGCCAAAGCACAGTACATGTGGGAACTCACCAGACTTCCCCTAACTTGCAGCTCCCTACTGGGACATCAGCTCAGCCTAGAAGCTGCAGTCCTCCCAGCAATCTGTTACTGTGGTTTCAATACAAACCCATTTGCAGTGCTCTGATCTGGGTCAATGCATTTATACATGAACTGTCTTCTCTGGAACTGGAGAAGACTGGCCAAACAGCAGCCTCTTTGGAGGGTTACAGAGATTTGTTACTGAAAGGGCTTGAAGAGTCAATAGCTTTCCTTCACCTAATCCAAACTGGAGCATTACAAATCAATTCCTTCAAGCTGAACATTCCAATAAGCCAAAAGGCAGAATGCAGATTTTTTAAGATTTAGCTGGTGCCCTTTCAAGAGTCTCCAGAGCAGTTAGTGCACATCTTCCATCTGTTCTGCAAAGCAACAATCCTCACATGTGCATTTTCTGTTTTAGGTTACTGCCAATACTCCGGCTGTGAAAGAGGCCAAAGGCTTTCCCCTAGCAGCTGTATGCAAAGGCCACAGCCCCCTAAGGCAAGAACATTCCACATGGCTTTTTTTCTTCTTTCTTTTTAAATAACTGAAAGCAACACGCTGGCTGCCTCGCTCGACCAGCCTGTCCCACATCTGCTCTTCCTGACACTGAATGCCTTCAGGCCCACAAAGCCATGCAGGCAGCCTGAGCTCTGCCAGAGCCCTCCCTGGTTACACCCAGGGCTGTGCTCTCAGGCCAGTGCCCAGGCTCCTGCTTCCACCAGCAGTGATGTAGCCACCAAACCCACACATGGAGCCAACGTTCCAAGCACAGCGTTTCTGAACTCTGACTCCAGCAGAGTGGATGATCTAAAAGCACACAGTGCCACATGAATCCCTATGGGGGATGCTGCACAAAAATCACCCTGTTACTGCCAATCCCAAGAGCCAGAGACAGGTTTTAGCAGCTTCGAGTTCTGTTCGTCTTTAAAATTCCTATGTAAACACGCAAAGTCTCCCAGAGGACACCTGTTAAGATACCATTTGCAACCATTCGCAGCTGGAATGTTTTTCATTTTTCTTTGGCTTCTGCAGAATTAAATGTTTAATTAAAGGACCACCCCTGCTGGAAAGAAGATATGGTTTAAATGCTACTCCTGTAAAGTGAAAAAAATCTCCCTTCAGGGAAAAAAAAGAAAAGACAGAAGCCAGAACTGTAGACTCAAAAAGAATACGCTTAGTAATTCTTCTATGTTTCTGGGGGAAAAAGCACTTCTCTTTAAGCATTATTTTTAGAGAAGCTTCAAACCCCACAGAAGCATGAATTAGCAAAATGTTTAGGCTCAGCCAGTCTGAAACATGGGGATTTGCCCAGCATAGCTTGTGGGAACCTTTAAGTTTTAAGTAGACTTGTTTTCTTTCTCACAAGGGCAACTACTGGAAGCAAGAAACCTTGTCAAGTTATGGCTGTACACAATTCAACAGTGTTCCCCAGATAATCAATCCCTGGCACTTTCATAAGTCACTAGGGTAGAATAACATCATTTTCCCTAACTGCACACACCTCCCCAAAATTACACCAGTCCTCATATTCCCTACTGGCCCTCCTGTTCCAACTCATTACATTTTATACTGCTCTACTTCAGCCTTACACTGAAATCAAGAACTGCAACTGCCAACCACAGCTTTGCTCTGAGCCCTCTCATAACCTGTGGTCCAAGCCGAAAGCTTCACAAACCTGCATTTACCATCACCCTGTCCAATAATGTCCATTAAACCGTGCTATGATTCACATCGGTTGCTAATACATCCTAGGGCTCTGATAAACAAGCTTCATATTGTGTGGGATATTTGCTTCATCTCCTCTGGGTGAAATTTTAATGAATTTAGGAAGAAACTACAGGAAGGTGGGAAAACAGGGACACGTTCTTAGCGATCTCAGGAAGAAACAAGAAATCAAAAGGCACTGATTTAGAGCAGTAAGAGAAGTGAGAGCTGCATGCCTCTCGATCTTCCATGTGCAACCTGGGCATGAGGATGTAAGCGAGGAACTGCTGATTTGATGCATTCGGTGCTAGAGGAATGATTTCTTTCTTGACAATCTGTAGCCTCTGTAAGCTACAGAAAAAAAAAACACAGGGAAGAGAAAAAAGCACCACAAATTCAACCCTTGTGGCAGCAGGCAGACTCACAGGGGTGTAGCAGTTTTAAAAGTACTTCTTCATTTCCTTACTGAATTGAACCTTTTCCCTGCCACAGCCAAACGCAGAGCCACTGTGGCATTAAAACAAACACAGAGATCAGAACGAATTACGGTTCACGGAGATAATAAGCATGTTTCCAAGCAGCTATCTGCTTAAGCCAGTGGGTCAGGTTTTGTTTTTTTTTTAATCCCAGACATGCATGCCCTTAGCTAAAATGGCTCAGCTGATGCAGGGAAATAAAATGTTGCACTATAGCCATCAGATGAACCTTTAAGGCAGAAGTATGAAGGCCCTTAAGAAGGGCATAACATCCCAGACTCAAGCCAGCCAACCAACAGGAATGTAATATATTTATGCAAGCAAGGGTTACTTATACAATGGAGGTTCTCAAGCCCGTCACAAAACTTGTGGTTTATGCCTGACAAAAGTTGAAGGGGAATGCAGAAAGTGTGAATTATCTTTTATTAATCTTTCAGTGAGAAACAATGTGCCTCGCTCCACAGAAAAAAAACTCTTTCACAAAGGATTGAACAGAAAGTAAATCAAATAAAACAGAGAAGCTGTCAAAAATGTAAGTCAGCTTGACCCAAAAGATACAGCCCTTCAGATGCACATATGTCCATTAGTTCAACAACAATTTTACCTGCAAACCTACCACCTCATGGGTAAGTAAAGCCTGCAAAGCACAGATGGAAAGGTTTTAAATATCTCAAAAATGATCAACAGCAAATTAGTTACCTTTCGATCTTCTTTAAAGACTTCGGCAGCAGTTGTAAAATGTGGAATGGCATTTTTACAGTGAGGGCACCCTGTTTGACATGAGCAAAAAAGAACAACACAAACGTTAGTTGTAATTAAGATACTATTACAAACTCAAGACATGTAGGTGAGTTCGGTGAATAACTGTATTAAAAATAATTCTAGATGAGAGTGCTCCAGCTGTGCGAGGAATAGAGCAGGACCAGACATCTGCAAACCATGTGTTCCAGCTACATGAACTCAAGCACGTGTTTAAAATCCTGCAAGCAGTATAAGCATATACTTACATTTAAGTCCCCATTTAGGTACCGGGGGCCAGTCCCCACAGCCAGTCACTTAAGAGCAATGAACCATCACTCGCCACAAACAGACAAACCATTTCCGTGCTCTCTACTTCCTCGTGGGTATTACCACATAGGCTATAACTGCTGTTGCCACAGATACAACTGCATTTGGAGACAGGAATAAAGATAGTTCTGTGGTGAACAGGAGGAGGCTGGAATACAGAAAGGAAGTTTTTGGAACAAAAACTGTCTTAAAAACCATGAGGAGCATTAGGATGTGTTTGGGAATTGCCTGTGCTAGCGCCAAGGCACTGCGATCACAAGGGAGAGGAAGAGCAAGTCCAACAGGCAACACATCCTCACGTACAGGGAGGAGTTCAGTCCTGGGTTAGGATGACTGTTGCTGGCCTTCCTGACTCTCCTCCCACTTATCACAAAATGGGCAACCCCAGAAAGGTTTTACAGACAGCAAGCAAGAACTCCAAAGCTCTGTGGGGGAGCCTGCCTGCACCTGCAGGTACCATACGGTGCTGAACAAAGGGCCACTTCGTCCCTTCCTGTACAGTAAATATACAGTAAACGTGCTCAAACATTTCAAAAGAAAATGCATACATGAAATAGGAATAGCTCTCTTGACTCAGCATTCAGATTTGAGCGTTCTTACCTCACATGTGAGACTTACTGTTTGATTAATCTGAACTGCTCTCAAAATATCAATGCACAGGAAAACTTTGAAAAACAAAGTGCCCGCATCTCTGCAACCTCCCTCCCAAGCAGATCCGAAGCAAACTCTCAGGACACTTCTTCTGCTCAGATGCAGGAACAAGAGGAAAGGATGCACTTCCATCAAGCCCACATAACTCCGTGAAGGCACAAGAGTTCTTCCCTGTATTATTTCTGGGTAAGAACAGATGAGTTGCTCACAAGCTCCAATTATAGCTTATATGCTACCGCTGTTCGTCTTTGTAAAACGCTGGTAAAGAGGTGGCTGTGCTAGTTTTAATTCAGAACTGAACAAATGCCCTCTTAGGCTCAAAGCTACTTCCTCAAACTGCACTTGTTCATTGGGGTGAGAAGAAACATTATCTGTACATGAACTCTGCCCATCCCTTTTCACAAAGGAAAAGCTTCATACCCCTCTGATGTTGACCAAAATACAATTTCATTACTTACACACACTGCTTAGAATTTTATTTTTTCTCCAGAATGGGATTTCAAAAGCACTGCAATGACACACATGTATGAATGCCACTGAGAGTCCATGCAGTGCCTAATAGCACCAAGAAGTCACATGGACATTTCCTGGGAAACTGAGCCGCTTCTCCCAATCCACCTTACTGACCTCAAACTCTGTGCAATATAATGGCAGTCTATCCTGACAGCAGCTGCATTTCAGCTGGAGCCTGCACATCCTCCACAGCCTGCCAAATATTAACTTTGTTGAGCAGTTCAGCATCTGTCAGGGAGAAAATGGTCAAAAAAGAAAAGGAGGAGGAGGCTACTGCTTCAGGCTGCCAGCACTGCTCCCATCCCAAAAGTCCATGTCAGCAACCCATCTTCTCTCTCACCGTTTGCCTGTTTCATCTGCCTAACACTGAAAAGCCTTTGGGTCAAGTCTGTCTCCTGACACATCCTTGCTTATGTCCTGTACTGTGAGGTGAACTCCACGGTTAGCCTGTTAACACTGTTCTACAGAAATAACTCAGAACTGGCAACAACACCTAAAAGCAATTTCAGAGGGAAAAAAAAAACAAGAAAAATCAGACCGCTCTAAAACTGGAATGCTTGCTGTAGTCTACATGTTCATACACTGCAGTTTACTGGAAAGCACGGTGCCCAACTGCTACACCTAAACATAATGGCTCCAAAATTCGGAAACTTTTCAGGTCCCTATTTCTGCTCATCATCTTCAACTTGAAATTTAAATTTCACCTAACACCAACTTTCAAATTCTCAAGATGACATCTCAAGAGAAATGCAAGAATTCACATTGTCTTGTTTTATGATACATCAGCAACACAGTTCCCACCCTGCATTTGCTGGACCTGGAAGGATGGGGCATTTGGTACGGATTTGCTTTAAGCTCCTTCTCAAGTTGCAGCAGGTCAGAGCTCTCCGTGAGCCACACTCTCCAACAAAATTAGAACAACCTGAACGGGAGATCGTGTGCTGATGATTCAGAGAAGTGTCAGCAGATGCATGTTTGTAAGGCCAAAAGGGAGCATCCAGCGATCCACAATGTTACAGTATTTTGGAAATAGTAAGCAAGAGTACATGTGCTATGAGGTTATGCTCAACAGCAGCACGTGAAGATCACAGAATCATGAAGGTTAGAAAAGACCATTAAGGTCACCTAGCCATTCTCTGACCCATTCTCACCGTGCCCACTGACCACATCCCTCAGTGCCACATCTCCACGGCTCTTGAACGCCTCCAGGGACAGTGACCCCACCACTTCCCTGGACAGCCTGTTGGGTAAATGACTGTCACATAACTCAAAACAACTGGAAAACTAACGTGTACTCACAATGTTCACTTTCTGCTTTTCTGTGACCTGCTCATCTTCCCAATCTAATACCGACTGACAAGAAGCTTACCTTCAAGCTCCATGCCTCCCCTCCCTTCACTCTTGGCCCACCATCCTTTCTTTACTGCACTGTGCTTGCAAAACTAAAACACAACCATATGGCTTTTGGCAGAGATAACTCTGAGTCCAGTAGGCATTTTGTTAGCCTTGGACATCCATCCACGGAACAGATGTGAACGCTGCGCTGAATTCCCAAGGAGCTTCACAGAGTCACCGAAAAAAGGGGGAAGGAGCGTATCATATGGAATAGCAGAACTTCATCTGTTACAATTTAGAAGGACTGCCAAATGTAGCAAACACTTGGAAGTCACCCAACCCAGTCATTCTATTTAAGGCACACATGCCAAAAAAATAAAAGCAGAGGTTGATGTCTTCATTTTGACAGACGGAAAACTTGTTCTCCCCATTCCCTCTTCACACCCACTATCACACATTTATTTTTAAGTGATAACACTACCTTCCAGATTTGAAAGTGGAAAGAAAGAAAGAAAATGTACTGAGCGCTGTACACGAGGGACAGGAAAGCATGTGGACTCCTAGGATTTTCCAAATAGGCTGCCACTAAAGGAAAATAAACTGGTGGCATCTGAAGGTATGAGTAAGGAGGTGTCAAGAATCAAAATGTCCTACATCCTTCTCAGCTGTATTTATAGGACATTAAGTTGCTGTGGACTGAAGGTAGGAAGATTAATTTCATTTTAGTTGATCAATATGGGGCCTTTTGTAGAGGCACATGCTTCCTACAAGGCCAGGAGGTGGATTTTCAATTGAGCATTACTGGAAATAGCACATCTGGGGCAGAGACCTCTAACACACGTGCAAGTCTTTACTTTGCCCGTTTTCTCCCTTTGTTCCTACATTATTAACGACTCTTAACAGGATTAACAACAAATAGGAGCAGTAATTTCCTGTATGATTTGATAAATCCATAAGAAATCTGCTGCGGAAAAATCCTGACTTTCTACAGGATCCTAGCACTGGCACTCAAAACCTCTATAACCACTTCCAAAAATGGTGAGCTAACTGCATTTCCTAATGCAGACACACTTGCATCACCTGGCAAGAACACAAGAAAGCTCAAAACCTAATGCACACAGAGCACCGTGTGTTAGGGCTGCTCTGTGTTCCTGGCTTGTGAATGATACAACCTTGATACAGCTGTGGTCACATCATCTCACATCTCCATGCTCAAAATCTTGTACTACAGGCGCTCTTCCACACAGCACAGAGGTACCTGTTGTGCCTAACCACTACAACCTACCAAGACACCAAGACTGCTTGCTTACACCATAGGCCCATTAATTCACATAAGAACACCTGCAACAGAGAGGCCCTAAAATCTCCTTGTCCTTGCACAACATTAAAGTCTTACGTGAACCCACATCAGTCTTCTTTTTTTTTTTTTTTTACTTTATTATTCGTGCCATAAAGTTGGTTTGGTCTGGGAAGGTAAATTGCAGCACAGTCACAGGGGGCACAGATACATAGCTGACCTTGAAAACCAGGTTCTTAAAGACAACACATGGAAAATTCAGTTTCCGCGGGTAAAAAAAAAAATCAACAGGAATGGCTGATGAACAGGAGATGACGGAAAGCAAGGAGGCAAACAGGTTTCATGCAGACCCATGACAACCGAGGGGATGGAGAAATGGTCAGATTAAATCTTCTCTAATTAGCATGAGGCATTTAAAGGAAAGCTTGCGTTTTCTGGGGGGAAGAGGGAGAGATGAAGTGATGGAAAAAACATGACCCAGCTTATTTTGTGCAGACTGAGTTTACCAACAGCAGGAACAGCTGTGTGGTACAGTATAGCTGGGGCATTTTTGAGAAAGAAATGAATGATCTGGTTTTGGTCTGAGGCCACAAAGGTGCTGAAGAGGCCAACACATGTAAGAGTCATCCTCATAGAAACACAGGTTTGAGGACTCCGAAGAAATAAAGAACAGATTTGAGCTGGGTGCAGTTTCCAACACTATGCCACAGAAAAATTGTATATATGATGTAAAACCAAAATATTGCATGGGAAATAGCAGAATTTATTAAGTGCTCATGATAGCTTGCCAACTACTTTTTTTTTTTTTTTTTTAATAAAAAGCAGACTGGGGAAAAACAATATAAAGTAATTTGTCAGCTAAGGTAAGAAACAAGTGAAACTGATATTAAAAAAAGTGCACGCCACCCCAGAATTACAAGTAATCAAGCATACTTTGTGGTGGTAAAATCAATAAAGCCATAGAAATAATATCCTGTATGCACAACTGTAACATTCCCCGTAATTGTATGGTCCTACGGGATGTAGATGGGATGTAAAGTTTAAAAGCAATTGAGCAATCAAGTGAATAACCCATGTATCATTATTAGATTCAAACAGAATTTTTTTGCCAGGAAGGGTTTCTCTTTTTATCCAAGTTAACTGCTTACTGATGACAAAGTCAAAAGAAAAACTGAGCTCTAACGTACAAAGGTATTAGGACCAGAAAACAATTATAAAGATGCCTCCTGAGAGGTGTGTGATTGTAGATGCCCCTTGATGGACAATAGTCATCATATTAAATTTAAAATAAAGTTGTGTGAAATGTACAAATTGCCTAAAGGAATCAAGTCCTGTTTGCATAAGACGCAGGTTTCTACTCGCTTAAATATGAAATAGTCCTTTAAGTTACTTCATGCTTTGTTTAATTTGAAACTACAAAGCCCAGTGATATAACATAACCTCTCTACAGCTGAACAGTACAAGGTTAATTCAGTTCCCCTAGAAGAGTAGAAGCTGTATTAGCATAGCACATAGAAGAAAGGTGAAGCTGTTTTTAATGAATATAAATCAAAAGCTAACAATTTGTACAAAATAGATAAAGGAAGCAAATGGACATCAAAGCAGTATCTACAGTCAGCAGAGGTAATAATGATTTTTTAAGCATAAGGGCTTTAAATGTATTAGAAGCAGAAGAAATCCAAATAATACCAGAAATAGCTTTGAAAGAAAATGATGGAGTTGTCAGAAGCAACTTCACTGAATGTATAAATGGAACTATTAAGTAGGTGTGGAGAGGGCCGCTATGCTGGTACCTCCAAAGTGCTCCTCGCAGTTCTGGGTCCACAACTCAAAAACGCGTTCTAAATGGAGGGGGTTCAGAAGACCCACAGGGAAACCAAAAGGATGGGGAGGTACTTTTCATTGCAAACAGAGTCAAAAAGCTCATATGTGTCAGTAGCTGCAGTCCAAAGACAAAGAAGTGACAGAAATCAGGAAACCAGTCCAGTTTTCAATTTCACAAGCGACTCGAGATACTCAGTACCCTCCAGAGCTCACTGGGAACTGAAGCTGGTCAACTTCAAACAAGAAACAACTTGTATTCCTCATCACTAGTGATTCGGAATTTGAAAGGGAATGCTTTTCTACAAGACATGCTGCCATACAAGCCGCAGCTGCTGGAAGCAATGGGCTTTTGCTGTTCTTGCACGTGAAGGACAAGTGCTGACCCCCCCCAACCAGAGCATCCCACTGTGGCTCTGCCAGAACACATCAGGCACTCCAATATCAGACAGCATGACCCTACACTTTTTGTCCCCTGTTAATAAACAATGTGTAACCTCACCAATGCTGTGTGCTTGCTTTCAGTATCCTGTACATAATAAAATGTGGTAAGTCATAAAGCTGGGTGCATACATTTTACATGAGATTTTTCAAGGACAGTTTAAACACACATTTTCATGTTGCAGACTGTTTCCTCCTCAAACAGATGAACTTTCAACCATCAGCTTTTTCAGAGCAAAGCACTGACCAGCTCCCAGCAGGATGTCTCCAATCCCAGCAATGTGAGACCATACCACATGTGCTGTCTGTGCTCAGCTCTTTGCAGGAAGGGCTCCGCTCCCCTACTGGCTCTCCACTTCTTTTACTGCTTCTCAATGGGTGATCTCAAATGTGTTAACCCGTTAACAAGGAACAATTAATTACACATCAAACTGCCCTAAGAGAGACAGATGCAATTATCACTCTCTGTCATTACACCCAAGGTTAAATGGAGTCAGGAAGAGGTTAAGTGACTCTCTGGGTCCTCAGCCTTGTGTGACAGAGCCTGGCTGCAAGGGGCTGACTTCATTCATGCTGCTGCAAAAGCATCCAGGCCTCAGAGGGCTCAGCAAGCAAAGCGCAGAGCAGGGAATGGCTTTCAGATTCCTCGTCACTGCTCGAAATAATCGCCGACTAAATAAACTGCTCGAAATAATCACTGACGGGGGTAGATGATGCCCTCTGTTACTGCTGTTTCAAATGACTGTGATTCTAAGTGAGAGAAAACAGAACAGTGCACAGCTATCAAAGCAAAGCTGGGAGCCTGTAGATTGCAGTGCAAAGCAAAGTCTGTTTCCATTTCAAGAATTCCAGGTGATTATTCAGAATTAAAACTTGGGTCAATCAAGGAAAGGCGGGCCGTGGGCAGTAACTGCATAGATAAGAGCCAAAAACAGATATACTGCTTAAACCAACACAATTCATGCAGCTAAACAAGTCATTGAAACCACGGGCAGATCTGAGAAAGGTACCTGGAGATGTTACTGAAAGGTTAATTTGCTTCTGTTCTACCAGTGGAGAACTGGAGGCTCTTCTAATTGAAATATCTGGAATCAACGCTCATTTTATGACATGTCCTGACACACAGCAAATCGTTTTCCAAGACACAAGGTATTAATAATTGAGAAGGATTTGTCCTTTGATTCAGTAAAGGTCACGAGGTTTTCATTTAAGCACCGGGTCAAACAGAGCTTGCCTCGCTCCTAACAATGACATGCAGCCTGATACCAATTTCTTAACATATCGGTGTCTTTTTGTTGTTCTTGTCCTGTTTTCCCAACCTATTCAAACTCTTATTTTGTCAGCATTAAAAAGACTTTCTATTCTGCACTAATACTTTGAGGGCAAGTTTTAGAGGATTTAAAAATGGTAGACCCCTTTAAGGTTCCAGATTGATCAGATCTCTTAAAAAGCTATTTTCAAATCTATTTCTTACGCTTTTCTGAGACAAAAAGGGTTTTATGAGAAAGAGGAAATGTACAAAAAGGTGAGAGCTGGGAATTCCTGAGCTGTAATCCATGCTCTGATGTCCATGCTCATCACAACATTCTCAGACTAAGTGCTTTACCAAGGCACTTGCTCCCTGCAAACTGTGTTACCTTTAGTTCTGTAGCACTTTGGGGTATACAGAGGAGAACAGGGATACATAAACTAAATCCCTAGAAACCCACAGCACTAGAAATGAACAGCTGGAGCCACCCTGCTGAAGTTAGGTTTAATACCCCAGCTCCAGGCCAGCTTACCGTAAGCACTCATCACAGCTATGTGCAGCCAATGAAGTGGGTTCTGAACTTGGGAGTTCAGAGCAATTAAAAATGTTCTGTGCTTATTAATAGCCTCGGCACAGCCACTGGGACTAGGAGCAGCTCTGAGAGCCTGACTGCAGGCACCACTCTACATCCTCACCCTTTACCAAAACCACCTTGCTAATGTGCTCTGTGGCATCAGCACAAATGCACCTTGTTGACACAGGCCTGCAGCAGGAGCACTGCTAATGCAAAAGAGTGCTGCTGGTGGAGCCAACACTGCAGTTCTGCAGCGCGCACACAGCATCTGCAGCCTCATTTTCAGAGGGACCAGACTTGGCTGCTCCCTCAGCTGAAACTCAGGAAACCCTTTCTGCATAGGTTTTTGCCTTGAAATGGACTTTTGTTGTTGTTCAGCATGTTTTTAGTCATTTTTGATAGCTTAAACTTCATTTACAATCATGCACATTTTGTTCAGACTCCTCAATACAGCCTCCTAATGAGAACCTAACAAGTTGTGCTTGACAATGATGGGAAAACACTTGGTGAGAGCCATGTGGAGGATGTCTCAGGGCACTGAACTCATCTGTGCTGCTCTGCTTGATGCATTTGGACTTTGTTAACTCAGATACTGTGCCTCCTTCATGCAGAATCACTCAGCCAGCTCCGCCCAAAGCTTCCTGCACAGAGATACAGAGCAGCCAACTTTGTCCAGCTTCCTTCAGTGAAGGGAGCAAAAGGATGTACTGCTGATTTCTTAACAGCAGCTTTCCGAAAGCAGCTCAGGTTGCAGGAGCATGCTGGCAGGGCTGGGGATCAGATAGGAGCTGACTGTTAGCATGAATAGCAAAAACCCACCGACACCTGCTCTGTGCTTGGGGTAACCAAAGCATGGACTCCCAGCTCAGTGCTTTCTGCCATGCATTTTCCTCAACACAAAACTTGGATGGAAGAAACTGGAAAATTTTTCTTTGCGGAAAGACTGAGGAGCACACTGAGATACAGAACCAGAACAGTAGGGTTACTTGTGAGTATAATTAATGCAAGTTTGCTGAAGCCCTCAGCCTTTTATGTGCTGCTGATGAGATGCACAGGGTAGCAGGGCTGATTTACAATCAGAACCAAAAACCTCACACTGATTCAATTTCTGGCTGCTCAGTAGCCAGGGGACAACCCATCAGACAGCGATGATGTGACACTGTCAGATTCTTGTTTGACTGGAAAGCCAAAGAACATTTCTGCTGTATACCAGAACAATACTCAGGTGCCATCTCCCAGTAACAACCTAGAACAAGGCCATCCCAAACTCCTTGATTCCACCAAAATTAAGTGCCCTCGTTCACTTCTTTAAGTCCTAAAGGAAAAAGCTTAGGAAAAAAAAAAAAAAAGAAGTGAGGGAAGAGGCAAGGAGGCTGATATGTCTTAATTGCATATCCACTCATCACCGCACAGCCACTAACTCAATACAAAGATACCTCATTAAAATCACCCTCAGTAAGGTTTATTTCTGGGTGTTCTCTGTGTAACCCCTGTGGGTCAGGCTTCACCGGAGAGTAACCTTTTCCAGCTGACAAAAATAATCTCCGGCAAAGGGAAAGTTTCACTGCTGAACAGAGAAGCAAACCGGAAATCAGCTCCCAGCAAAGTATTTATTAAAAAAATTCACTTGGTGAACCCTGTTGAGTCCCGCAAATTGAGGCCATTTGGCAAGTTAATAGCACTGGCAACTGCTGCCCTTGCAAACCATAAAAAGAGAGCATTTCATTCCTATTATTTCTCACTGCAGCCAACATTTTGTTGTTAAGAACACCTACTTTGTGTTTTTACAAAAATTAGGAATAGAATGAATTTGCTTAGTACCATGTCCCTTAGAACAACCCTTAGAAGTGACTGATCTAAGAAAAATAAGCAACTCCTCCTAATCATTTAAGTCTCTTAGTGATGCTTTATTATATACAACTTTATTATATACAACAGGTTCTGACAGTTAATTCATTTGTAGTCTCTGTGGAAGCAGCAATGTCAACCACAAAACAACATGAATACATTTTCATAAGTTGGTCTCTAATTCTTGAAGCTACCAATGGATTGCTACTGTTTGTGTACAAGAACTAAGGTGAGAGATGTGCCTAATGAGCTTCTACTATTTACAGATAATCAGAACTACGAAGACAAAAATAAAGCAAAAATCCCAAACCAACACATTTTCTTCCTACCCAAAAACTCCAAACCAATCACCAAACTACCCCTTTGTTGCACTCACTAGAGTTTACCCACATCCTATTTGTGCTGGGGAGCCCAGAACTAGATACAACGTTCCCGTACTGCCTCATTAGTGCTGAGAGGAGGTGGTGAATCAGCTGCTGTGACCTTGTGGTGAAGCTCTGCCTAAGGTGCTCTTGGATTGCATATCTATGGGTTCTGTGTCCCCAGCTCTGAACTATTTCTACAAGCGTAGAAAAGACTTAACCTAATCTTAGGTGGCCCTGTGTGGAGCTGTGAATTGGATGCAGTAATAGTCATGCATCCCTTCCAACTCTGGAGATTCTACGATTCTTGAAGGAGCATCACCCAAGAAAAGCTAACAACTTGATAGTCACATCACCAAACCATAACATCAGAAAGGCATATTAAATCCCAGGGAAGGGCAAGGAGCAAGAGAGAACCATGTAAAGTTTACTTAGAGAATGCAATGGCCATCAATTTGGCACAGGGCTTTGCGTGTGCTTGAAAAGAAATTCCACATAGGACTGCAAAGGCTTTTCCAGACAGAAGTCTGGGTCAGATTCAAAGTACCTTCCTGAAGAAAATCCAGATGTTCCTATTTCACTGAAAAATGCACACATTGCTTCACTCAGCCTTCAAGCTTCGATCATTTTTTTTTTTCCCCACTTAATTCAGCTTGAGTCATGCAGCAAAACCATCTCCAACTGAGAATACACTTTATTTACTGGAGCTTCATTGCCCTTTGCGATTCTGACAACTAATCAACAACCAACTGGTTCTGTTTTGCACGGTTTCTAGTGTTATAGTAGGAGGAGGTTAAAATTTAATGCATTGGCAAAGTCAAATCTCAATTATCCAGGGTAACGGAGTGGAGAGAGCTCACAAAGTAAGAAATGCAGATAAAACACATTCAGATAAGCTGTATGAACAAAAAGCGAGGATAGAAGAAAAAAGTCATCCTAGATGAAAAGTGATCCCAAACACTCCTCTCCCATTTTCTGGATTATGCCAACCAGATTTACTCCAGGAAACTTGGAGTAGCCAATGGTACCCAGTACTCCAAAGGCTGCCCTATAGAAATAGCACAGAGACAGATCCCACAAGTCCTCTCAAAACATCTCTTGAATGCTTGTGCAACAGTATTACTGCTTATGAATGCTCCTTAAACCCCTCATGCTAGTCCCTAGGACGCAATACTTACTTGTGGCACCATACTTCAGCACATTGTATCATTCCCTTCCTTTTATCTTAGGGATTTTGAACCTCCTAAGGAGAGATGTAATGACAATTAAACCTCAGGCCCACAAGAGTCCACTGGAGGGCTGGGCCAGGTACTGTGCAGCACAGATGCTAGCAGCCTGCCCCAGATGCTGGCCCTTAGCACCATGAACAAGGATCACTTTTCACCTATGGTGTGCCCAGGGGACACCAGGACAAAGATGAGGTCCCAGGCACTAACCGGAACAAGCAGCAGTAGTTTTCTGAGACTGGCACCTCTGTCCCCAGTTAGCAATAAGGAGCTGCCCTTACAGCTGCTTCCTGCCCTTAATGAGTTATTACAGTGCACTGAAATGCCACTAGGGAGCAATAGGAATGTGAAATCATGGACATCTTTCTCTATGAGTGTCAAGTCCACAAAAGCAGATTTTTATCTGGCACTTTCAGGAGTTCTGATTCACACTCTCAGTCCTTCAAACATTCCACAGGCACCAGGGATAACCTTTTGCTTTACTCCATCACCCTGAAAATAGGTGTTGAGTTCTCGATCTTTTCTGTGTGGATGCAGCACTCCCTTCTTCTGGAGCTAAAACACTGTGAAGCACTGTTCGGTACCATTAAAGCATCATTCAGCTCAGTCCAAAGTTATCTGCATTGCAGCAGATTGATGGTTCTTCTATAAATACTAAATAATTTGGACTGGAAAGCACAAAAAAGCCAGATCTCATTTTAATTTGGATGTAAGATATGTATCAGTGGCCTCTGCCTAAAGGTCTGTCACTCCAGCTGAAAGCTTTACAGAGCTTTCTGACAAAGGTCAGAATACTCAACATTCTGTTTTAAATTCCAATAGGAGATGAGAGATACATTTCTTAGTATAAATATTTATATATAAACATACTTTATATATGCATGTATACACACACCCCTCGTCCTAAAATATCTCAGCATATGTGTAAGTGTAACAAATACTGTCACAGAGTCACAAGTGAATGGAATAACATACTGTGAGTCTGCAGTGACCCGAGATGTGGATCTGAATAGAAAAAGAAAATTACTTGATATCAAAGGGGGCTGGCAATTTTAGCGGTGCTCCTTCTGCACTGAAATAAGCAAGTTAAGACTAATTGGCAATGTAAGCTCCAAGAGGTCTTGAGATTGAGAAGATGGTAAACAAAAAGTAATCTATCAAATTTAGCACATTATCACTGTAGAAAGCAAGAAAAATAAAATGGTTTGTACTGTTCTGTTACACTAATAATTATTTCACAGAAAAGAGATTCAAAATATTCATTGGCTACTTTTCCCCACAACCAACAAAGAGCAGGCTTGTCGCACTCAATTTGTGTGCATACTCTGCACAAAGGTGCTTCCATATTTACAAAGAGCACATCAGCCACAACAGAAGCTGTGCATGACCCACATACCGACAACAGTAATGCTATCTTATGAGTCGTGGGAAGTCCAGAGTGGCTTCAGTTAATACCAACCTGTCTTGCACACAGGTGACCTCACACAGCACTGTAACCATGCAGTGCAAGAATGCATCCGGTTGGTTCTTCAAGGCAACCCTTCACTCTTCCATCATACAAACCTTGCTTTTACAGCCCATTCATGCAGACAGGGACAGGCTGACCTTTGCTCAGCACCACCTGCAAACAGTGAGAGCTGCCTTGTCCTTTCAACCCTGAGAGCTCTATACTTACTGCACTCAGCCTTTGCTTTAAACATACACTTGAAGACAACAAAACTTAAGTGCCTCAAAGTGATGCAGCTAAAAAAACAAAAACTTTCCACAGGAAGCTGAGAGCGCAATCCCTAAAACTCATTATTTCACGTGCAAGCATTTGATTATCAAGTTGCAACTTACTCTAAACTGGTTGAGATCCATGAATCAGGAGCACAAGGGCAATTTTCAGCCAATAACTGGAAGAAACTGGAGTTAGATGGGAGGGATCAAGTCCCTTTCCCTTCTTTTTACAACCTCCCAGAAACCTTCTTTCTGAATTGTACCCCTCCTATCTCTCCACAAGCACATTCAGCAGGACCCCTGAGGAGCCCCAAATCACTCATGTCTAATTCTTTAAAAGAAAAACAAAATAAGGAGCTGCCTGATTAAGCATCAAGGAGCTGTTTTTGTGTCTTTTTTCCCCCTTTTCATTCTGAAAAACACCTTCAGTTTTATGGAACCATATTGACAACTGCTTATCGCAAAGGTTATCAGTGACCAGCAGGGCTACCCATCTGATAGGGAATAATTTCTTGCATCCTGGGAGGTTGAGACACTGTGCTATAAAAACAATTAATACTACTTAATACTGAATGCCAGAACTATCTTCTCCCTTCGGAGGACTTTACCAAAATTAAGCACCTGTACTGAGTCTGCCTGCCTCTGAAACAATAGAGGAAACTAGAAGAGGCAATTCTGCTAGCTGCAGTAATACATCAACAACCACAGGCATATCTAGAGATAAGCAGATACCTGGAAATGGCATGTACCTCCAGGAGCCATCCAATATGAAGGGAAGGGGCAAAAGCTTGGCATTTTCTTGTTTTCTTTTCATTCACCTAACTTACAAAGAGCTCGATCCAAAACTTCATTAGAAATATTCTTAAAAGCTTTAAAAAGAAAGCATGTGTGTGATGCATGCAAAACAATCCTGAAAGATGAAGCTACGCCAGTATTCTGAGTTGAAATTTAGATGTAGAATTATTATGGACAAAATTTATTCCATCAAAATTTGCTTTCTTCCTCTGGGGGGTGATTCCTCCTACACTACTGTACCAATTTCACTTCTGAAGTGCTGCACTAATGGTCCAGGCTCTCTGTGCCCATTGTCCTACTATAAAAGATCACATTTTGTTATGTGGACCATAAAATGCTGCAGCGGAAAATAAATTTGTTTCTTTTTTGTTCCCCTGCCTGCTTTGGTGCCTGCATCAACACAGTAACTCTTTAAATAAATGCTGCATACTGTTTTGTTTCCAATTTATAAAGACACATAAGATAGTGCCCCAAGCAGTTATATTCAGAATCAGTTCTTTACTCTTACAAAGCCCGAGGACAGGAGGGGAATTAGTATGCCACTTCATAAGCTGTAGGGCTTATAAAACTCAACCACGTGCAGAAGTGTGTACTCACACGGTGCGTAGAACATGACAAGGGTGTGCTTTTTCTTCTTCAAGGACTCCCTGAAGTCTTCTCCAGCAAGATGGATAACACTGCTCTGTTTTTCTTCCCATGCAGGCTCAGGTGGAGGTGGTGCTTCAGGACTAGAAAAGAAAAGAAGTGAAATCAGTTTGAAAATGTTTCTGGAAACATGTGAACAGGCATCACATCCTGGTCACAGCTACCCTAAGGGAACCAAGGCAAAACAGTCCATTAGGGAGTCTGTGCATTAGGAAAACATGCTCAATATTTCCAACATCAAATAACAACAAGAAGATGCTTATTATTTTCTGTAATTCAATAAAAATAAAATTTAAGTGATCTTATTGAAGCATATGAATAGGTATGCAGAACAAAGATCTTCTATATTATATCCAACATCTGGCTGGAAAGAACATTGCTTCTAATATCACTGTGGGCATGAATTGAGAACAGCAAGCAGATGGAATCAAAAGGCAACCAATATAGGACAGCATCTTCCATTCAAACTTCCTTTTTGTTCTCTTTATTGCCATCACGCAAACTTCTATAAAGAATTTCATGACCCTCTCTTGAATTCAGATATTAAAGCCAGGATGCAATAATCAGTATCATTCCACTTGGAAGGCTGGGGGTGACTGAACTGGAATATTTTACCTTGATAAAGAGAATGTCATGTTTCAATTATGACTGCACATACTGACTAGATCAGAGCAATCCTGCATATCTAGAGCACCTCTAACAAAACTTCTGCTATTCACCAGCTCACAGACTTCTCTCAGACTCATTAAATTCATTCCTGCTGTATTCTTAAATAGTGATTACTTATATAAAATCATCAGAATGGAGCCACAGTATGAAGACCTTCATATGTCGCCTTGGTAATAAATTAGCTTTTTAGACTTTCCTGTCACTTTGAACAACACATTAAGTTGTATCAGGTGCATAAAAACTAAGTGAAGAAAAATCTCAATTTTTAAAGTTTTTCTCAAGGTCACTTGATGGACATCCATTGTATTTCCATCGGTATTGATTTGCCAGCTGCTAGCAACAGAAATAGGCCAACTGATCTGAGCTTTCACATGAATACTTTTGGTGTGAGCTATCATCGATTGCAGTTAGAGGTGCGAGTTCATCTCACACAGACCTCCCCATGCTGACAAGAAATAAGCTATGCAAATACTGCTAACAACATAGTGTGGCAGCACAGACTACAAGTCCAACAAAGACTGGGAAATGGAGCTGAAACCCATGCTGTCCCAGCCAGACCACTAAACAGGACAGGCTTCCACAAACTGTAATTTTATCTCCAGCCTGTACCCCACACGCATCCCTATTTCTACCAACTTCAGAGAAGCTATAACAGTCTGATCCCACATCAGCAGATAAGGATGTTATTCTACTGCACTAGGAAAGCATCTAGCATTTAGACTAGAAAGCTGTATTGTCCCTGTGTTAACTGTTAGATAAAAGTATTCCAGCAACACAGCTGGACCTGGGAGGGATGAACACCCTCTTCCTCAGAGCTTATTCACCTGCTGATATGTACATGCAGCATCAACTGAGTACTTAATACAACAAAAACCACATCATGTTCAAAATCCTCCAACAAACTGGTGAAACTAGGCCAGCGATTTAACATCCACTATTGACAGAGCAGCCTGTGTAAGCAAGGAGGCCAGGAGTACTGTCTGTGAATGTACAGTGTAGATAAAACTGCTCAACACGCAACAGAGATGCTGCCAGGGTAAACCTGTTACCTGATCTAAAGCACTCAGATACAAACACCCTCCCTTGATCAAATATGAGTTGGAAAAATTAAAATTACACTCCTCACACCATCTGCACTTAATGATTAAATGATTTTAAAGCTTCACAAGACACAGATGTTTTCCATGTTTTCCACTGAATGTGGAAATACTTTATATTGCAGTGCTTAAAATAAACACATTTTATTCTAAAATATTTTGAGATCATATGAATATCTTCCTTCTTTGAAATGAAATTATTTTCAATATACATCAACTCATGCATATTTTAGCACATCACTCCAGGAAAGCAGGGAGGTGCAGACAGGTGGGTGCTGCTTCTGTTGACCCGGCTTTCCTTCAGCCCCATGCAGCAGGCAGTGCAAGCACTGGCTCTGAAAAGCTGGAAAGAAAAAAGTGCAACTACAGAGCTTTAGTTACTTAGTGAAGTCTGCTGCTCGGTATAAAGAGGGAACAACAAACATTCTGTTTATTTTCAGAGCCATTGCTGTTCCTCCTCTGGAGAGAGGCTTAGTGTACATTTGAAAAATATTTACTTGGGGAAAGAATTACCAGGACAACTATGAATAACCCCGCAGCAAATAAAGGATTTGGTGTATTAGAGATCACAATTAACATACATGTTTGTATGGCATTGAATACTGGAATTCAATTTGCTTCTGTTAGCAAGGGATTTAGGCAGCTGATGAAGCCAGATTTAAGATTTCCTCCCTCAGAAAAGCAGACTTCAGGAGGCAGTAGGCAGAACTTACTTTTGCAGCCAATCGATGATCTTCTTTTTCGTTCTGAGGTGTGGCAGAGTGTATTTTTCTTCTCCATCCTTAAAGTACTTCACAGTAGGAAACCCTGAGATGTGGTATCTTTCTGCCAGTGCTTTGTTGACGGTAGCATCTACTGCTGCAAGGACACCTGGGCTCTACAACAGAAACAAACAGCTACAAATCAAAGGAAAGCACACATATACCTTTGGCAAGAAGCAGTGGATTTGGGCACAATTAATTACTAAGTCTAGCTGCCTTGCTTTCTCAGGTTCTCAGTGTAGATATACAGAAAGGCACAGGCCTGATGCAAAGCCAGGAAGGGACATCTTATGGACTAAATGTAACCAGTGTATTATTACTCATTCTCTTTCCCCCTTCTAACAAGATTTCCTATAGACAATTCCTTCTGTAGTGCTTAAGAGCTGCTCCAAGGAAGGGCATCTCTCCCAGCAAAAATAAATTGCTGAAGACACATTTGAAGGCAAATTGATCTCTTCCTGACTTGTGGGTAACTTTACATGGATGACCTTGGCAATCATGAGAGAACAGACATTTGTTGGATGTGACTGATCTGCTCTTTGTTCTGCACATCTCCCTGTCCTCCAACAGTGACTTCAGATGTCTACAATGGGGATGTCTGAAGTCTGGGGAGATGAATCCTATTTCTGCATGGCGTGCACAGAGCAAGGCTGGATCAATACCACTAATACTTACACTATCAAGACTCTCCTCTCCAGCTATGCTGATGGAGCACTTAGGATGACGCTAATGGAGTGATGCAACCATAAAAGCAGGATGTATGAAAGAGGGATCAACCCCCTTTGTTTTTTTTTCCAAATCTAATACATAAATAAAAGTCTGTTTCTTCACATTCAATGCCTTTAAATAAAGCAAAAAAAATCCTTTTTGGATTTGATCATATTATGCACAAGCCCTGCAGCAGAATACACAAACGTTTTTCGATTTTGTTTTCGTTCAAGACAGAATGTTCTTTCTAAGACTTTGGCAGGCCTCATGCATTAGCGATGAGACTGCACTTTGGAAGCACATTTTGAAGGGTCCTGTGGGAGGATGAGAACAGCTGAATTTGTTGTAGGGAGAAAAGTCACTTTTATTAGTCCAGTTATTTATTACTGATTATTTGAAGACTATAATAAAGGAAATTAGCTTACATCACTGCCTGCATGGAGAAACTCTGCAGCCTTCTCATATTCTGGCTTCATTTTCTTACAGTGCCCACACCCTGCCAAAAAAAAAAAAAAGATCCAGTTAACTTGTACACGCCATGGTTATTAGCTGAACCATCCAGCCATTACCACAATCCAAGCCCATTGTGGTAGATCAATATAGATCTACTAGATTTCAGTACGCATTTTGCTTTATTTATAAAGGCTTACTATGATTTAGGATGTTTACAAAACAGTCACAACAAATTTGAACAAAGAATTTAACCTTCTTAAAAACAATTTAGGAAACTCCACAGATTCATACCCGGACCACTTCCCTCCCTGAAGCTCTATTCACAGTACTGCTCAAACCCATCATTTCTAGCACACTCTTGGGCACGGCATGAGCTCACCCATTTTAGTTTCCAAATCTTTATCTGCATTTAAAAGAAACAATGCAGGCTCTCACATGACTTCCTGACTTTAAGCAAAGGCTTATGCTAGCACAGTTTAATAGAGTTGTGTAATTTGAACTAAACTGCATTGATAATAAGCCACACTTCACACTGGTGTGGTGTCCCTCTAGCAAGGATTTGCACTGATTTAATCACGTCAGCATAATTATACCACCACATATGTTCTCAACATAAGTAGGGCCTGTAAAACCAAGATAATGGTGCTTCCTTGCTCGTGCAAGCTCTCCAGAGAGATCTGCCGTTACTTCACTGCTTAGAGCTGACATAATAATAAAGTAAAAAGAATGAACGAATGAGAAAAACAGATTTAAAATAAACTATCTGGGTGCAAATTAAAATGCTTTCACTTGGTACAACTGCTTCCAGGCAAACTGAGCTCTTTGGGACCAGGTGAGAGTCCTGCAGTGGCACAGGGATGCTGAGACTTGATGGGGGGAGCAGCAGGATCGATGCAGTCTTGGTGCACCAACTGCAGATGCAGAGCTACCATCAGGTGCACTGCACAACCCTTCAGGCACGCTGCCCTGGCACAATGCAACCCCTGCAAGACCTCACCATGCTGCAGCACAGCCTGCTTCTCTTTCTTCAGCTGTTATTGTTGGAACAGGCACTTGAAAGTTAAGACTTTGTTAAGCCTCCGAAAGTTGTAACAGCAAATACAGCTAGAAATCTGTTTCAGGATGGCTTCAGCAACAGCAACTCCTGAGGCATGCAGGCAAAAAGGGCTGGGGTTATTTTTACACCACTGTCTAAAAGAGAATCAAGCCAGGATTGAATCTTCATGTCACCCTGATTCCCACTAATGGGATGCCTGACAACAACCAGACACAAACCTGACAAGGATTCGGAGGTGAATTTGGGAAGAGGCTGAAAAAAGGCTGAGGAAGAGTTACTGCCTCAGCACTGCTCGTCTTGGGTAAGAGCACAAAAGAGGCTGGCAAAATGATTTATTTGCCACCCACAGACAACTTGCAGGCATATGGCTTTCTGGAATGGGCTGACAGCTCCCTTTGACACCTGCCTGAATTGATTTATTTCTCCCTTTAAGAGTAGGGAACTTTATCCATTTAGTGCTCTTCCTCACTTTAAGTAAGGGACAGCTCAAATCACAGCTCACGTACCTGGGAACTTCACTGAATTAGCCCAAACCATTTGTTTGGGGGAAAAAAAGATTTTTCTGCAGAGGTAAGTTCACCTTGGAAGGTGTTACGCTGTGTCAGCTGAAGCCTGACCAAATAATGCTCTGGATACTGGATCCACACATCATCTACGTTATATTCCGTAGTTATAAATACTAGATCTGACCAACTAAAAGTTGGTCAAACAACTTTATCAACTATCAAACAACTTTAATTTTCGCATACCTATGCAGAGAAAAAAGGAACTGGGCCTATATATATTAAAAAAACAAACAATCCAAAGCATATGAAATTTGTGTAAATAAAATTTTGGATAAATGTATTCATACTATGTAGTTTCACAAACATCACACAGATAAAGCACTACAGACTTAGAATCACAGAACTGTTTGAGTTAGAAGGGACCTTCAAAGACCATTTAGTTCAATGCCTCGGTCACGAACAGGGACACCTACAGCTCCATCAGGGCACTTAGAGCTATCTAACTCACACTTAACATAATGGGAAGGCAGGTTCAGGTCTTTAAAGGCATTTAAATGCAAGCTGAAGTCCTCAAATCTTTATCATGCAACACCTGTCCTAGCCCTGGCAGAGGACAGTATGATGTGTCAGTCTGGAGAAAAAAAACCTGAAGACAGGACAAGAAATCTCAAGAGCTTCTCCCACAACAAATGATGTTTATCTGGCCATTTTTATAAGAATTTTGCTATTGTATGCCACAGCTTGTTCCCATCTACCAGGGCAGAGGGTGGGGAGAGAAGTCAGAAGTCAGATCCACACACCACAAACCCATTCATCCCCCCTACAATTATTTATCCTACCTTTCAATAGTTCTGCAAGGATTGCCATTAAATTCAAGGCCAATGAAAAAGTCATTTAAATGAATACCAAGGTCACCAGCTCTCCTGTGACTGCTGTGTTAGGCTCTTAAGCAGCAGCTGTATCCCCCTACACTAAGCTCCTCCAGTTCTAGACATTTTCTGTTAATAAAACAAAGGGGAAAACAATAACAACCCCACAGGCTCTCAGCACAGATGTTCCAGTGTGCTGCATAAAGCCTCATTCTGCTCCTGCAGAAGAAAAGGACAGGTTCCCTCCATCCTGTGAGTGCTTGGTTCTGCTGCTGGGCTGTAGGGCCTGGGCACCTCGGATGTCCTCCAAGCACATCAGGTGGCTCAATGTCCACAGAGATCCAGGGTCCAAGGTGCTCAAATGGCAAAGAGCATGCAGTGTAAGTCTAAAGGAAGGGTGCTACAAGAAAAGGAGGTAAAGCTTACAAAGATCAGTGCTAGGACTTCTGGTACAAGATAGGCTCTTGTTAACTGGATAAAAGAGATGCTCAAAATGAAGCGAGAATTTTGTTTTCCCAGTTTATTTATAATCTATCTTCATGTTTGTCACATAGTTTGGCAGATAAACAGCTCCTTCATTCAGTGCAGCTGTCACAGCTCACCTGCACCCCTACAACAAAGGCCATTGTGGGTTCCTCCATTCAAATAGGGCACCTCCCTCCAGAACTCTGTACAGGACAGCACCCAGCCAGCACTCTGTCCCTTCCAGAGCATGATCATACTCCTGCAAAGAGGGAAGGCCAAGCATGGACAGAGCAATGCTGACGTGTGACACACTGATGATGGGAAATGCAACAAGCAATTTCTTTCCCAAGTATCTGTATTCACTTATAGCAGCCTGTTTGGCATTGCTGCAGACACCACTCAGAGTGCATTTGCTGCAAACTCTTACAGAAGGAAATAACAAACACTCCCATTGCTATCACCCAGTTTTGCCTGCAGAGGACAGGCAGAAAAGCAGCCAAGCATCCTCAGCTAAGCTCCTGCGTGTGCTATCTTAGTTCTGGCTCCAGAACATAAAACTGTTTTTCTCTGTTATTTATTGTTTCCTTCTTTCAGATTAAAACAGTTATACAATTAAACACAAGATTTTGGTAAAATCCTTGCATTTTAACACAACACTGACTGAGGATCAGAAGTGTACGTGACAAGCAAGAGATAAAGGCCAACATCCAGGCGGCTGGGAATAAGGAATTTCTGGTATGGAGAACCCTAGAGACTAATTAAATTGCAAATAAAGATTTTAAAGAATCATTAAATTTCTGCTATCGATGGACTGCCTGGGTGCTGTTATCATGTCCCAGCTATTATCACACCATGCCATCTTCACATACATTTATAGCTGCATACCAAAATATTTCCATCAACCTGATGAGAAAACAAATTTGAAGCACAAAATATGCCCTGCTCTCAGCAACTGAGTCAACAGCAGTTCAGGCTACATTCACAGATTTACCAACAATTTCAAGAAAAAGATAATCTAAATAAATAAATCAGTTACACCTTTACTCTTCTAAGCATTTAACACAAGGAAACCTTGTGGTTTCTCTATTCTTAATCCCAGAGGAACAGTCACCTCTCAATGGCGCAGAATAGCCAGCCCTGCCCCACATGTGCCCTGCTTTATGTTTGAACCCATATGATTAGAATCATTAAGGCTGGAAAAGAGCTCTAGGATCATCTATAGTCCAACCATCGGCCCATCACCACCACGTCCACCAAACACGTCCCACTTGTGCATAATTAAAGTGGGAGCATGTACGTGGTGGGGAGGTGCTAATAATCCTGGGGGACACAGCACGGAATACAAAAGCCTCAGCCCTCTCATTACCTATGTGAGAACACAAACGGATTCTCTTCTGCCACAAGTGTCTTTACCAGGCAAAGATTTCTTAAGCAGAATATAACAGAGTTACTCTCTGGTTTGATGTGAGACAGCTTGTAGCTCTTCTACCTCTGTCAGGGAGCACAAGAACAACAGCTGCAGATTCCCTTGCATAATTTAGCTGTCTGCATTGCAGACATCTGCTGGGAAATCATCCACAAATTTGGCAGGGAGGGTTCAAACAACGATGGAAGCTTTTTCTCCCCCATAATCACAGGTATGTGTTTCAAGATGGGTTGGATCCATGCTCATTTAACAGTTGCAACAGTCCACAAAGCCTGTCTGCTTTTGGCCCAGGCTATGAGAACACGGAGGAGCTAGGAAGATGGAAGCATAAGGAAGTGCTTTAGTGTTTTGGGGCAATGCTGTGTACCACGTGCAGAGCTGCTGGCACTAAGGCAAACATCAGCCCCGCCTGAATCACCACCAAGGGATTCTTATGGACACAGTGAGACCCTAGGAGGGCATGGGAACTACCTGACCCTGCCTGTGCAAAAGGATGCACACAGAGCCAGCCAAGCCTCTACTACTCTGTATTCGGTCACCTTGGCTATAGAGGTGAAAGCGTTTGAGATCCAATTCTCGATCATCATTTATCCATGCTGGCAGAATTATTTTCCTCAGCCTCACTGAAACAGCTCAGCAGATTTGCTCTAGAGAGTTAACGTGCAAGATAGTAGGTTTTTTCTCCAAAAAAACAATCAGATCACAGCATTATATAAGGCAAATCACATTAAGTGACAACTGAGTTCACCAAGCTTACCCTCCAGGAGCCCCATCTGTGCCCAAGCCACCCCCTGCCCCAGCAGAAGGGCTATCTGCAGCCAGCAGCACACCTGGAAGAGGTAAGCCTGGGGCAGAGGAGGAAGTAACACTGTACAATCTCACACGCAGGGACCAAGGGAACACAGTTCTTACAACGTCCCGCATAATGCATACCTGCACCGTGGTTGTGCTGGAGCATGTGTCCTTCTGACGTAAAGGCTCAGGGAAGAGGGTGGATATTCCTTTTAAGGCAAACTTCAGCCACAGGCTGCTACCTCTCGATGGCCTATAAGAATGGAGCAGAGGAAGATCTCTGCTCCATCTCACCCTTAGAGTCATTTCTTTGTGTTTAACACCACAAGGATCCCCAGTTGAGCTGGGGTCCTGGAGTTAACTTTGGAAAAAATATATTCCTGTCTTCTACAGCACCAAGACATACACAGCAAAGCCCTCTAGCTAATCACTGTCTTTATTTAACATGAACTAACAACAAAAATATCACACTGTTCTTCATTTCCATTCCAAATCTGGCTTCAGCTTCCAGCTGTTGGAGATTACACAGCACTTACAAAGGCTCTTAGCCAAAGCTATATGGTGCAATCAGTAGGAGTCGGTGTTGGGAGACAATGGTGCCTCCTACCATCCCCCCTGGGAGGGAAAAGAAGGTGGATCAGCTGGCATCAGGAGATAGGAATTACACTTCCTACATCAGCTTAGAGGAACATGGCCCTCTGAGTAGGTGTTGAAAATTAATCTCATATTGCAATGTGAAAGAGAAACAACAGCACAGCGGTCTGAAAGTGAAATTATTGAGAATTTATGAGAAGTACCACCAGAAGTATTCCTTCTCACTTACAATATATTTATTCAATTTCCAAAAAATATCCCCCCTTCTCCATTATAGGACGATCAACAAAATTTTATTCTAGGGAGAGAAGTTGCAAGGCTCACAGCCCCACACCACTAAGGAAGATTTTATTTTCTCAACTTAGCCATGAAAACACTAAAGAACTGAGGCTAGACAAAACAGCGATGACTGCCCCGCTCAGGAAAATAGCGTAGCAAGTAAGCGCCTAGGATGCAATTAGTATTAAAAACAAAAGCAGCAAAATGGATGCAAAATTGAAATCTCCATAGGAAATTATATCCCAACACACTGAAGATTGAAGGGTGTAAAGGTTTAAAGCAATGGTCAACATTAGCTGTTACAGAAGTTACCTACAGAAGGCAAGTATCAGGAAGGGACACTGCATACAACATGCACTTTCTGTCCAAAATGAGAGCAAAAGTTACCTGCTGAGATGCATTCACCCAGTGAATGTAGCACTGGTGTGCTGGAATGCCCACTAACCACAAGTGGTCAGGGCCCAGAAGATGCCTTCATCACCAGTACAATGTCCCAGTATCAAAGCAATGGGTTCATTTATAAACAACTCAAAGATGGCAACACTTGCTGACTCACCAGCTGAAAGGGCACAAGGAAATGACAGGCAAGAAATCTCTCACTGCAGGTTTCTCTGTCCATTATCCACCCCGTAAAGTTAGCTCCTGCTCTGTCTTCCATAAGATAAAAAGAATTGAAGTCATTACATATTTAGGAAGATAAATTTGATAATGAAAACTTTGCTGGTAATGATTGAAGTGGCAGAGATATTTGTAAGGCCCTTTCCAAATGAGAACTCCGCACAATATATTAAGCTCATCCAGGCAAGGAAATTAATTTACTTCAGAAGAACTAAACCTGGTGGCTTAATTCTTATAACTAATTCTTACTGTTAACTGGTCATTAGAGGCAAGCAAAGTAAACCTATAAAAATAAATTATGCCTTAGAACTTAATGTAAGAGCACTGACAGCTTATGAGTATGCTGGGGTCAAGTTTGCAGGACAGTCATCTAGCCCATACACACAAAGGACCTTCACTGGACACAAAGACCAGCTGAAATTACTAAACCCTTTTAAAAGGTCACTCTGACAAGAAGCACTCCCAGAGAAGGAGAGAACAAAGTGAGACACCCAGCCCCATTAGACCATAAGGACTTCTTAGGAGAGAAGGAAGGCTGCAGAAAGGAGGGAAATGAGGCAGCAAATCCCCAAAGAAACTGAATGTTCCTGTCACAACACCTGACGTATGTTTACAGGAAGATCTTTTCTTGACTGGAATGGCTTTCATAAATGTCTTCCTTAACAGAGAAAATAATTGCTCCATATCAGACACAAATGTTTAGCAATGTGGGTCACAATTGTACAAATCAAAGCAAGGATCTGAACTTTTACATCTCCAGGCCAAAGCTATCATTTTCTATCACTGGATCATCCTCTTTATGACTTTACCCTGCTCAAAGAGCACAAACTGCTTCAAAAGGAATGTTCTTATACAAACAGCATGCTGCAATATCAAAAGTCTGCCACAGACAAGAAAACGGAGTTTGTCATTACCATCCTCGCCCTTTTCATGAGATATCTTATCAAGTTTTACTGTACAACCGAGTTACTAGCATTTTTATATTCTCTATACTCCTATTTATATTAAGTGCCACTAAAAGTCATATTGATTTTTTTTTTATGTTTAAGCCCCAAGAAATGTAGGTGGGGTGGTCATTAAGAAAAATAATCCATCTCAGGTTCTCCATTTTATCAATTTGCTGCATTTTCAAGAACTCATGTTTAAGTGTGCTCCTAAAAATCTCCACTGAAAATCACTGCTATAATTACTTTAATGAGGCAGGTCACTGCACTGAACTACTTGCACTCCCCAAGATTTCTTTTGGTGATATTCACATACACAGAAGCACTACATATCAAGCGCAATCCTACCGTAGACTTGTATGCTTTAAGTACTGATGAACTTGGTCTGAGTGTCCCAATCCTCATTGTTCTGAAACCAACAATACCTCACTGGAAGCACATTCAGGAGCCATGAATGTACCTCTTTTCTACAAAGAATGCATCTGTTAATGGAGCTTGCCAGCTGAGTGTGTACATTCAGCGAACAGAAAGTTGGCACAATTTACACTTATCCAGGGAATGTGTTTATTATATATGCCATTAAAAATGCATTAAGGCAGCATTAAAAGGTAACACCTACAGGATGCAATGAGTCAGGAAACATTACACTGAAACTGAAGATGATCTCTTCACCTCGGTACCAAGACTTTCAGAAGAGCAACATTCATCATCCCAGTGTCTCAGCACAACAATTCCACCTTCCAGTGACTGGGGTACTCAACCTCTCCCCAGCCCACCCTGACATCTGCACTGCTTCACCACCAAACTGAACACGGCTATGACCAACTAATGGTCCATAATGTTAACAAGAAAGTCTGTCCTGTCTGAAACTTTTTCTAATTACTATAAGAACAAGGAGAGTATTTCCTCTAGGAGCAGCAGGAGCAAGCCCATAGCACACACCTTTGACACACACAGATCTTCTGGATCATTCCACAGACAAGCACAGCTTTATCAGTTGGATATGGCTTCTGTTAAACTCACAGCTTGCCTTACACTCTATGGGCATCTTGTAATCCATTCAGACTACAGTAACATAGCAAAGAACTGCTCGCTTTCATTTCCTTCTGATTACAGCATTAGTGAATAACCAACACTATTCTTTTCAAAGCCCTGCCCATACAGAAAGTCCAGTTTAGAAAGCAGAGCTCATACACAAGGTTGGGATGTCAAACCTTATAAAGACCCTTCAGGAAACTAAAGCAGCTGCCTGACCAAAGCCTACATCCTGGCAAGCTTCTGACTCCCAGCCCCCTGCCATTCCCAGGGGTAAACCATGTTCTGAAGACTCCTCAACTTCTGCTTCATAACAAGCCCATCACACAAAGCTGTATTCATAACTACAGACCTGGAAACAACAGCACACGTGTGGAGAGATACTGGTGCAGACCATACTTTTGCTGCCCATGGGGAACCACCTATGAATCTAACCAATGGAAACTGCCAACATTTTGTCTTAGAAGTCACTCCTATGTCAGATACAGATACGTCAAATAAAAATAGAAGATAGTTCCCTCTGTTCCGCATTCAGTGCTGTTATTTGGATAACCCACGTGCCTTTAACCTCTACTGGCACAACTGTAATGGTCTACATTTAGAAAAATAAACATCTTTGAATTATGAATTAGCATGGGAAAACTTGAGAAGATCATATTTACTTATTTATTACAAGCTGCCAGTGCTATGCTGCTGCTGACCTATGCTCAAAGAACTTCTTTTATTATTATCATTTTTTTTAGGCTATACAATAAATTACTTCCTCAGCCTTTTCAACTTGTGGTCTCACTGCTGAGGCTGCCAATAGCTGCACCAATTAGCACTAACTGCAGTGGTAGCTGGCCTTCATGGAGACCTTTCATTAGGAACCAGTGGGGGTCTGAAAGGGAAACTTATTTATAGTTGTAAAACTTACTTTTTTTTTTGTAAAAAAAAAGTGGGCTTGATTTTGTGTGCACATTTTGGTTTTTGCTTTACTTTAAATATAAAATGAGCAATAGACTCCCATGTCCTAATCTCACCACAAGCAGCAGAAAGAAACAAATCTGCACCCACTGACACCAATGACAATGCTCTGTCATGGAGAGATCCAAGTCTGCTGGTTGGTTTGAAGTTGAAGGCCTTCATCTTGTACTGGGCTAATTGATTGGCATTCCTAGTAATGAGTCCCCAAAGTAGCTTAAA
Organism: Perdix hodgsoniae; assembly: GCA_035772895.1. Taxonomy (NCBI): domain Eukaryota; kingdom Metazoa; phylum Chordata; class Aves; order Galliformes; family Phasianidae; genus Perdix; species Perdix hodgsoniae. The sequence continues at coordinate 1,572,252 of JAPSGF010000050.1, forward strand.
ATCTTGGAGTTTAATGTATGGAAAGGAAGAGGGAAGGGAAGGAAGGTGTGAAGAGCTGTTTTCCAAATCTAAATTGATAAAACACAACTTCCAGCACAATTAAAAACAGGCATAGCTGAATAGTTGGATTTGGAGAACACTAACTGTGTAATTCATCAGGCTGATTTACAAAAGGAGACAAAATATCTAAGGACAGAAAAGGAATTTCTCAGACATTTCAACAGCACATCAAAACTGTAATGGCTTTTTATCAAGATTTATTCTTCCCTCCCTTCTACTAGGAGGGAGCAATAAGAGGTAATGCCACGGCTCCAAATCTCCAAAGCGGTTTCCAAGAACAAATTAAGGAGTAAAGAAAAAATAAGCTGTGTGTTCCTTGCCTGCCTTCCTTATCAAGGAAAGAAAACAGCAACAGCTTCAATATCCCATCAGCCATGTTTTCCTAACCTTACACTCTGCAGCTATAACTTATATAATACCAAAGAAGTAGTCCTATAAGGAAAACTGGGCAAAAGACAGGCTTAACATGAATTTAAGCTCCTATACAAGGAAGAAATACTGCAGAAAAAATACTAAAAGTGTTTAATTCTTTAAAGTGTCAATGCATACTTACAGTAAGGCCAAACTGCCTTTTCTCCTCTCCTTTACCCCTGGCACCAGTATCAGACCACAGTTGTTATGGCAAATAGCATGTGAGGGAGAAAGAGCAACCAAGGGAGGCTGCCAACCCTCAAGCAACAAGAGCTGCTGGTTACTGGGATCTGCACTCACTGAACGTCCCCAGGGAGGCTGCAGCTTCTGGTGACATCAGGACATGGTTCCACAGAAGGTGTCCCGAAGACGTATGCTTTAAAACATTAGTGGTCACTTGGCTAACAAAACACAATGAAAAGTTACTCTCTAGCATGAAGAGCAGACACTTTTAAAACCCACTGCTGAATTGGATTTAATTTCAATGCAAGACTTCAAACACCTTTCAATAGCATTTGTATCAACTTATAAGCAACTTCATTGGGGTTATTTTGTGCAAGATTCAGATCTTGGATTGGGGCACAAAGATGGAGAAAATATAGAACAGGAAATTATAATTGTTTTTCTTTTATTTGACAAAAATCAGTCTGAAAGACTGCAAACTGCACTAATTTGGCAAATATTTTGGGTAGTATTATTTTAAAAATAGCATTTGACTCAGCAGTTTGATGGGGACAACTGAAAATAAACAGGGCTCTTCTGCACTGAAGTGGTTCAGGAACATTTCAAATCCCAGTGAGTCCCTGTGTCACTAAGCATTCAGAAACATCTGACTGGCAGTGTCGCTTAAATTTGGAGACACTCAGCACCCAGCTGTCGTCTCAGGCATCTAAATAAATCGATCAGCTTATAGCATGGATATCAAGAGGCACAGACAGACATGGAGTTCTTATTTTCACTGCTATCAGAAAGCTATGATGAGCTGCCTTTATTGATGCTGTGGTACAGCTGTAGTACACCTTTCTTTGGTGTGATGCATCTTCTTTTAGAGACTGAACTGTTACTACTGAATAAGGCCAATCCAAGCAAGAACTCCAAAACCTCCAGGGCAAAGGGCCATTTATTTGCTCTCCATTTGCAGAGCACTACATCGGAGATTTCAGTTCATAACTAACTTCTCCAGCAGCAACACAGAAACCCCACTTGGAATGTCTGCAAGATCAGTCACCTTCATCAGCAGTTATGCATGACATGAGCAGCAATGCTGAATGAACTCTCAGGATGTCTGGATGTACCCAGGATAATCATATGCTTACCACCAGCATTTATAAAATCTCAACATAGTTCTCAAGGAGGAAGGAACACAATGCTTGCCTGCTCTTCTGCAGTGACTGAGGAAAAGTGCCTTCAGACTCTTGGCTGCTTGAGTTGCTGCTGACCTTTGCTAAATGCTCAGCTTTGCTGAACATCCTCTTAAAATCTATACAAAGAAGTTTCAGAAGGTTCAAAGTCCTACTGTGCCCCCAGTGACCTGCAAAATGAAAGCAGGACAAACTCATCCCACCTGCACTCACCCATGATTCTCAGGGCCAGCAGCAGCTCCCCAAAGCAGCACATCTGTTTGGTGGCTGTGCTACATCACTGCAGGAAAGGCCTCTGAGAGCAAGAGGTGCAAGTTGCATTCAACAAACATTCCTGATACGTTTAACTCACGCATAGCTGCTCTAGCTGAACTGGGTTACACACACCAGGTCTCACTTCATGTAACATTGCAACACTTCTAATCGGGCTACTGAGCATAATTGATTGTGAATTATTATAGCATGGTCCTCAGGGGACCACGCAGGGGACCATCAGCCATGCAGGGGACTCATTAGTAGCCACAGGCATGGAGACTCAATTGGTCACATTCATCACAGCACCTAATTCTGCAGTTCACAGCTATTTACTATAAATATGTTTGGTTCAAGTGTACCTTCAGCACTTGCTGCTTCCATTTTCCCCACATGCCTCTTAACACTGCAGTATATTAATGTGCTGGCTATCTGACTATGAAATTGTAAGTAAAGCATCACTGAAATAATTCTACCTCTAGTAAAGAGCTTCTCCCAAACACAGGATTTAGAGCATGTTAAAAAAGTCCGTGTGTATCCTGCATGGGGACACAGTGCTTTAAGCCCTTGCTAACAATGAAATGCCTTTGTTTTGTCTTAGTTATAAAGAAATATATCCCAAGTTCTGGGCCTATTTTGTATGTGTTTCAATTTATTTATTTATGTTTTTAATTAAGACAATTTTTTAGAAAAAAACTCATCCTCATCCACAAAAGTTAAAACAAGTACAACATCCTCTGTTTGTATTGCTTTTTTTCTTTTTTTAATTGGGTAATATCTCCTAATATTCCTAAGGTGACTCCATTAACAAAATTAAGAAGTGCTCTGAGAAGGGCTTTTAATCACACTAAATCACATTAATAACCATTTATGATGGTTGTCTGTCATTAATTACCTTGTAAGCCTTGCACCCTCTGCTGAGGCTGCCCACAAGGATCGCTCCAATCACTGACCATTTACACGTTTACAAGGTAGATCCTGCATGTAGGCACACCACCACCACTTCAATGAACTTATTGAGTTATTTATGCCCTAAATATTCAAGTTTCATTTAAAACTGAGTTTTCTGGTAAGTAACATTCTTTTGTTCAATTCTGAGCACTGGAACATGATGTCAGGAGACTGCAACAGTCCTGCTCAGCATTTAATACAGCACTTGCCAAAGTACTGCTGCACCTTAGCACAGAACACTCAGCTGGACGTGCTCCTCCTCCCCAAGTTGGTCACATCACCCCTAAAATTGTGTCATGTATGCTATAGAGGATATTAACAAAATAAACATAAAAACTGAGCAGAGCCCTGTTTTAATTTAAAACTAACTTGAATTTACTACAAAATTAGATCATAGCTATTTACTACAAAATAGATCATAGTATTAATTTATTTTTAATCTGGCTCCCTAAAGGAAAAAGGTTCACAGGACCAACTTTCAATTTTTTCCCTCCTCTCTGCCTCCTCCTAAATAGATTATTGAACTCCTTTGCCACTTTACAGAACAACAAAGTTTCAAATACTAATAAATCCCCGTAAAAATCTGCAGCTAAACAAAGACGACCCTTATCCTTTGTGCACAGAGGGAAAGAAGGGAAGCTCAGTCGTTACATTCCTGCCTGGCAGCAGCTGCTCTGCCAGTCCAGAGGAGCAGCAGCCGGCACTGTCTCTTGCACACTGGGGTGTACAGAAAGCTGGGGGAAGGAAGGATTTAGGTAACGAAGGGGAACCCCCAAGCAAAGCATGCCTCATCAGTTCTGCTACTTATGCTTTGGTTTTCAGACCAGGCATTAATCTCCAGACCTGCTTTCATTATTACAAACAACCCAATGAACACGGCGACAAAACAGCAGTCACCTGCTTCCGTGGATCAAACTGCCAGACATTTCATCAGGCAGAGGAAATTTGTTATGCTGTGTTTTCCAAGCGAGTCTTATGAGCAGACCTTCAAAAGAGGATTTAGGTGCTAACTCCTGCTGACTTGAAGGGAAGCAGGATTTCAGCCTGTGCCAAGACCCTTGGTTGTTCAGCTGTGAGCATGCAGCCCACCTCCAGAACACTAACCTTCCAGTTTTTGCCTGAAAAAATGACCATCTCATCCAAGTGCAACTGGCTGCACCAGCAGCCAGAGGAGTCAGAAGTTGTGTACCATCCAACCAAGCAGATCTGAGCCTGAACTTTCAGCTAAAGATACAAAGAACTGGTAGAACCAGCTATGCAGCTGTGACAAGTTGCATCATTTACATGCAAACAGATTAATGCAATCCTCCACATCAACCCAGAGGATACAAGATACAGGAGAGCAACATGGCTGGAACAGCTTAGAGGGCAGTACTTTAGGGCAACCTGTTGCATTTTGCACCAGAAAAATTAGCCTTATTCATTCTCAGCCAAACAGCCATTAAGATCACTATCAGCTCTGCATCAGTTTTCTAAAGTATTCTACAAGCAGCTGGCACGAGCTGCACGGTCGTCAGCCATTGTCCTCATGGGGGACTTCAACTTCCCTGACATATGCTGGGAATACAACACAGCGCGTAAGAAGCAGTCTAGGAGGTTTTTGGAGTGTGTAGAGGATGCCTTCCTGATGCAGCTGGTAAGAGAGCCCACGAGAGGAACTGCCCCGCTAGACCTGCTGTTTGCAAACAGGGAAGGTCTGGTGGGAGATGTGGAGGTTGAGGGCTGCCTTGGACAGAGCGACCATGAAATGATAAAATTCTCGATTCATGGTGGAGTTTGGAAGGGGAATAGTAAAACTGCTACCTTGGACTTCCAGAGGGCGGACTTCGAATTGTTCAAGAGACTAGTAGGGGGAGTCCCCTGGCATTCAGTCTTAGCAAACAGAGGGGTCCAGGAGAGCTGGTTGCTCTTCAAGAAGGAAGTCTTAAGGGTGCAGGAGCAGGCGGTTCCCCTGAGACGCAAAATGAGCAGGCGGGGAAGAAGACCGGCGTGGATGAATAGGGAGCTATTCTTGAGGCTCCGGGAGAAAAAGAGAATCTACCGCCTGTGGAAGGAGGGATGGGCAACTGAGAATGAATACAAGGAAGCCGTTAGGATGTGTAGAGGTGAAATCAGAAAGGCAAAAGCCCAGCTTGAATCTAACCTGGCCGCTGGGGTGAAAAGGAATAAGAAACTCTTTTATAAATACATTAACAGTAAGAGGAGGACAAAGGAGAATATCCACTCTTTGCTGGATGATGCTGGGAATGTGACCACTGAGGATAAGGAAAAGGCGGAGGTTCTGAATGCCTTCTTTACATCTGTCTTTAAAGGTCAGACCAGTTATCCTCGGGGTACTCCTCTCTCTGACCTGGTAGTCTCGCCTGGGGAGCATGCTAAACCCCCTGTGGTTCTGGAAGAAACGGTCAGAGGCTTACTACTCCAACTGGACTGCCACAAGTCCATGGGGCCGGATGAGATCCACCCGAGAGTGCTGAGGGAACTGGCGGGGGTGATAGCCAAGCCGCTTTCCATCATCTACCAGCGCTCCTTGTTGACTGGTGAGGTCCCGGAAGACTGGAGGCTTGCCAACGTGACTCCCATTTACAAGAAAGGTTGTAAGGAGGATCCGGGGAACTACAGGCCTGTTAGCCTGACCTCGGTTCCAGGGAAGGTTATGGAACAGATTGTCTTGAGGGAGATCATGCGGCATGTGCGGGATGGCCAGGGGATCAGGCCTAGCCAGCATGGGTTCATGAAAGGCAGGTCCTGTTTGACCAACCTGATCTCCTTTTATGATATAGTGACCCATCTGCTGGATGAGGGAAAGGCTGTTGATGTGGTCTACCTAGACTTCAGCAAAGCCTTTGACACTGTCTCCCACGGTATTCTCCTGCAGAAGCTGGCAGCCCGTGGCTTGGACGGGTACATTGTTGGATGGGTAAGGAACTGGCTGGAGGGCCGGGCTCAGAGAGTGGTGGTGAATGGAGTTAAATCCAGCTGGCGACCGGTCACGAGTGGTGTTCCCCAAGGGTCGGTATTGGGGCCTGTCCTCTTCAGTATCTTTATTGATGACTTGGATGAGGGCATTGAGTGCACCCTCAGTAAGTTCGCAGACGACACCAAATTGGCTGGGAGTGTGGATCTGCCTGGGGGTAGCGAGGCCCTGCAGAGGGATCTGGACAGGCTGGAGAGCTGGGCTGAAGCCAACGGGATGAGGTTCAACAAGACCAAATGCCGAATCCTGCACTTTGGCCACAACAACCCCAGGCAGCGCTATAGGCTTGGGGCGGAGTGGCTGGAGGACTGTGTGGAGGAAACGGACCTGGGGGTGTTGATTGATGCTCGGCTGAACATGAGCCGACAGTGTGCCCGGGTGGCCAAGAAGGCTAACGGCATCCTGGCTTGCATCAAAAACAGTGTTACTAGCAGGAATAGGGAGGTAATTGTCCCCCTGTACTCTGCACTGGTGAGGCCGCACCTCGAGTATTGTGTTCAGTTTTGGGCCCCTCATTGCAAGAAAGACATTGAGGCCCTGGAACGTGTTCAGAGGAGGGCTACGAAGCTGGTGAGGGGCCTGGAACACAGGCCTTATGAGGAGCGGCTGAGGGAGCTGGGATTGTTCAGCCTGGAGAAGAGGAGGCTCAGGGGAGACCTTATAGCACTCTATAACTTCCTGAAGGGAGGTTGTGGTGAGCTAGGGGTCGGCCTTTTCTCTCGTGTACACAGTGATAGAACTAGAGGCAATGGTTTCAAACTGCGCCAGGGGAGATTCAGGCTGGACATTAGGAAATATTACTTCTCGGAAAGGGTGGTCAGGCATTGGAATGCACTGCCCAAGGAGGTGGTGGAGTCACCGAACATGGATGTGTTCATGAGACGTTTGGATGTTGTGTTGAGGGATAGGATTTAGCTGGGGAGTATTGGTGATGGTTGGACTGGATGATCTTTTAGGTCTTTTCCAACCTTGATGATTCTGTGATTCTGTGATTCTGAAAGTACTGCTGAACTTACATAACTTACTGGCACCCTTCAGCAAAACACATAATTACCATCACCTTCTACATTACCAGAGAATGAACTGTGGTTGCAAACAAGGACTTACGAGCTCACAGCTCTCAAGCAGCTCAAACAACCAGAGCTCTGCCTTGAAAGCAAGTAACACAGAAGACAAGATGAAAATCAGGGATACAAAAAATAGGGATAATCTTACAAAATGATGATTGTTCTAACTTCTTAAGCTTTATGTCACTCTTGAGTTTTGATAGATTCAACCTACAAAATACCTCTTCCAGCAGCACATCTCTGACCCAAACTTGAAATCAGCAACCTTACAAACACATCTTGTAGACTTCAGAATCACGACAAACAAAAAATGCCTGGACTTTGACCTTGTGGCTCTGTGAAACCTACACAATAAATTATCATTGATTTTGTTTGCAAGCATTTGGATCAGAGTACAGAATAGAAAAAGCAAACTCACATGGTGCATGGAACATCACTAGGACAGATGAATGATCTTTTATAAACTTGTCGAAGTCCTCATCGGTCAGGTGATAAACTACATTTTCCTCATCTGCCCAGGGGATCTCCGGAGCCTGTGGCTGAGGTGCCTGCGGGCTACAAGACAAACAGACACAGCTGAAAAGCAGCTCGTTGATGCTAAGTAGGAATTTTAGCAAGTCTGACTGCAAGGAACTACCTTTGTGCAAATGGTCACAGAGGTCTGACACAGTAACCCTACTGAGCAGCTTCCATAATTGCTCCCATTCAGAAGTGATAAATGCCAAAACTCAGACAAAATTGAAGGAGAGAGGAAAAACTCCACAAGCATCTCACAAGGACAGATCGGAAATGGAAGGGGACAGAACGAAGAGATAACCAGATTGCTTGGTTATTACATTATAAAAATCAGATGTGTTTTTCTATTACTCTTTCAGCCTTCTCAGCAGGAGACTCCCTTTCTCACAGCACTCACACTTAGCAGTTCACAGGAGTCACTGTAAATGAAAGAGAAAAGCAGTGTGCAGAAACAGCCAATCTAATCAGTCACCTTGAATACCAACAGCACAACCAGGGCCAGCAGAGAAAGGAGGAGCTGTGATGCTGGAACCAAGAGCAACATTCACTAGGGCATTAACCCAGGAAATCATGGTTTTACCCTGAACAACCCTGTGACCTGGAGAAGCATCCTTCTGTCCTCTCCCAACGGTGCCCTCACAGGTCTAATTCAGCAAAGCTACTCAGACTGCATGCTTAATCTAAAAGATAAGTGACATGTTGCACTGACTCCCCTATGATTGCGCAAGAGCTTAACCATCTTTCAGGGCTGGGAGCCAGGGAGACTGCTCAAAGACACGCTGGTAAATCTGGAAACTGAACTTTAGATCCTCTGGACCAGTCAAATTCAGTCCACTGAACAGTTGCTTTTTTCCTATTATCAAGGTACATTATTAAGAGAATGTGGCAGATGTGAACTAAATTGTGTGAACTGACATTTTATTTATTTAAGCACTGTTCACAGAAAGTACAACCAAGCACAGGAACATCTGGAGCCAAACTTTAAAGCTATATCCTTGCCAGGTACAGTCATGAGTTCCAAATATCCCACAAAATTCCCCAAATTCTTTGGCGAAGTACAGGTCTGGCTGTTGCCCCATTCCTTGTGAAAACACATTTACTATTTTTGATTAAAATATATTATTGCGTTATCTGTCTGGAACAAGGAGTGGCAAACAGATGATAACTCATTTATTCTGCCTTGCTCATCACCAGGCTAAAAGCCTAGTTTGATAAAAAAAAGCAGTAGAGAGATGCACAAAATCAGATGGCAAGTGCTGTTGATGTAAGCAATCTGTCTGATCCAAGAATATTAAGCAATGCATCCAAAACTGCACATCTCTGATGCTGCCTGTAGGATCAACAAACCAGGAAACAAACGTCAAAGGTGACCAAGCAGCTCAAAGAGAAGTCGTAGTTTCCATCCACAAGTGTTTGTAATACAAATGGCCACAGCACAGCTAGGGTTGCTATGAGCTAGGGGCTGTGTCACAAAGTTTACTAGAACATCACTGTCAAGCCTCTAAGAGACAGAAATAATCCACAGGTAGAAAAATGAAGGCTTCCAGAAAATATCATGACATGATTTATTTGGAAAGACAGTTGGTTTGAGTTGGCTGAGTATGATGAACATGGACACACCGGCCACAAAGCACCATGAAAGCTGTGTTCAGCAGGGTCTGGCATGACCTATTTCAGTAAGGAATCAGTAAAGCAGGATACAGGATGTTTATTCAAATGGCCCACTTTAAAATGCTGTGCATGCTAATAAGCCTACACAGGAGCTGGTAAGAAGCACCTCAAGGCCTGGAGGAGACAACAAGCAAAATCTAAAATGTCATTTAAAACTGAGAGGAGGCACTTCCAACGCCTGAAGTCCAAAAATAGGATGACAGAAGTCTGGAAGAGTTATCAAGAGCTAATTGAATTAAGTACAGAGGACAAGTTCTTGATTTAATTGAGTAGTTAGTGCTAAGGAAAGACCCAAGAGAAGTACATAAAACTAGCAAGAAAACTAAGCAGCTATTGAAGGCAACAAGAAATTGTCTGGCTTCACTACCATCCAAACTGATGCAGCAGTATGAGAGAGATTAAAAAAGAAATGTGGCACGTACATACAAGAGATAGCATCTCTCATATTAATAATGCTGTGTTGGAGTAAGAGCGTGTGATGGTTTCTCTCCATGCCTCATAAGAACATCTGAAACTCCACAAGATAATAGTCTGTGCCTATTAGGAAGATTAAGGAGGGGATTAAAGACCTCTAGGCCGATGCATTAGGACACTTCAAATTAAGGAAGTACCTTCAAAATAAGAAGAAAAGGTGCCGAAGCCCTTCAAACTGGTAGAGCTCTTGCTCTGAGAGTGCATGAAAAACATCCTTTGTACAGTTTAAACAATTCTAACCTTTGTTGTTACACTCTGCAGCCCTATGCTCCAAATCAGCACAGATCGATCGCTTTCAGCATTTAACCCTAAACATTTACAGGGCAAAATAGACAAAGGGGAGACAGAAGAAAACAATCTCCGTTCTGCAGTATTTAACTAGCATCCACAAAAAATAGGTCACCTCACACGGCACAGCGTCTGCTGGATTCCCTTTTGAGGACACATGGATAAGGGCACCTGCGTGCACAGTATGAATACAAGTTAGTTTTCCTTGCCATGGACACTGGCAGCACTGTGCTCCTGCTGTTCAGCACACCTGCTTGACTGGTCAGCAGCTTCTGCTAGAGCCTCTTCCTGAGGTCAGCAGCTTCGTCTTGGCAGCAGCCTCTATGCTCCAACATCACCACTTGAAAATCATCCAAAGCGGCACAGCATGGGAAACCCAGAATTACACCTGATAGCCAGGGAGACTAAATATTAGATTCTGGGTTTGGTCTTTTGCATACCTACACATACATCCCTCTGCTTGATTCTCTGTGGTTGTGTTCTCAGAAAAGGCAGCCAGCGTTCCTAACTCAGAAGTGAGGAGACTGCTCAAGACATCAATACTACAGGAAATGACAACAGTAATGATATTAAATTCTAGCTCAAGGTATCTGGTGAGAATTTTAGTTTTATACTATTCTGGAATACAAAGGATACACCTTCTGCAGCTGCCTAATCACAATCTCTGTCTTTCCTAAAGCCCTTGCCGTACCACTTGAGTAGTTATACTGTGGATTTCCCCAGAGTAATACAGCATTATGCATGTAGCAGATTTACCCTGCATACAGTTTTAATTACAACATTAACTACTAACAAAATTTAAGTACGCATAATTTCCCAATGTAGCTTCCTTAAAAGTCGTATTTATTATACAAAACAGGGGCAAGAAGGCTATTGCTCAGATCATCTTTGGGGAAACTAATAAGCATGCACTGAACGCCAAGTGAGGACAAACAGCTGCCTTTACCTCTGGACTGCTGGAGTATCAGCCAAAGCCCACAGTGGCTTGTTAGCAAAGATTATCATTGGAAAGAGCTTGCAGCTGTTCTGCTTTGTTTTTGCTGTGCTCACTTGCTGTCACAACACTGATAGAAAAGCACTTCATATTACATGGATTAGCTGGATATTATGCAGACGGGGAAGAGCTCACCCCAAACATCTAATGTTTCAAATGTGGTAGCCAAGAGATAACCACATCCTCACAGAACTAAAAAGCATAATACAGTACAGGTGATGAAGTCACATCTTTGCTCCATGGGTTCATCATCCCCTCAGCAATACTGGAGTCGCCATCCTGGTCATTTATGTCTGAAAGACTGAATGAACTAAATGAAGCTTACAGACCACATCTAAATCTCTCTATCATCCACAGGGCAACACTTGCCTTCAATGATTGTACCTCCTGATGCTAACAGGAATGCTGCTGTCACCACATTTGTGGGTGCCCAACCCTGAACCACAAACTACCACTGCTGAAGACCCTGGGCTACCCAGAATGACTCATACACTCCCAGCACAGTCACACTGGTGCAGTAAAACATGTCTATTGTAAGCCACTTTTCTTAAGCTATATTATCACAATGGCTTGCAACATTTTCCACGTTTTCACTTCCTCATACTAGTTTAATTTTAACAGCATTTTCTTGGCTGCAAGGGACAAGGGAGAACCTTCACAACTCTACAAAACCTGAGAGCTGGAGCTGGCTGCTAAAGACAATTGTCTATAACTAGACGAGCTCTGCTCCTTCCAGCTGCTCCACCAGCTTCAATGATGTGCTGATTTGCACCATCTGAATACCAACTATTTAGAAAAAGGCGTACATAAACACACTTGTTCCGTCTCCCTTTCTCAAATTCTATTCCCACATGCTCATTCAGCCCCCCGAATATTTACAACTGCAAATAGCTGCCTTTAGGCAGAAGATGATGCTTTGAACATCGCTCAAGTCATAACAGGAAACACGAACTTTCTGAAAATGACTAGTGATGCAGGGTGCCTTGATCTGCTGCTTGTTCCTGCAAGATACTCTAAAGGCTCCATCTGAAGGCTGAAGAAGCAACAAAAACTGCACACTTGGCACATACATTTTTTATAAAACAACTAAACTCAGACCTTTTATGAGACATTAAGTTCAGGCACCCAAGATCACTGGAAATGTAAGTTAGTGTTTTTAACAAAGACAAGATCTGTGCATTTGCATTGATTTTGGTCCAGTCAGTCTCCTATTACAGATGAAATGCAGTTGTAAAATGCAAGGCATGCAAGCTGAAAAACAAACACTAGGCAATCTCTCTGTGCTAGTTTAGCCAATCTCAGCAGGGTAGTTTTGTTTGCTCTTTTGAGCAGAGGGAATGAGGGAGAGATGGCTGATCCTAAACCATTACATTTTGTAAATAATGAAAAGTACATAAAAGGTAGAGTGCATGAAGTTCAGTGCCTTACTTTTTCAGCCACTCTGCTATATCTGCCGCAGTAGCACCATAGTTCTCAAAATGGAACAGGAACTTTCCTTTCCTATTAAAGCAACAAAACAAGGTTTAGTCCTTGCCTTGAAGATAAGAACATGCAATTATAGTTGAGTGTATGATTTCCAAAGAGTAGCAAAATATAACTGACTCAAAATAGCAGATTGTAGGATATCCACGGACATTGTATTCTTCCTTTATCCTTTCAAATTCAGCAGAGTAAACGTTCATTCCTGCAAGAACCTGAAAAAACAGAACACAATTATATTGATTCCTATAATGCAGCAGTAACATCCTGAAGCAAAACCAAGCAAGCTCTAGGCAGATTCTGATTTAATTCATATTGCTGTAAAACAAGAGGGACTTCATAAAGGCAACAGAGTGTTTCCAATTTTGACCAAGGGAAGACAGAACAATATTTGAGCCTAGTCCATAGAAAACACACACCATTCATCTTGTCACCTACTCATTTCTCTTGCAGAATCTCCATTTCCTTCTATTCACCCACTAATAGAATCACCAAAAGGAAATTCTCTCAATCTCACTACTTGTGCTTTCCCTATGTATCTGTATTTTAAGCTACAATTCTAACTAGATCTTTTTCCTCTTCTGCAAGTACACAGCTTGGTTCATATCCAAACATTAACCAGGACACAAGTTCCACCACACTTCTTTGGTTTCCATTCCAGCAACAATTTTACAATCTGAGGTCATGTCCAGATCTACCTGACCAAGCACTGGCTTTATCCCAGTTTAAAACTGTGCTTAATGAAGAATAGGTATTACTTCAGTGTAAAAGTAAAACATGCTCCATCAGCCCTAGAAATACCACATGGCATTTAAAATACATTAGCTGCCTGACTCGTAGGGTGCAGTGACAGTTGAAATAACCTTGTCTTACAGATACTTGAAGGTGGGTACAGAAGCAGAGCAACTTTACAGATGGTGAAACAGAGTCTCTCTTCCCTTTCTTCAGCTCTGCTCCAATCCACCCTCCAACCCAGCAGTCCACCCCTGAGCTCCAGGCTCAGGGCTCCTGTGCCCTATCCAACTGCCTTTCAGATTTTTGACCTGAAAATCTCAGGATGGTACTAATTCTGATTTTCTGTGGGAGCGAGTTTCACACTGAGGCTGTTCTGCAGCCATCCTCCAGCCAGCCAGTTGCTGAGATACAACCTCCAGATTAGCTTAGTTTTAATGGCACTGACAGCTTAAATCATTTCAGCAGCAGGATTTTAATCCAAACTCCTCCTCTTCCATCCCCCTCCAAAAACAGGATTTTCTCCTTCCAGCTGAAATACCACATCAGAATTTAATACCAGGTTCCTGACGCAGCAAACTGAATAGACCAACCAAATGTGCTCAGAGCCAGCAAGAAATAAATCTTACAGAACACAATCCCTGCTTGAAGGTCAACCTTTTCCAAGAGTGTGCTGGGAAGTCAGAAGAAGATACTGTTTTCTCTCACCTATCCTGAAAAAGGTGAAAGGAAAGTTAACTGAAAGGAGTACAGAAATAGGATCTATTCTGGCTGGTCCAGTCTCTTTGAATTTTCCTCGTAATTCTAAAAATCAGAGTGACTTAATTCATTTCAGATACCAAGAATCAATTCTCCCTTTCCCTTACCCTATATACCACCTCTTGAGGACAGGTAAATTCAACAGGACTAACTGAACTTTGTCCAGCCAGACGGGTGACTGGTAAGAGACAAGAACCTGGATTCATACTGGTGTTTCTATATCATATGAAGCATAACTGGACAGAAGCCCATTACAATGAGATTCATTTTCAATGACAAAAGTTACTGTTTTACCTGGCCGATAATCATATAATTATGTACCACCAAGTCTGGCAGGTGCATGAGCACACTTTCTACTCAAATTCTGGATCCTCCCTCTATACTTAAGTTTCTCCTGCTTAGATGTTTAGCTAATTTGCTTTTAGCAAAATGACTGAAAGACTCTAACTGTAATTGAAGTTTATTACCTCTTGCAATGTCCACAGCAAAGAGGAGATCAATTTATTCCTTTCATCTCTGCAGTGACATTTGACGTATTTCAACACTTCATCTGCTTCCAAACAAGTTATCTATAATCTAAATCCATAGCTGGTCCCATCTTATGGGACTCTGACTATTCCTGTTCTCCTGCAACATTCACACATTCCTTAAAACTCATATCAATAGAGTTGCTTCAGATTTCACTCTCATCACCACTTGAAGACTTACTAGTGCTAAGTTTGATGAACCATTAACCAAAGCTGATTTTGACTTCTAAAGTAAGGGAAGGAGCTTCTAAAGTCTCCAGTTTTTACAAAAAAAAAAAAAAAAAAAAAGACCAGAACCAGAGGAAAGCACTTAAGCACACACTCAAGCATCTCTTTACTAGGTAAAGCCTTCTGGTGCACTCAAAGGCAACAGAAATTAAGCAGATGAAGTTCTTTGCTGACCACCAGTTCCTCCTTGCATTTGGGCCACAGCACGCCAGCAACAGACACTCACCAGAGCCCACCTGCCACAAATCACAGGAATCTTTTGTGCCAAGAATATAATAAGTCATCTTCATCTCACTTGGAGCTGCACTTTTCCAGTGCAGAAAGACATTGCAAACTCTAAGTGTAATACTGAATGTGCCACTTGGCTTTCCTTTCAGCAACTGTACTGGAACATAAAAGAACTAGTCCCAAAAGAATGTAACAACCAACAACAGATACAGTTCACCTTTTCATTTTTAGGACCTATGAAATAGGCAACATGGTATTTCATTTTCCTGCTATCTAGTGGTAATAATCACTTTTAAGCCTGGCACATTCTGACAGCTAATGACAGGTCTGATTAAAAGGCCAAAACTTCATTCCATCCAAACCAATCATAAACTTTCCAGCAACGCCTGATCTGGAGGTCAATGCTGCTTTCAGGCAATGCACAGACAATTTATGATGGGTACAGCACAGTAGATTTTAGAAGTGACAATCTCTGTACACATCCCACTCAGAAATCTAATTAGGTCAGATTTGGATCAATGGATACATGTGAAAGACACTGGTGGCAGTGGCATAACCCTGACCCTGCACTAAAACCACCTGAAAGCCAAAAGCACTTCTGACCATTGCAGCACCTCTGAGCTGGGCAGGATTAGCCCAGATCTATAGAAACTATTTATGAGAGAGGAAGAAAAAAGTAGAAGAGATGTGGAGTTTAAATTCTCTGGTCTGTATTTAATAAAAACAGAATGATATGTGGACAAGGCAAAGGATAATTCCAGAACGCTACAGCGTTTTGCAGCATGCCTCCTTTCTGACATTATCTGTGTAGGTGCTCGTGCTTCTAATTCCTGTCCACCCACACCTCACGATGGACCTGCCGTGCAGGACGGAAGCACCATTCCACAGAAAGCAGCACACCCTCCTCCAAGGAGAGAGGGAATCTCAGTGCTGCCTGGCTGGATAGAAGCATGCTGGAAAATATATCCTAAATAAATCTGAACAACTCCCACTGCTTTTAGCCCTAAGCAAGCAAGGATTTAAAGAAAACACTTGAAAAACAACTAGCTGGGAAAAGGTGGGGAAGTGTGAGCACTCTCAGTGCTTAAGAGATGTGCTGACCTGAGCCTCCCTAGCAATGCATTCTGGTGCTTCATTTCTTCCCCATCATATGCTGCCTCTCCTAAGAAAACCTGAAAACTCTTACAGTGACTGGTTCAATGGGTAGAAACAGAACAGATCCAGATTGACCTATGGAACTCATCATAAGCCTACTTCTGTGCCACTCCAGTATTAGGGGCATTACACAAATTATGCACAAAGCATAAGATCTTGACTTGATAAGCATCTTAACTTGCTTAGCACTCAATATGCCTTATTAGTACAAACAGGTAATTAAGTTATTGCTGTAACATGATTTTATTTAGGATCAAATTTTATTTTCATTTCAGCCCAATATAAATTGTTAACAAAGCTATAGTAAAACTAATTATTAATGCTTAAGCTCACTTGCTACAATCAAGCTAACAAAGGGTAATACCCATCCCATGACACTGACTCTCCACTGAAAACGTTGATTCATTATCACTATAAACACATCCATCCTCCAGTCATCTATGAAACATCAAGCCAAAAAGCTAACCAAATCCAATATTTTTACTTATCTCACCAAAGCAAGCTGAGGAAGCCCACAGACTAACCAGTTAGGAGCAGATCAACTACACAGTGTCAGAACCCATTTTTCACTGCAGAAGCCACACCAGATATAAACGGCAAGCAAGTTAACACTTCATTCTTCAAAGTTTTAATATGAATAAGGTAAAAAATAAAAAAGAGAGAATCTTGAGTGGTTCTGGAATGACATCATTCATTTCTAGCTTTGCTTTGGCCCAATTAAAAAATCCCCACTTCAATAAAGAACTGTGGTTTTAAATGCTGGAAAAAAAAAAGCGCCTAAAAGGACTTTTCATATTTCATATAAAATCTGTTTTCTCACTTACATATTTACCCTTGAGCTCTGTGGCTGCCTGCTGAAAAGATGGCATCATCCTCTTACAAACACCACACCCTGATTAAAAAAAAAAAAGAAATTATGTAAGCAATATGTCAACAACCCCATTCAGATTCTTCTACAGGATTTACAGTCTAAAGCATATTAAACTACACATTTTTAATAATATTTTTTTTTTTAATCTTTACTTTTTTTCCACTAGTTATTTTATTATTATTTTCTAAGGACACTGCTCCTTGTTATATGCTATATGTTACATGAAAGTTTTTCACATTACTCATTTCTCATCCTTGCTTTGGAATGAACAACACCATCTATAATCTTCAAGCTTGAGCTGAAACCACACTGGAATGTAGGCTGAAAGATGTTTTACTCATCAAGTCAAATGAAAAGCTTTATGCATTTTGAACAGGCATTCTAGTGACCAGGAAAGCCAGAACTAGTCTTTTATCAGTGGGGGGATGGGGATATACTTCAGATTCACCTCAGCTTTAAAAGTCTTTGCAACTGATTTAAGACACTTCATAAACACATTAAACAGACTTTAAAAGTTAAGTTGTGCTCTGTTAACAGGATGATAACTGGGGAGATGTGACAGCCCTTGTAAGATGCAAGAACTTTATGTGCTGAGGAAGAGAAACAGTGAGCAAGGAAGGAAAACAAGCTGGAGTACACTAAGAGCTTTTTGATGACGCTCTTGAGCACTAAGCAGATTAGCAATAAATCACCTTGTAAGCAGCAGGTTTCACCCTTGCCAAGTAAAATATGCACACGCACACTGGGAACTGAGGAAAGGGAAAGAGCATGAAGCAAAGCAAGCTGCAGCCATGCACTTCAAGCACTTATTGTAGAGACTCTTGGTCCGCCACAGGACAGCTGTCAACTCTTTCCTTCTGGTGAAGAGAATGGTTTTGAAAATAACTTTCATAAAGGAAGATTTTGTAACCCCTGGCTTAGGATCACATCAGCATGGCCTGGAAAGAGCACCCTTTAATCAGAGGAAAGAGTTCATTTCTGTGGTCCTTTCACCTTTGATCTCTCCGCTCCAGTTGCCAATGAGGTTGTTAAATTAGTTCTGGTTCAAGCAATGATTTCTTGGCGGGCAAGGACCACTCATTTGAGGTACTTCATCCAAACCACTGGACAGGCATCAAAAGATACAGGCCATTAACACCATCTTCTGAATCCTCTGTTTCTGCTTTCTTTAACAGCCTCAGGCCACAGACTTCCCCAAGCTACACATCTCTCTCCCTTGAGAACCTCTCCCTGGACTCCCCTCTGCAGTTCAGGCACGTGCCAGCCTCCTCCCCCAGTCTCCACTCACGCTCCTTCTGCTGCCTTGGTGTCCCTGATCCCAAACCTACCTCAGAGCAACCTGTCCTGACCGTGTATTTTCATGCTATGCTGTTCAGGACTCTGACAAGCCAGATATATACCCATGTGGGCATATCTCAAGGGTAACTTCAAAAAACTCATTTCTCATCTGCTATTTTTTCTTGTATTCTGAGTGAAAAGTGTTTGCTTGCTTTTGTCTGCTTTTTTAAATTGAATACATAGTAGTTTTTCCACTAGATAACATCTCCATTTTTTCAGTGACATTTTGAATAGCTCATTTTCATTACCAAATGCAGACTGTCTTTTGCAGGATTCTTCTTTAGCAGAATTAGCTCTAAGTAAATCTGAGTGCCTGTAAGTATACCTAATTTTTCATATTTAGTGCTGTCCGACTTATATTAAAGTCCGAAAGTAGAGTGAATGGGCTTCAAATGGCAGGTAATAATATCTTCTGAGGAAAAGGCTCGCCTTTGCTCTGAGTTGTTTCACTCAGATCAAGCATTCCTGAAATATTAAAGAAACTACATTTAAGTCTGCAGTCACTTTCATCTCCCTCCGCACTACCGTGTAATCAAAGAATCCATTTCCTGAATCTGCCACAATGGATTTCCAACAAAGCTTGCAATGAAGCTGAAAAAATGAGGCAGCTGTCTTCCTTGTGCCTTCCCAGACAAAGATTCCGATGTCCTCTCCTGCCAAAGACCCCCTTGGCTCACCCCCTGCACATAAGGAAAAGCAGAACTCCCTTCAGCAATCAGCTTGGATTTGCTGCCGCCAGGTACGAACAGTAACACCGCAAGACAGCAATCCACAGCTCCAGCTCCCCAAAGCCAGTGCTTTAATGCAACCGCTGGACGTATTCTGCCTGTAGTAAGTGAAGCAAGAGTGAGGAAAGAAAAACTGGATAAGAGTCAAGTCAGAAGGTCTCATGTATTAAATAAAAGATGAGGGAGTTAAGAATCGTGAAATCAGAGGGGGGAAAAAAACCTTACAAGTAGGCTTCCTTCACAGCAGTTCAGAAAGCAGCAAGGTATTACAGCACTGCAGACTAGCAGGTGTTTTGCCACTTCAAAAGACCAGAAACTGGAAGGAGGAGGGTTTCTGGGGAAACAGTTCAAAGAGAACCAAAGGCTAGATAAGGCACATTTAAGGCAGGGACTCAGTTGTGGGAAACAATTATTCACGATACAGGTAAACTGCGCCGGTGCAGTGCAGCAGAGCGCTCGCCACGAGGCGATGCGCAGGCAGAGCGGGCCTGTGGCCCCCTGCTGACACGGCCAGGGCAGGCTGCGGGTGCACTACAGAGCGTGAAGGCCCCGTGCTGCTGCTAATTTAATTAAAGAAAAAACACCCTCTTACTGATGCATCATGCAAGTCTTGGGCCGTTCTGGCCATCTTGGCAGTACTCTGAGGAGACTAAAAAAGGGTAGGATAGCGTTTCAGGCAATAATTACCGGAGAAAATACACTCAAACACTAGATACTGCTGCCATGGGGCACTCGTTTTAGAATAGAGTGAGCTAATGAAATGCTAGCAATGCCTTGCATCAATTTCATGATCAGGACAGCACTGGGAGGCTTTTCCAGCTTAAGGCACACATTCACGCTTTTCTTGTGGCTGCCCTGCTATCCAGCTGAGCAACAGCTCCAGCACAGCAGTATTTTGTTTTAAAGAGATGGAAAGCTTCTAACACACCTGTCACCAGTTGTAAAACTGCAAAAGCTGAATAAGCAGCCAATGCAATGACAAGCTCAGAGCAGTGCAGGGACAATGTCACAAAAGAAACAGAGCAACACCAATGAGTTCTTCTCTTTTCTTCCTACCACCCCACCAATGAACCCCATATTCAAGATACTCCTGCTGGTGACAAGTGAAACATCCAGAATATCCCCTGAATGGAGTAGAAAAAGTATTCCTGCTCTTGACTGCTCCCACTACCTGCAGTTACTGAGAACAGATAGAGCTTCTTTTGGTTCCAGAGGCTACTCTAGAGAGCTTTTGTTTGTGTATAACTGTTTGTTTTATGCTGCAGTCCAAAGTGCAAAAGTAAAAAGCACGTGGAATATTCATCTGCAATTCCAGTTCCATACAGACTAGAGGACTAGACCCTCTCAGAAAGTAGTATTAACATATATGAGCTTTGCATATCACACTTCTGTCTACTACCATACATATTTAGGAAGGACAAGAAGTAAGAAACTTACATAAACTAGACAGTCATCACAAGACTGAGGATTTCAATGATAATGACAGTATAAAATGGTGTCAGTGAAACACAAGCAAGGCTTCTGGTCAGACTTGAACATTTCTCAGTGAAAATGGCAGCAAGATGTGCTACATTACTTACATGGGGCATAGAACATCATCAGAAGGGGCTTGTCTTCCTTCTTCAGAAGTCTTCGTAATTCCTAGTGAATGAACCAAACAAACTAAGTACAGGCCTACATAAAAATACACTTTTGTTAAACTTTAAAAAGCCAATATTTTAGTAGAATTTAGGTTCCTTTATATGGCGGAAATGAAGATGTCATACTTCCAAACAAACAAGACTTGAGTTTCTTCTGCCTGCTCAACTTTAAGTTGAAAGGAGATAACAGAACTTCTTATAGACTCAAATATTTCTAAACAGCCAAGACCAGCATTTTTGGTATCAAAATGTGAAAGCGGCAATGTTTGTTCCGTTCTCAACTCAAAATCTGCAACCTAACGAAAAAAACATATTCTAATTCAATAAGTTGGACTCAGTAATAAACAAAGTTTTCATTTCCACACTGTGAAATAGAATAGGCCGTAAGAATAGATTTTTTTTACTACCAGCACAGTAGAAAAAAACAGATCAAGTTTTCAAATTGAACACAATCCTTGGAAGACTTATAATAGAGTACAGAAGGTGAACATTAAAAATTAATCTTCCTACAAAAACAGAATGTCAGAATAACTGTTTCTAATATTAAAAATGAAAGCTAGATAATTGAAAAGGCCCTTTACAAAATACCAGCTAGTGCCCAATCAATTGAAGTTTTAAAAAAATCAATAGACTAGAAAACTAATACAAAAGGACCAAGCTGATAATACTAGAAGAAATATCATGGGTAGCTCTGTGGTGGCACTAGCTTACTAAGGTAGTTTTATCTTATTTACAGCTTTTCCACTTGCCACTGCAAATGGTTACTGTACAAGGTTAAATCACTCAAGACCCAAATTCTGCTCCTACGTACTTCCTGAGAAGACCTCAGGCACATGAGAGAATCTAAGCATTAATGACAACCTGCAGTTTTAAGAATAACGTTTTTATCTCCTACTTGCATCCTGCAGCAACTGCATCTTGCAAGCTGCTGCACTTTGAGACAAACACACCTCTCCTATTACAGCATCCATAATGACTTGATGTTTGCTATGTAGTTCACAGACTAATACAGTGACCACACACAGGGCACAGGAAAGAAGGAAGGAAGCAGGAGACCTTGCTCTCTCTATCATAATTCACAAACTTTGCCATATTCCTTTAACAATTGTGTACTATAGAATTTCCTTCCAAAGGAAATAATGGTGCTTCATTAAGAGTTTATACAAGCATGCACACTCTCCACATCCCACATAATTACAAAACACACAGAACATCTCTTCAGTTGTCATACCTTTTCACTGTCTACATGCACAATGTCTTTGGCTTCAGGATCCTCCTCCCACAATGGAGCACCTTCTGGATCTTTGAGAAAGGCCACAATAGACTGTAGGAAACAGGAATAGCAGCTTTTAAAGCAAAACAAATGAGAACCTGAACTCAATCTCAAATCCATACTGTCATGTGAATCCCATGCAATACACACTTTTGCTTTACCATTTTTACATTCATTTGCTATAATGAAGTTGAACACAAATCTCTTGTTGCGGAATTAAGTGATGCACTGGTGCTTAACTTCCTCACAAATGATATACCCACTTAACAGTGACCATTTCCATTACAAAACTGGGGAAAGTTGTGTGGAGCTGGACCGACACACAGTCAACAGCTTCAAGGATCCTTCAGAGAGCTCTTTCAGGGGTAGTAGATCTGCAATATTTCCATAGCTAGTCCTTGGCTTAGCAGGCAAGATTTCTCTATGTAGGTTACGTTCCATGGTCTTAACTGGATCTGTGTAAGCTTTGGATCCAAAAGTACCAGCTATAGGGCACACTGACACTCACATAGCAAAAGCAATGAATTCCAAACTTATAGATCAGACTGAGCTTTTAGTCAATGGGAAAGTAATCCACCAATAGTCTTCCCTATGATCCATTCAACTAGAAACTGCACTTAATGGATTTTTAAGTAGGAGCATAACAAACAAACATAGCAAGAGAAGCAGGAAATGTGAAGCACTTCAATTCTGTAGCTCCAATATTTGATAAGCGGAGTATACATGCGCACTCTACTCAACTGACATTCTTATTCTCTTTATCACAAAAATACTTCCTACTGGTTCAAATTTCAGACTGAACCTGAGGAAAACTTCAGCCCTCTAAAGTCAATGAAAGGCTGGCTCTCCACGGATTTCTGCAGAGCATCACTGCCCACAGTTTCCATTTATGTGTGTAGGTATTGGTTTCATCACTTATCCTCAAATGTCTGTGCTATAGAAAACACAATACCTGGATTTTTATGATCACTTACAGCTCAGATTGGCCTTGTTTTCTTTCTCTGTGGCACCACTTGTAGGCATGCATCCACTCCCAGACAAGAACTCTGCTGTCAATAATACAGCAAGGTCCAAGGGGAATCACAGAACGGCCGGGGTTGGAAGGGACCTCAAGGATCATGAATCTCCAACCCCCTGCCACATGCAGGGCCACCAACCTCCCCATTTAATGCTAGACCAGGCTGCCCAGGGACCCATCCAGTCTGGCCTTGAACACCTCCAAGGAATGGGGCATCCAAAACCTCTCTGGGCAGCCTGTTAAGGAAGGTGCTGATCTGGTGACATCAACAGGACCTGAGGGACACAGCTCCATACCTATCAGGTTTGTAACCCACCTTCCCAAGAGTAAGTTATATCAGTACACCTGGTGACACATGCCACTGAAACAGTCTCAAGAGACAGTTCTGCCACCTCTGCCTTTAGTAGGTTTGCTCTTGTACATCACTCCAACAGCTTCTCAACAGATAACAGAGTTCAGCTCATCTTCCTGCATCTCAGCTGGTACTACAAGACTTGAGGAGGATTCAGAGCTTACAGCATTATTGCGTTAATGACTGTCTACTTGCTTAGCTAACATTAAAGAGATATGTCTTATAGTAAGAGGCAGCATATATTAGTCACTAGACAACAACCAAAGCACTTAATGTACCCAGTGAGAAGACCTAAGGGGTGAGATAGCTGTTCTGGGACCACAAACACTTTGTGTAGAATAGATTTGTTTTAATGTGGCATTAGCAGAGAAATGAGCTACCAAGAAGTTAGAGTAATTTATAACGCAGTTACAGTTGTAAAAAGCTCTAAAACTATAGGCATCAGCATCCCAAACAATGCTTTAAGAAAACTTAACATATAGAGAAAGGAGAGGGCAGGAAGACCAAATCAGGAAGATATTCCAACCTTAGGAACACCGCATCAAGTTCTGCTTGCCCTCAGTCTGCACAGACCTCAAATGTACACTGCTGGGGAGGAAAGAGGGGTCAGCATTTTAAACAGCTAATGAGTGCGATTGACTCTGCTAGTTTCAAGAATTCCTGTGTGCCAAGTTCAATGATGCAGAAACAGATGTGGTTAGAGAACAGGGGATTAAAGAGATTTAATTCTTGCAGCTTCTCCCTCTCAGCCAAGAAAGAAAAAATTAGATGTGTAATGTCTTCTGGCATGAGCAGGCAGTGCAGTGCCTCACACTCATTACTCCACTCTGTGAAGAGCATTTCCTGCGCACTTCTAAACAGCAAAGAAAAATCTCCACAAACAAACCACAGTACTATCTAATTGCAGAAAAACAGTGGTCCCTGGGTGCTGAGTGTAAGACCTGAGCAAGGTCCAGGCCACAGCACAGCAGCTCCCATGCTGCAGAACCAGCTCCACTCTTGCCCTGCCGTGATGGGGTCAGGACATGCTTTGATACCACAGCCCCGACAGGCCCACGCTGGGCTGTTACCCACTGCCCTTGCCCCTGCAACAGCTCTGAACATCAAACACCAATTTAGCAGAACACAGCACGCGGCTCTGTCCAGTAGACATTGCCAAAATCAAGCCAGCTTTAATAATACAATAGCTGGCTATCATTTATGGGTTTTAACCTGAAAAAAATAAATATGGAAACACATCACACACTTTTCGCTCCTTTCAAGTATAATGCAGTAAAGATGCTAATAAGGAAACTTTCCTTGATTACATACACACACACACGTCCTACAAGAGCAAACTTGAAAAGGATACAGAGTTTAGAGCCGGTTAAATTTACTGGGTTAGTCCATTCCCTCTGCCACTTTAAAGAATTTCCTCCATTTTATAAAGACAGTAAAATTCTCCCTGTATTTTACCCTCCAGAGGAGGCTTCAGTGAATAATAAACATAGGCTGGATACTGGCGTTATGGCAGTATGGCAATTAGGATACGGTGTGGTTAAAATAATCGGTTAAAATAAAAAAGTCATCTAACCTTGGACATCCAACAGCAGCTCACTACAGATGCCTAGCAGAAAAACTATGCCATTTCAATCTTGCATAATCAGTTTCTGGAAAAAAGTAATTGAGTTTATTGGCTCTGTACCAGCTGTTGTATTTGTACCTCTGTGCTTGCTATCAATGGATATATACTTTACGACTATCTAACACTGATTTTAAGACTTAAATTCTTAGCTTTCACAACATATGGCCATGTGTACCATAACTTTTTTTTAAACACTGCAGAGTTGTTACAAATCAGCTGTCTCAAAATGTCACCACTTGCACCAACATTTTGAGAAAAAGCAGGTAATTGTACCATTCCTAAAGCTACTCACACATACATCGATCACAATCCCCCTCCCACTGTCCTTTTCCCAAGCCCCTCCAGTACAAATATTCATGGCACTGATACTTCTGACCCAGCGTTATTGCCCTTCTACAGTACCTTGGTACGTGTCAATAACTGGGGCCACCACAATCACATACTTGATGCAAGACAATGAACTCAGATAGTAGAGTAACATTTCCTGTTCCACCCTTTGTTCCTTTACTAATCATTTGACTTTTTCACTCTTGCTAAGCCAATACTTTCAGGCCAACCACACCCAGGCAGGTAATTCAAATCCTATTACAACAACCTGCTGTTACTTCAGCATAGTTGGAGTTGTGTCCCTCTATCCCTCTTGCATTTGTTACCCCACAAGTTCTTGCTTTCACATTGACAAGCCACTGTTATTGTGAGCCTTCTCAACTCTTCAAAGAGATTAATTTTCTTTTCTTTTCTTAACTATTCTTAAGAATTTTTCATGATCAAACTTAATTCCCTTGCCATCAATCTTCTTTATCAGACACTCCAACCACTCAGATTCTAACCAAGCTCTCAGCAGCAGAGGGTTCTGACTACTAACATCTCCCCACTGCAAGCACTGAGCTACCCTTCATTCCTCATTTTTCTAAGAGTTAACCCACAAGGACCTTTCTAATTACGTAAGGATTTAGTCACTTGAAAAAATGAAAAGCTTTTCTTAAAAGCCTAAGTACAGCTATCAGCTGTATCAGCCCTATCTATGAAATTGCTGATTACTTCAGAAGAATACTTTTACAGTAATGAAGCATTCCCTCCTCAGAGCTGCATCCACTATACTCCAGAACACCATGCAAATATTAATGTCTACAGAATGCCTGGAAGAAGATCCCAGTTTTATTGCCACACGCTTGCTGAACGACATGAAACAAGTTCTTTAACGTCTGTTCTTCATTCTGCCCACCTGTCCATAAAATGGGTATGAAACTCAGTGTAACGATATCCCTCTGCTGCTTGCTGTTTGTAGTGCACTAGGAGACTTCTCACAAACGCAGCTAAAGGTAAGAAAGAAGTGCCACTGCCTCAACACAGGAAGGCATGAAGAAGTGGTGCAGAGGGAGAAATACAAGCAGTATTCATACAGCCATGAGCAGCAGAACAAATAAACAATCTGCTGAGTTCTTTGACCATTGCCTGGCTCTCATGCACTGCCCAATCTGTAAATCATTAGCAGTTGGTTTCAGAGAGGTAGTTAATTTAAGAAGGAATAGAGATCATGGAAGACGGGAGCTTCAGAACCTCTTCTGTCCAAACTGAACTCACACATCCCATGTGTGTCTATAGTGTCACTCTAGATCTGCTTTATTCTCACCAGCCAGAATGAAACACCTAAAGGCAGGAGGGATGGGGAAAAATAGATTATAAAATGGCAACTAAAAGAATAAATGACATGGTTCCTGTTCTGCTACGATAGCATTTCAGCTGGGACACCCCCGGGGCTCTGCAGGTGCATTCCAGTTCATCCTATCTGTAAGGAAGAGGCACAGCACTAATTCCTGGTTGCAGTGTTGTATGGAGAGCAGGAAAGACGTTTTAACGAGTATTCAAACCACCCACATCTAGGCAACTAATCAGTCTACTTCACCCCACCACCCACCAAGAGGAAAAAATAAAAAAAGCATCAGGTGCATTTCCTCACTAAGTACACAAGGAGCCTGAGGCATTTGCTGAGAAGACTGGGTTATCCAACCCAGGCAGCACTTTTGCTGCAGGAGAGGCGAAGATGTATACAGTCCTATTCTCCTCACTTCATGTGAATCCTGCTGAATAGATGATTCAAGTCATAGTTTATTTCCAAGACAAACCTCTTCATCATCTACCCCACAGCAACTCTGGCTGTGGAAGGCAGGTAACAGAGGAAGCATGCTTAGAAGTGGCCACTCTGACAGAATAGAGTTCACAGAGCATCTCACACAGACTTTCCTCCGTCCCAGTCTAAACCCTTGAACAAGGCAGAAGAAAGATGCAAATCTAATTCTGACAGCCTGGATTGATACATCAAGCTTCAGTGACTGTGCAGAGCCCAAGTTCACTGAAAAAGATGAAGAAAAACAAATTGCCATCAGAACTGGGTGGAAGTCATTTCCAGAAGCCAAATCATCATGTTGCCCCACATAAGAATACACCCAGCACCTCACTGGGGATTTGCTGAGGAAGGCTGCTCACTTTCACCTTGCTTACTGTGCTTTCAGTCTACCATTCCCCCAGTCAGTCAAGTTTCATATCTTTCCTACTGTGCTCACAGAACACTGCTTCCTGTTGCTTTGTCTCAAAATTGAGAGAAAACAGGAAGTCGTTTCATCCCTCTTGCACTCTGGGCATATCCATAGAAACTGCAGTTCCATGATCAAAGAGCAGGCCACTCAACTCTTGGAGGTTTATAGACGCAAAGCCTAAAAACCTCAGAGAAATTTCTATCCAAAAATGCGGTATCAGCTAATACTTTCAGTTAAACTGCCATCAATACCACCTGGTAATGAAAATAAGAAAATCCCTATTTGTAACCAGCTTGGAATCTAACTCACAATTTATATGACTGTTTAACACGGGTTCAATCTTGTTAATATACAGCTTTTCTAGATCTGTGGTTGGCAGATGCATGCGTCCACAAAAGCCCTTAGGTCACTCTGACAGCTGCTTATGAAGATTAACCACCCTCCCTTCCATGCCTTCAGCATGAAAAAGTACCAACACCTGTTTTTAACCCACAAATCTCTCTCCCATACCTAACCAAATAATAATCAAATATTTAAATTTACCTTCAACGTGACAGCTCTGTTATATTCAGTATGAAATGCACCATCCCTGTAGAACAAGGAGTGGGTAACAGTGTTAACTTACAGTAGCATTGCTGAACATCACACAGCTCCCTTACTTCTAACTAACCAGAGTAAAATTATCCTGCCAAAGCCACAGAACCCAGCAGAATTTACACCACAGCAGTTTAAGCAGGGGAGAGAAAGGGAAAACTGAAGATAAAGGCAGGGTGCAAAACAGTGTGTCATGCAACCAGGTCTCTCCTCTCTGACGCCTTAACAATAAAATTTACTAAGGCACGATCTCTGGAGATGCAGCTGCTTGGTATCTCTTACATTTTACAGTACTCCCACTCTATTATTCTCAGGAAGAAGATATCTTGCTATCTCATTCCATTTCCCTCTCTCCAAGTACTTTACAAAGTACTATCTCAAGTTAGAAGAGCAAGCAGAGTGGTGAAGCCAGATGTCCAAGACACATGCCAGTAGGCAAGTGACAGAAAAAGCAAGAGATCCAAATCTCAGCCGTCAGCCTTGTTCATTGGGTAGTTTTAGTCTATTGGGCACCTCTCCCACAAGCCCAGATCATGTACTCTCTTCAACAGCACAATAAATTTATCTTAACTTCTGTTAAAACACATGCTTCCAAACTGAAGAAACAGTGAGCAATACCACATATCAGAGGGCACAGTAGAAATAACTTCCTTGCAGCTCCATTTTGCTGCAGCATGAGAAAACAAACGGTCCTAACAGGGACATCAACAATTAGGAACTACAAATCCCAGCCCAGCACTCACTTATAATGGAGTAATTCCACTCCTTTCTCCTTTGAATTAGGATCTACTTTCATCTTCTTGCATAATTTTCGGCTCTCAGTGTCACTGCAAAAAACACATATTGGAAGAAAAACAGTTACAAAAGAAAGAAATCAAATGCATTCAGTTCTGAAAACTCATTGCTCTGCTTCCTCAAAAGCAATTAGCAGTACCTAAAGTAGTACCTAACGGTTATTTAGAAGCTGCTCAGCCAAGTTTTGGACAGAAGACAAATTCCTCAGTTTGCCTGGTCAAGACACAGCAGAGTGTGTTAAATCCTCATTCCGATGTCAGGCTCCAACCAGCAGAAAATGAGTCCATGCTAGCATGTCTAAGTATCTCGGCTGACATTCTGTTCCAGGGGTTAACATAAAATTTAGGAAGTCAACATTTTAAGAAGTCCATGTTCTTGATACGTTGATGATCAAATAGCACCATTTGTGGAAAGATTCAAAGAAAAGATGACCTGCTTTTTGTATCTGGCAGAAGATATCTTCGTGGTATCTCCATGCCCAGATCACATGTGGCCAGCTTTAAAAAGTTCCAAATTTTGGAGCAAACCCATTTGCTCTAGGTACGAGAAATGCGCCCTGGAGCCACAACAGGCAGGCAGAGGAAGGTGGTGGCTTTCAAACTGGAAAAGAGAAAGAGTTCACTTTGTGTTTCTGGCACAACCCAGATTATGCTAAAGAAAAAGGCCATGGGACCAAACTGTGCCTTTGGTGAGGCAGGCAGGGGAAGGGTCTGTGCCGACTAACTGCTGTCCTCAACAACACAGGAGTGTAGCTGCTAAGTCTGCTTCAAGCTGCTGTGGATATGAAGCCAGGCACAGACCCGGGGAGATATGTGAAACAGTGAACTACAAAGAGAAGTGGATGATGCACACCGATGAGACTATTCTTTGCATCGACAAACTGCAACATTCAAAACCTTGGAAACCTGTTCCCAGCAGAGGACAACTTGTACTTTTTGTGCAGATAAATCAATTTAGAAAATGAAAACACTGGAAACCCATCAAGTTTAAACCAATTAGAGACACATTAGAGAGCCCAAGATACAAGGGCTCCACCAAACGAAGGGCTGCTGGCAGCACTGGTTCTAATTCCCCCAATGTTCTGCAGCTGCCTTGGAACAACAAAGAAGTTTGCAATGCGCTGCGAATGAGAGCCTGCCTTTGTGGAAATCTCCACAATGATTATCTTTAGATGGAAATGAGAAAGGGTATACTATGGACACGTGCACCAACAGCAGAACATTAAAGTGAAATGAGTATTTTATTTTAAGGAACTAATGAAGCATGTAACCACTTTACCAGTAAGAAGTGTCTGTAAGCTCTGCTGTCGAGAGGCAAACTTCGGTAAGAATGTTACTAAATTCATGTCTGCTCTCCATTGTCAGATTATAGCTAAAGCAACACCACAAATCTCTCTCTGTCCTACCAAATCAAGTTACAATCCCAATAGCCTGGATTTAGAGTCCTGCTGAGAAAGTCTGCAACAACATGAAGTCCAGGAGCCAGAAGCTCCCTGCCTTCACTCACCTGCAGTCCTCCAGCAGTCCCATAGACTAAAACTAGGGGGTTCAAGGGTCAACAAATGTCAGGAGGCAGCACAGCTTCTGACCACCCTCACATCTTACCCAGACACAGATCAAGGTGCATAGAGAAGACTTTGTGGAACTGCTGGAGTTAACTGCTTGGCAATCAGCTCATGCCAGTCCACAGTAAGGCAAGTTAACATTTCTGAATACTGTTCTCAACACTCCCAAAAGTTTCCAGAACATAGGTTCATTTATGCCCACCTCAGCCTTGTCAAGAGGAACGTTAGAAGGTGATTGCAGGGAACAAATGCAATGCTGATGGCCTGGCTCTGGCAACAGATTCTGTCAAACCCTGAAACAAGCAGAGGACCAAAACTGTTGTAGAAACAACTCTGCTGCCAGTTCTGCCATCAATTCAGGCAACTTCAAACCAGAGCGAAACAGGGAATTTTTCCTCACGTATCACTTAAGAGATTCAAAGGCTTACTCATCTCAAAGCAGTCTTGCAAGTTTTGTCGTTAGAAAAGCGACAAAATATTACTACTGAGACACACTCATAAGCAAGCCACTAGCAACTCCTGGCACTCCAGTTTCCACCAATCCTCTTCCTGCTTGCATGAGCTTCTATTAAAAAAGGAAAGATAAGAAGCTGTTTCACTGGAAGGACCAGACTCTGAGCCCACTCTGCTCTCAGGATTGCTCCGTTTGTAGAGATCCATGTAGCTGCTTGAATGCACATCCATTATCACAGGAAGGCAAACAGCAGTTTGCTCCAGTCTTTCTCTGGCTATGCATTGGCCTGATTGTCTGCACCAGTGCATTGGGAATTCAGTCTGTTTATGCAATCTATGTGCACTGATGCAAGGGATGGAAGAGGAACAAACTCCCAGAATAGAAGATTTCTAAATATGAATCAACAATTTTTTCATGCATCAGTGCAGACTTCTGCACATGCCAGACCCACCAATTCAGATGATGTATTAATGTTTCTTTGGCAAAGAAAAAAAAAAAAAAAAAAGATGTGCAGAAATGGCAGAGATGGATGCATTTTGCTTTTTCTTCTGCTTTTGCTTACAGCCAGACAAAAATAACCGGCAAAGAGCAACCCTGAGCTGATAGCACTTGGTAATGACCATTATCCTTAATGAGAGTAAATATCAACACAGATGCAGCCTCTGCTCTGAGACTTGTCTCCTTTGGATCTCAGCCAACAGCCTCTCTCTGAAGATGAGCTCCTCAGCTCTCACATGGGAAAAGGTAATGAGGACTCCAGTTCTTACAATTTAATTACACCACTTGAAGAGGTAGCGCAAGAGTTTGTTTCAAGGGCTGGAGATGGAAAGTAGGGGTGGAACATCAGCCCTCTGCCATCCCAGCCAAGGCACTCCAGACAAGGTACCAGGTTTAGGAAATGCTAGCTCGAGGATGGGTCTGTGATGGTGCCACCAGCAGCCATCCTTGGCTGCCTCACGACAGAGCAATTCGGACCCCACAGATTCCACCTGCACTACTGCTAAAGGGGTCCAACTTCATCCTGTTTCACCCTATATGCAGTGTAGCAAATGGAATATGGTCAAATCTCAAGTGGGGCAGCAGCACGGTACCCCTTATCTCCTACAAACACAATCCACATACTCCCCACTCCTACAAAATCAGCCCGGAGCTTCAAAACACTCCTCTGCTAGGGAAACAAAGCCATGGCAGCTTGTTCAAAAGAACAATAAAATGAATGGTCTAAGTTGACCTACCTAAGCAAGGAGTCTGAATGACAAGGACAGCACGCATCACAGGAACACCTCACCCCTTCCCAAGCACATTGCAGCCTCCTTGGCTTTTCTGTCATTTGGGGCTGTGACGGAGTTGGCAGAAAGCCCCAAAAGCAGCAATCCCTGCAAACCTCTGGAGTCCCCTGTCAACATAAGTGTGCATGAGTGATCACTTTGCACAGGCAGCCATCTGCTGCCGGGCCAGAGGAAGCCGAGGAGCTTGCAACGGAGCTCTGACCACCTCTGGATCACAGTCAGCAAAGCCAGCACCTGAAAGGGACACGCTCCCACTGGTGCTGCTCAAGAACAGTGTGTGATGCTCTGCCCGCAGGTGGGGAGCTGGAGGCTCAGAGCCAGAAAGATAGGGACATGGTGAGAACCTGGTGGCAGGAGCTTACCTAGAGAGAAGGCCACACTTCTGCCACACTGCGGCAGAAGAATTCCGAAAGGGAGTGAACAGAGGCCAAAGCAAGACAGGAAGAATGCAAAAATAGGGTACAGGAACTGGGCTGCACTAGGTCCACAATGATTTTTAAAAACAAAACAAGTCTAATCTGGATAGAACTTGACAAAGAGACAGTGCCCAATTCCTACTCAGAGGAAATTCAGGTATTGTCCTGGCAGGTTCAGAAGGCAGCAGGGTAAAGCCAAGCACCTGCAGCACCATTCCTTCCCACAAGCACAAACAAGATCTTCTGCAGCTGCCCACGTGCTCCCTTTATTGTGAAATGCTGACCACTGGATTCTAACCAAGGTAAGAGACCGACCCTACAGCCACATCAGCCTGTGGGCATGGAGAAGCTGGAACAACTGTCAGACCCTTGCTCAGAAAATGCCAAAGTTGCCCTCAGGAAAAGCTCATGTCTGCTGTTGCCAACTAGCTGCACTGAGTGCATGTGCTGTGTGTGGCCACATTATCTCAGTGGTGCTGGCATTCACAACAACTTGAAGTGCAGCCTGGACCAAACCTTCTGATTTAAGTGAAGAGAGTAATAAATAACACCATGACAGCACTGATTTAAGTACCAAGGTCATGGTATTTGTTCACACAGAAACTTGCTTTCCTATCAGCATAGCACATAACCACTTGAACCACGTATCTCTCAGTCTGTCAACAGACTTTATCTGCACACCTCCAAAAAAGGGCTCAGAAACGCACATAAGCCATGTTTCAGCATCCCTTACATTCCAGATGCACCTGCAGACCGGTAGGATGGAGGCTGCGTTGTACTGTCCCAGCAGCTGGAAGAGATGAGACTGAACAGGGAAGGAGAAGGTACAAGCACTGAGATCAGGGTGTTATGCCCACAAAATAAGCCTTCCCATGCTGGAAAAAGCTTTGGAAGGTATCAGTGAAAGTTGCCATCAGGTTAGCAGTGTGCTCTCTCATTACTGCCTCTGTTTTTTTAATTGCTTTCATTCTGTTATGGTAAAAGCCATCATACAGAGCACAACTCCAGTTTTATCTTCAGAGACCTGCAATTACAGAGCAGCCCTCAGAAATGAATTATCACGAAGGGCTTCCCAGCCCAATGCACAGCCTTCGCAGTGCCCTCAGGCTATCCTTCAGAGCACACCCTCTCCAGACAACAGACTGACAAACATCCTGAGAAAGCAGGGAGCTGAGACCCTGCCAAACAACTCACTGAGCTTGTGACCCAAAAAAGCAGCAAAAGCAACACTGATGCCAGAAATTTCCACAAGCTACATGACCAACTGAAACCAGATGGACCCCCTCAAACCCCATTGTACTCAGGCTGTGGGCACGGACTCTGCACCACCTCTCTTCCCAGTCTGGAAGCTACTGCAACCACTGCTGCTCACAACACATCCCACTTGTGAGGCTCCTCCTGCTCTCTAATGATCCCAGACTTTGCTCTATCACTCTCAAGACAGATCTGAAATAGGAGAATAAAAGGGAAAAAAAAAAAATCACTTCTCAATCCATCAGCCTAGCTTGCAAAAGCACTTCTCTAAAGAGCTGTACTAAGCAGCCACTGTATGGTAATGGCCCACATCTACTCAAACAGAAAGTACATCTGCAACTCTTGGAGCAGACAGGCACTTCAATACTATGCTCAAGGGTAGGGCTTAGGAAGTGGCAGATGAACAAAATAGGAACAGGACCCAAGAGAGATGGATGCAGAAGAAATAAGCACAGGAAGCTTAAAATATAGGATTTGTCTTTGAAAATAAAGCAATGCTTTGTCGCTGCTCTAGATCTTATATGAAAATAAACTTATAAAGAATTGACAATAGCAACAGGTTTCCATAGCAGGGAACAAATGAGCAGCTTGAACAAGGCAGCAGATGAAAAGCCTGAATCTTTTAAGGGTAGAGGAAGCACAAATCCCAGAAAGGGAAAGCACACTGACGGAAAGTCTCAAGGATTAGGACTAGCAGATGGATGGGACAGCCTCTAATCTGAATTTAAAGTCTGTTTTTTTCTCCCCAAAGCACAGCAAATAGCCACTGTGTGGATCAGAGTGCAATCTTCAGAGCCTCCTGCTGCAAAAACTCCTCTAAAAGTGCCAGGAATGCAAGTAGAAAAATGCTGGTGCTATGGAGATCCAGCATCAGCAGACATCCAATGAAAATGGCTCTCTGTGCCCATCAGTCAATTAGAGAGACCAGAAATCTATAGGAATTAGATTAAAAAGAAAGACTTTCCCAAAATTCAAACCCATCAGATTAATCCTCACTAGAAGTAGGAGCAAGGCAAAGAACAGAAAGAAGTCTAAGACCAAGAGGTGACAGGTATCATCAAATAAAACTAATTAAGGAAAAAGATACACATGGACAAAAAAGATACAGCATGGACAACCAGCTGTGGACGTTGCTCAGTTGCTGACCATCTATTTTGTTTTTCAGTGGCATTGTTCCTCAAAGTGGTGGAGTCACTGTCCCTGGAAATGTTCAAGAAATGTGCAGATGTGGCACTGAGGGACATGGTTAGTGGGCAAGGTGAGGATGACCGATGGTTGGACTCAACGATCTTAGTGGTCTTGTCCAACCTTATTGATTCTGTGATTCTACAAGCTCCAGCCCTGCTGAAAGGGAGTAATGAACGGTATTGTCCATGGGAATATGAATTAGTAAGAGGCACTGTGCAGTATCCACTCCTGCACATAAAAAGTGCAAAGGAGCTATCAGAGGATCTTCTAGAAATGCAGAACACTTAAACTCCTTTTCTGAGGAGAGACATCTGCATCAGTCACATCCAGACCTCCCCTAACCCTCATCAGGCAGGCGCAGAGGGGCACTTCTGGCCATGGGACACGAGTACTAACACTACCTAGGAACACACACCAAGTAGGAGCACATGAAGGCAGGTTCTGGATGCCTCCCCACAGGCACACAGAAGCCACAGCACACTGTGCTCCTCTGCAGTCTCTCTTAGATCTCCAGCTGCACGATGAGCTTGGAGAGTATATAGAGGATTTTTTTTCTTTAAACAAAGCAGCAACTTCAGGAAAACTGAGGTAACATTACCTCTCAGCTCATTCACTCTTCCTCTCACTGTGAAAAACAGCACTGTTAAAAGGTTCCCAGTTAACAAGTAACAGGAGGCAAACCACAAACCACTGGCACACATGGCTGAAGTTTTGGTACAGAACCAGGTTTCTATATACAGCAGAACAGTGGATTTTAGCTAATCATTGCGCTTCTGAATTAGTGCAACGCATCAGACCAAGCAGGTTTACTATGTTAGAAACCAAGAGTTTACCTTAAAGGAGATTTTTTGAGAATAGAACAGGCATATAGAAACAGCAGTGCCTGCACAGTCACTCTGACTGTAAAACAAAAAGACCTGAAGGAGCAGTGGCTTTAACCTCACAGGCAGGTTATGAAAGAGACAGGAGGAAGGAACTGGAAATCTATGCTGCAAATGCCCAGTTTGCCATAACTATCACAGCCGTTTAAGGACTACACTGTCAGCATAACTACACTTGCAAATAGTTCCTTACAGATACCTGGCATATCTATCCTGGATCTGCTGCAAACAGACGTTTGAGGCAGCAGGAGGAAAAGGCAGAACACGGGCACTGCAACCTGCTCGGATGGAAGCAGCTGCAGCACTGCAAGCACACCCTTCCCTTCTTTCTACTTCCCTCCCCATCAATGCTGGTCATTTTTATTTGCGATTTCAAAGCTTTCCATCCGCTTTAACATTCGAGTGCAGGAAGGAAGATGAGCAGCCTCACTCTTAAATAAATCCTATTTCTGATTAGCTTCTACATTCACGCCTATAAAGCCAAAGAGCAAAACAGCTCTTAATGCTACCTGTGTCAGTAGCCTTATTTCTGAAATTCCTTTATCCTATTCCAATGACTGCATATAGATAAAGCCTCTCCTGTATCAAAGCATTGGGAAATTGGAAACTGGTGCAGGAAGATTGCATTTAAAACTTGAAATCTGGAGGCATCCCAGCAAAAGAACATGTAGTAGATTGTTTCCTGAACCAGAAGATGTTTATATACACAAATTGGAAGGGGTTGCCTTCCCATCCCAACCTGAGGAACAAATGCTGAAGGAAACACTTCACCTTTATGTTAGGTGTTACTGGATTGCAACATTTTAAATAGTCAGTGGGGAAAGACTACAAGATTGACTTAGGGCACAAAAGCAGAAAAGTGGGATTCAAACCAACCAAAAATCAGGCAGGCATATTAGCCAGATGGCACTTATTCTTCCCATTAGGCTGATGTACTAACGCCAAGCATGGGCACTGTGGCAGCAGATGGGAATCACACGGCTTTGTTTGTATTTGGGACCTGCTGGAAGGGGAGCCATGCAATTAAGCAAGGAATATCTACTCCAAGCCAAAGAAATACGTACTTTGAGTCCTACTCTATACAGCTTGGTGGGAATTACTGCTAAAATCAAACAGATTTCAGGAATCACAAGACAGGACTGAGACTGCTTCAGAGACACACAGCAAAAATGTTATCTTCCATTCAAGCACTAAGCTCTTCTCATCGTGTTCACACAAGCACTACACTTTGTGCCTTTACTATGAGAGTGGGAGTTCTTTACTATGAGAATGGTGAGGTGCTGGAACAGGCTGCCCAGAGAGGTTGTGGATGCCCCATCCTTAGAGGTGTTCAAGGCCAGACTGGATGGGGCCCTGGGCAGCCTGGTCTGGTATTAAATGAGGAGTTTGGTGGCCCTGCCTGTGGCAGGGGGGTTGGAGATTCATGATCCTTGAGGTCCCTTCCGACTCAGGCCATCCTGCGATTCTGTGCCTTCTACTTACTACCTCAAAGATTTGCTAGCAGGAGCTTCTATTTCACACAGAATTCCTTTTACTGTCAGAACTCCTATCAGTTTGCTAGTAAAAGTAATTCAATAAATAATCCAGCCCACTGCTTGATTTTACATCTACCAAATAGCATCTGAATGCACTAAACAAGCAACACTCGTGTTGCTGTAGCATTTTCCAAAGGTCTCCAAACTCTTTATAAACATTGACTAATGAATCAGGCAATATTTACCTAACTGCCTGGCAAACACAGATACACCTCTTTCTAACAGCAGGAATGAATAGCAGTAACTCAATGGCCAAGTTGAGAACCTCTGCTCTCCAGAAGACCAATCCATCTCTCGAGTCCAGCCTCTGTCCCAGCCTGCAGACCCAAGCAAGGCAAAATATGGACTGAAAGTACTGTTGAGATTTAACAATGAACAGTTATTTCCATCAGAGCAGCAGTATATTTTTGGTCCCATAAAATAAGGGAGGAGGAGGGATTGCAAGGAAAACAAAGAAAAACCCAAACCCATGGTCAATAAAGAATAAGACTGCTGTTGTCACTGCCACAGAGCACAGACACAAACCACAGCTCCGAACAGCACAACAGCCTTGCCAGTGCTTGGATCTGGCAGCAAACAAGTCTGCTGCACTGGGATGTGCAGAATAAAGCCAAAGTTCCCTGCTAAACATCACTGCCAAACTAGCCATTGCTTGTCAATATTTGTGAAACAAATTGAGCTTGTGTTGTAAATATTCCTGCATCTGTGTGCTGTTTGTTTCAGTAT
This sequence comes from Perdix hodgsoniae, assembly GCA_035772895.1. Classification (NCBI taxonomy): domain Eukaryota; kingdom Metazoa; phylum Chordata; class Aves; order Galliformes; family Phasianidae; genus Perdix; species Perdix hodgsoniae. Next base: position 1,610,459 of record JAPSGF010000050.1, read on the forward strand.
GAAGGGTTGCAAATAAGCCTCACAGCATACTTGTGCTAGGAGAATGGCCTGAGAGCCTCTGGCAGCTCTCAGCTGTTCCCAGTGCCTACAAACAGCCCTCTGTGACCAGAGACAGATAGCACTTCTGCATCCTCACATTATCACTGCAGCAGTTTGCAGCCACCTGTATTAGAAAAAAGAAAGCCATAAAGAAAAGAAAAAAAAAAATCAAGGAAAAAAGAAGTTTTAAAGTCATCTCAGCACTAAGAGATTGATTTCAGAGTGCTCTGTAGGCCTAACAAGTAAATGAACCATAAAACTCAGTCAGGCTCAAGCACAAGGTCCCTCGTGTGCACCATAGCATCTTCTGTCACACACTAGCCCACCGACTCCAAGGGACAGGCTCCAGGTGAGGACACCTCTCTACAGGAGGCAAGGACAGAAGAAAAGTCTCTGATAAAAACCCAGCCACAGCTGGACAGGCCATCTATTTTTTCCAAGCTCTTCCCATCTGAGTGATCCAAAGATACACTGCTCAACCCTTCAAGAGAGAGCTGCATCTACTATCACTGTTCACAGGTCAGCCCTCAGCAAGAGGAAATATGGTTGGGATACTATAAAGCACATTTTGGGAATGTATGAGTCTATTCTTACACCTTAGAAGCTCTTACAGCATGACCATCAACAGGCTGCCTCACTGTCAGGGAACAACTCACCTTTCCTTAAGGGCAGGGAGCTCCTCTTAGTAGTTCCCCATCCTGGTAAGACAGGAGGCACAAGGACCAAGCTATTTATGAAATGTATTAAAGCAGTCCTGGAGGAGACTTTAAATATATCAAGTCACTTCCTTAAAGGCTGTTTTAGACAAAAACATTTATAAAGAAAGAAAGGGGAAAGCATATCAGAGTTTGAGTAATTGAGTTGATTTTACAGCAAAAACGAGCAATGCATTACCCTCCCCATCACCATCACTTACAAGCTCAGGAACAGAGACTGAACTGTTAAGTGCCAACACTTCCTGGATTTCAGATGGAAGCCTTCCACATTGAATCTTTCTTTCCTCAACCCAGAACTGAAGTAAATCCTGGAGATTTATTGCAAGCTATTGGTTATTGCTTAGTTGCATTACAGCAGCATTCTGAAGGGCCAAATGGCCTCATCGTTCAGCAGCTGTACACACACATGCCACATGCACACACAGATTAAGAACCTCACAGCACAAAGGTGGCCTGAAACAAAGAGGAAACGGTCACAAACACAGCTGATAAGAAACTAAAGCCAAGAACCTGGTCCAGTACCCTATTCACTAGTGCTCATTACCAACACCAATAAGTTGTCAGCGGCACTTTTGTTAGAAAAGGAGCCTGGTCTTCAGAGATCTGCCAGGTCTCCATGTGACTTTCTCCTCTTTAGTGTCAAGGCATTATTTGCTGTCTATTTGGCAGGCAGAAACAGGTGCAAACTATGATTCACCAGCAACTCACTCTGGGTCACTACCTGATGGATGGAGACCAGCTCCAAAATCAGCTTTAAAAGGAGTGATATGATTTGCAGAGACTACAGATTCGTGCACAGTGCACAATTTGTTCATTCCACAGCAATCCACCCAAACACAAAGGAAGCCAGCAAGCTGTTCCTCTGCAGATCAGGGAAGGAAATTTGCCACCTGTAGGCAAAGTTGCAGATGCAGAGAGGCTCTATGGTACATAAACTAAAGCCAGAGGTAACATGTTATTGGGCAGACCCACACCAGAGGCTTTCAGATCTGCTAACCACAAAGCACAGCCTACAAGCACAGAGGAAGCTCTTTAGAAGAGAGCAGATTTTCCTAAGAAACGGGAATGGTTGGACACTTCAAAATCAACCAGCCCTACTGCACATGCAACATCTGCTGTCCGAGCAGAACTGTTCTGCCCTCCAGCTAGGCGTAACATGTGGGACCGTTCCTCACCCTGCTTGTGGGAAAGCTGCAGCAGTGTTCCACGCTATGTGGCCCCCATGAAAGGCAACACCATAGCTGAAGTCTCCAGGGCTGGAAACACACTGGCGCAAAAGTGACACAGAGCCGTAGGGGAAAAACAATCCCCCACCAACTGCACAAAGGAAGAACAAAGATGATAAGATGCAGGCTCTCTATGGTTATAGAGAAACCATACAGAGTGATGTGCATTCAGCTACAGGCAACAAGTTTCAGAGCTACCAGAAGAGCTAAGTCAGCAATACAAGCCGAAAGGGGGTGGGGGTGGAGGGGGAATAAAAAAATAACAAATCACATACCCACAGTCTATCCAGCTTATAGTACCTCGTCCTTTCACCTCCTGGGCCACATTAGACAGTAACCTGAGTGAACTTTCTGCAGCAGCAGCTGGAAGAAACAGAAAAAAAGTCACCAACAGCATTATTCCTCCACAGAGAAGAATACAATGGTGCATTTCTTTGTTCTGAAGCACTGGAACTTTTTCTCTAATCTGAAGAGACTGCTAAGAGAGGGATCAGCAAAATCTTCTGTAAACCAGAAGAAATGCTGGCTATAGCTACAGCAGGTGGCTCCTTCCCATCTCACTCCCCCCTTAACATTCAAACTCATACCTCCACGCATTCCTTGACCTATATCTATAGAACAACACTGTGTTCTCTTCTGCAAACCAGTTTCTACCCAACAGCACATTTTCCCATGGCTCGGCACAAACTGGTTTGTGCCACTGTTTGCTAATTAGAGCATTTAATTAAGAACTTCCATCAGCTGTAAGGGCAAGTCATTCAGCATCTCTTCCTGCCTCAGTCCCACTCCTGTAATACTTACCTAGTAGCAGGCTGTTATTCTCATATTAATCATGGGAGACACCCAAACCAGTAGTCGGGGGGAGCTCAAAACTATGAGCAGAAAGCACCCAGAAAAGCTTCTTTCAAGAACTGGAGAACTGGCTGCACACTCAAGTGAGATTTTTATAATACCATGTGTGAAGCTTTTGCAAAACATTTCCATTCCAAAGCAACATTTCCATTCCAAAGCACTCATATAAACGATATTAAAAATAAACAGAGAAGAAAAATGGAATGGCAGTGCACAACAGCCACCACTCCACTACACAGGGACATGGATTCAAGGGGGAATTCTTCCTGCACTTATAGCACAACAGCTCAATAAGCTCCCTTTAACAAGAGCAAATGAACATAAACATTTGTGGCTGGAAAGACACCTCCCGTAAGTCTCACTAGTTGGGCAGCCGTGGAAGCACATCCATCTGGTAGGATGAATTAGATGTCCCTTCTAAGTGAGGACATTTCCTGAAACCAACACATTTTCTGCATGAGATAGGAATGCTCATCTAAGTCATACTCCACTGAGAAGCAAAGCCTTGTTTCAGCAGCATGACCAGTTGTTGGCCAATGGCTCATCACAGTTAGATGGTATGTATCTGGGATTAAAGGTTCCTATCTCTGTTTCTCATCTTCATTTCCCCTCCCCTTTTTTCTTAACTGGGTGACAGTTATGCAAGAGCTTTCTAATTGTGCAAGAATCACTGTGCGAGGGAGAAACATTAATCCCACTGCCAGCTCTGCATGCAGTGCTTCAGACTGCTAAAACCAACCAATTAAATAATAAAAACAGAAAAAAGAAATCTCGACAACACACTTTTTGAACAGTGCCCATAGGGCAACATTTATTTGATGGATGTCAGAGCCAAAGTGCTCTGGTTGTGCTACTAAAAAAAAAAATAGAAAAATCAAAGCAACCACCACTTAAAGTATTAAGCGTAAAAAGAAAATTTTCCCTTTAAAAAGCTGAATAATACAGATGTCTTTTTTTTTTCCCCTTAATTTAAAGCATTCCTTTCAGAAAATCACTGCTCAAAACTCTTTTCTGACTTTCACTTTGAACCCGTTACTGAAAAATCATTTGTCCACGTTTTAGTCCTCAGAATTTCCTATTAGAACAAAAGGCAAATATTTCAACAAAAATTGTCACGTCTATCATTTTAACTGTCACAGAATAAGCCCATCTCCAGGAAACAAAGTTAGTTATCCCAGCATCCACACATTTTTGTCTGCAAAATTCTGATACTGGAGGTGGGGTTGGGTCCCCACATACAGCTCTGGTTTGCCATGCTTTAAACCCAGAGCGATCCTCCTGATGTCACTGTCTATGTCCAAACTAAGACCTTTGCCACAGGCAAGAAAGGGAGGATGCAACCCCCAAGCAAAACTTAACCTTGTACCACTTGTCCAAGAGGAAGGAAAAGGAAGCAACAACAAAATAACAATACACCCAAACAGTATGAAGAAAATCAACTCAGCAATGGGTTTTCCTTCCTGCCCTCCAATGTCTTGCATGGGCACAACAGCATCCTGAAGTTGTGCACAGAGCTTCAAGACTGCTTCTTCATTTTCTACGGTGCCACAAATAAATAGCACACCAAAAAAAACATCAAAACAAATGAGGTGACAAGGGTAAAGAAGGAACAGAACACAGCAAAAGAAAGAACAAACATATAAGCAAGAGCGAACAACTAGGGAAGCCTGAATGAGAGAGAAGACAGCAAAGAGATTCACGGGTACAGGTGGCACGATGTGAAGCGAGCCATTTTCTTCCTCTTACACAAGCAGCTCATTTTTTATTTCTATATTTTGTTCATTAGAGTTGAAAGACAACCATGGGACATCCAAAGCTGTCAAAAGCAAAGACAGGCTGATTTCAGAACTATAACTATTCATTAAGCCTTTCAGTGGAACCAGCAAATCGAAACTCGCCAACTACTGCGATAAGCACACCAGCAAGCTCTGACTGATAGCTTTTATGAGCAGCCATTTTTTGGACACAAAGCCAGAAGGTGCATTTTCACCAGTGACAGAGCAATTAAAAGATCAAATTAGAAACCCCTTCTATCTTGAGACATCAGGAGTCTCTGCAATAGAACAAAGGACACCACTCCTAAAGAAGCCCTTGTGCTGTACCTTGCAGTCACATAAGGTAACACAGAGCAAACAGTGAGGACAAAGAGCTCAGTCATTTGAGTAGAACACACAGATATCCACAAACACACCCATGCTACTGGGCTGAAAGACCTGGGTCATTCAGGAGGAAAGGAACTCACCAGATTTGGAATACAGCACCAGTACATTGTTTCGTGTCCTGAGAAGCTTCTTAAAATCCTTGTGGTCACTTATTTTTTCTATGAGAGGAGACAATTTCAACGAGTACCCAAACGCCAGCAGGAATGCCTATGGGGAAACAAAGCCAGAAACATTAGGAATAGTTTCCACACCGAGAAATAAAACAAACTGCTCTTGAAATTGCCTTGATTTACAATTTGAGATGTACTGCCATAAATAAACTGTGTTGATGTGACCAGCAAAACAAATGAACAAAAGAAGTCGTAACCATGATTTACTGAAATTGGACCAACACTGCTCCCAGTAAGCAATCTTAGGTGGAAAGATGAGGTAAACTTAACATCCAGAAATACATTTACAGTTAAGAAGTCATCGCCTTTAGAAGTTTGTTCCTTTAATTAGATAAAAATTCCTACATAAATTTAATATATCATAACAAGAGATGTGGCAAAACACCACTCTGAAAGCCCTTTTGCCCCGGTTCTCTGAAAACCCAGAGGAACATGTCCATACCCTGCAGAAGGCAGCAAGAGCCATGCGGTTAAATAACTAACCCAAGCTGACACAGAGCAGATGAAGAAAACAAAGGCAGAATTTCTAAGCACCCGTCTGCATTAAGAGGCACAGCCCCCTCCCAACCATCCTCCTCCAGGGGATGAGGGCTCAGCTCCCCACCAGCCACACCGCATCCCAGTGCCTTTGTCACAAGATCAGGCTTGGCTTCAACCAGTCATGCATCCACTGTCCTCACAGGCACGTCTCTTGGTCTCTCTGCATCCAGGCAAAGAAATCACTTCTTTTGTGGCATCTTCTAGCTAACTTAAAATCACAGCTGCTCCACAGCAGAATTTCTCTTTTACTCTGCCATAAAGTAAAACTAGCAAGACATGGCCATAACCTCACTGAAGCCTCCAGTGCTCGTGTGCTGCAGTAATCTTCAATAATAATAATAATAATCTTATCCATAAGGCTACGCCACCTCCCTTCTGCACAGTAATGAATTCATACTAATGGAATGATTATGGGAAGCTTAGCTGGAGAAATTATCTAGTTTACATTCACCTTACAGTAAAACCTTAACACTTAATTGCTGGGCTAAAAGCTTTCATTCACTTGCCAAACACACGCAAGATGTTCCGCATCTCCTTAATTACAGGACTAATTTTGATCAGGTCTCATTCCAGCTGGGTTGTAAAACTTAGGTCCAGGGTGGATGGGAAGAAGCAGGGCCCTGTCCCTCACACCCAGTGTGCTGCAGATTGCAGCATTCAAAACAAGGCACACAGCCAACCCAACTCAGAGGATGTAGCCCCAGGCACTGTTCCATTACAAAGCCAGTCATCAGCTAACACCATGTCAACGAGGCACCTATGAAACACAGTCTGAAAGAACCAGAAGCTTTTTTCACATGTGGAGCAAGGAGGTACATGGGAACAGCTGAATTGGAAGGGCTGCCATCCTCAAAGCAACCTCAGGACATGCTTAGGAAAAGCTGCTAGAAGATGCACCTGCAATGTACAATGCAAAAGTACAACAACAAGGGGCACAGGCTTAGGGCAAACAGGCCAACCCACTGCACAGCACTGCTCCATCAAATCCCAATGCTTTATGTCATCTGACACACTCATTCCTCCAAACCCAGCTGTCCAGAGCTCAACTTTTCTCCTTCAGGCTGATGAATGTGAATCACTTGTGTATTTTGTGAGGTAAATACACAGTGCTGCCAATCAATGCTGACAAACACAGTTGTGCGAGGCGAGGTGACACAGGCATTCCAATTCCTGCCTAAAACTCATTGCAATCAGGAGCTGTACAGGAAGGATTAATCTCACATGGCTTTATGAGCACATCTCTTTAATCCTAAATATTTTTTAAACACTTTCCCCACAACTTTATGCAGTCATTCAAGTATCCTACTGTTTTATTTCTATCTTCAGTTACAGGAGGCTAAACTCAACCTGCACTGAAAGCAGGGGAAAAGCAAAACTGTAGCCTGTTCCCTTGGTTTAGAAACCTGCAGTTAAATCAGAAGTAGGTCTGAACTCACTGCTGATAAGAAAGAATTGGAATTAAAAAAACAACACACAAAAGCCACTTTCAATACGACACCACACGGTATCACGAACTTTGCTTAAAGCACCCGTAGAGTTCCACTCATAGCTTGAATGCACATGTATCTCACGTCTCTTCCAGATGGAAAGGCTGTTTAGGCCATTTCTGAAGGTGGTGTTATTTTTTTTTGCTGCTGTTATAATGGCAGAGCTATAAACCTTTTGAAAAATTGGATTCTGCAAACAGTGACAGCTCTAACTACTGCCTGGCCCGTGTTGCCACTGAGAGAAAGCACGCCGTGCTGGTGGAACCGCGGCACTTCAAGGGAAAAGCACAACACGTTGCAAAGACGCACTGTTATCTCACCCCATTTCTCCCTGGGTACCACAGCAATGCTGATACTGCTGTGGTCTGACTGCAGCACCCCTCTCTGATGCTCCAGCTCGGAACAGAAAAAAGGCACCACATACAAGCACGTCTATCGGCCCCACTCAATAAATCATCATTTCCCTTTAATTAAGATTAACGTTCCAGCCTTTTTTTGTGTGTGTGTGTCATACAACCCAATCTGATCTGAGCCAGTAGCACCAGCAGGGCAGCAGTGCCCTGGCTGCCACCTCAGGCAGCAGCACAGCACCAGGAGGTTATCGGCTGCACCGAGGAGTTCACGCCTTTCAACCAGCGTTTGCATTGCGCTGTGTTTGCAAAATGATAAGAATTCAGTAGTTCTGTGCTCTCTGGCTTTCTCCTGCAGAAATGAATGAGGGCACACTGCTTTTTCTTTAAATCCAGGGCACGAGAGGAGACGAGCTCCTATTAAAAAAAGATGTCATGGAAGATGCCCGTTCCTCCTGGGCAGGAGGTTGCTTCCAGATGCATCACACCAATAGAGAAACGAGCTAAAGCCTCTTGTCACTTGAGCATCCTAAAGGTTTAAAACCTCTTCACAACCACCGCAGAACAGCTAAGGAAGATCCCAAACGCTTTACCTAAAAGGTGAATGAGAAGCTGCTTCCCTCGGCAGCCTTCAAAGCAGAAGGCATACAAGGACCACACCAACGCCCGCACTTTGAGAGGGCTCTGCTGATGAGGAACTGCAGTAGAACGGGGGGATGGTCTGTTCTATTCCACACTGTGTTTGCACACCGACCAGCAGAACGGGTCCTCCCAAGGCTGCTCTGCAAGCTGCTGATACAGCCATCACAACCAAAACCTAAGGTGCAGGGGACTTCGGTGAAGACCTTCAGAAAAAGCATACACAACGCAGACTGCAAAATGCAAACCTGGAGCACTTCTCATCTGTGTAGCTCCCCCAGCTCATGAGCTGAATGGGAATTTATTTGCACAGTGCTGCTCTGTGTAGGTCGCACGTCACTCACAGGATCGCAGCGTCTGATCTGAGATGCATCATGGATTCTCAGGTAAAACACAGGTGAACCAAATCCCTCAAGACAGCCAATTCAAACCTGCTGGGAGATGCTGCTGTTTGAATACAAGGTACAAAACACGTGCTCTGCCTCTGCTCTTCAAATCAAAGCCCGTATTTAAATACATAATCTTGCAAGCTAGGTGGAAGGAGTCAGAAAGGTTTAATTTTCCCTTTTCTTCCCCCGCTCCCCAGCAATTCCTTGCAGAGCTGCTGAGCACATGCATGTGTTACCAACAGCCAGGCACTCCACAGCCCCGCTGTTAGAGCTGCACCTGAGACAAACCTGAGTCTTCAGAAACCCAAAGGCAAAGAGAGCTACAGGCAGATAACTGTTTGCTAATTATAAAGCCAGGACTGACACTATTGGAAACACGGTCATCACTCAGGTCGTGTTTCCTGCAAATCACCAAGGACCTGAGAAAGCAGAGTTTACTCCCCGAGTTGTTACTCTCCTCTGAATCTCATTTCAGAATGAAAAATGGGAATATTTTTTAAGCCAACACAAGAACGCATTTTCATATTTTACATTTCTTATTCAAATTAAAAGGAATAAACATTCCATTCCCACAGAACCTCAACCTTAATTCTCACCTCAGTTCACAGTTTGCTGCCCCCAAAAACTGCACAACAGCACGGACTGCTGCTATGGACAGGCAGCATGCCTGGAGGAGAAGTTTGTATCAAGGACAACGGAAACACAGTTTTAAAAAGAAGAAAATACAAACCCAAGTCCAATAAGGAGGAACCATCAGAGGAGCAGAATTGCAAAACTAACAGAAAAAAAAACTATTTCCTATTCTCTCATTTCCAGTACAAGTGCCCGAAATATGCATTTCTCTGGACACAAATTATGCTTAAAAAAATACAAAGGGGTACGTGGCTGAAACACTGCTTAAGTGCCGGAATCCATATGTCAACATGCAATTTTTATGCATGCACTAACACTTGCATGTATAATTAGGGAGACAATTTGCACACCATTCATCAGGAATAGCACGGGTGATGTGAACGGTGCTGATTGCAGCTCAACTGCTGCTCGGCAGGAACACAGCCACAATTCCAAATGCCTGTCCTCCAGCAACATATTGACTTTGAGTTCTGTCTTAGCTTAATCGCCCACTGATGTCATTTTCATTTTGGGACAACAGTGTTCAACCCACTGCAAATATGGTCAAAGAGTGACCCTGCGCATATGAAACAGATTGTGTCTGACAAGGCATTTTATGGGAACTTAGCTGAAGACCAAACCTGCCTCGGAATTTCAAGCAGCAGTGCAGATCACAGAATTTAATTTCATAATTGATTTCTTTCAGAGGGGAGAAGTTCACATTCTAAAAAGATGTCTTGCCTGATACGTTAAAATGAGGAAGGCAAAAAAAAAAAAAGCAACAAATCCCAATAACAAGACCAGACTTCACTTTTCCTTTCCTGTCCCGTTCCCAAAACAAACCCGCAGCAAAGCACGCACTTCGCTCCAGAATATGAGTTTGAAGGAGTATCGCTATGCTGTGGGGTGCAGCTCTGTGAGCCCGCAGACAAGCCAGGGACACAGGCAGGTCCCAGGGTGCAGCAGTGCACCAGGCACCTCCAGGTGAGAGAAGGAGGGGCACAGACACGGTGCTCCCTATCCCCCAATTTGTTCTAGCTTAAAAATACAAGATGTTCAAATCCAAAGCTCTCTTGTTTACAAGAATCACTGTTTGACTGCAGATGTTTTATCTTCCTTTTTCATCACACCAGCCACTCTTGACCTTGTGCAATAATTGCTTGCTTTTCACTCAAGTCCTCCCTCTGCTGCTATTTACATTCAGGGCTGTGCTGCTTTGATCACTGAGCCATTTGTAACAAGCGTCTTCCACGATAGATAGTGAGATGTAGGACAGTCCCCTGTTTTCATTCATGATTACTATCCAAAATAGCTGCAAAAATGTTTTAATCAAATCAGATGAGTGGAAACAGGGTTATCTCTGTTACCCGAAGGTACCTGGAGGCCCTGTTAAGCACCGGAACACCGCAGAGAGGTGGTGGATGCCCCATCCCTGGAGACACTCAAGGTAGGTCTGGATGGGGCTCGGAGCACCTGATGGAGCTGTAGGGGCCCCCTGCTCCACTGCTGGGGGGGGGTAGGACCAGGTGGCCTTTAAAGGTCTCTTCCAATTCAAACAATCGTGGATTTGAGCAACCTGGTCTAGAGGGAGGTGTCTCTGCCTATAGCAGGGGGTTGGAACTAGATGATCTTAAGGGTCTCTTCTAACCAAATCATTCTGTGATTCTATTATTTATTATTCAAAGGAAGGGGAAGAGAATGGTTAGTGAGCTACAGGGAAGAATGCATTCTAATTCTGTATATAACCCAGACCAATTAATTCTCACCTCAAATCACGCAAGGAATAAAATACTAAAAACAAAAGAACTGCCAGCATTTTACTGTGATGGGTCATATACGAAAGAGGCAAGTGTCCCATCCTCTTCTGTTCACCAAGGAAGGCAAATCAAAATCCTGACAGAATAGCTTCATATTCTTTAAACTTAGCCTGAAAAATGCAACAAATAAAGCATTCAACTTGATGCAGCACTAGCTATGTTCACTTTCCAAATATAGAAGACAGCGAAAATACCATGGCGACGTCAAGATTTGCCTAGTCTCTACTGTTCATATTGTTCTTAAACACTGGGTTTTAAGGAACAGAAGCTACAGGCATAATAGCCTGTACTAAAGGTGGTTCCAAAGCTTTGCATGGCCAAGTAATTGTATGGTTTATCATTGGTTTTCAAATGCTTAGTGAGGGAAAAAAAGGCAACTATTTGCTAATTAACAACTGACTGTAATAGGGTCAATTACTAATGCTGACAAAGAACTTTCTCCTTATTAGGGATGTGCAGCTCGCTCTCTCCAAGCCAAGCATCACTGCAAAACAAGCTGCTGGTGAAGGAACGTGTCAGATGCTGCTTCTCAACACACACATTGGAATAGCTTCAGAAACTCGGGGCATGAAAAGAGCATGGCCCACACAACCCCCCACTAAAAACTGGGTTTGAAGAAGTGTAAGGAACTATCTCCCAGCACAAGAAGCATGTAGGAGAGGCTATAAAAAGACAAAACCACTATTAATGGGACTAAAGAAGAAGAGAGGGCAAAAAAAAAAAAGAAAGATGACATCTGAAAACCCTTAGCACTTCATACAGCAATCGTTATCTTCAAAGCACCGCACAAATATTAACTAATTAATCCTCACATTTTTCTGCCAGGTGAGAAGCAAATAAGCTTAACTTTTACAGCAGGAGCAGGATTCGTGGAGAGAAGCAGAGCTCTGTGAGAGGCAAAGCAGAAGCAGTGTCTGCAGGAGCCAATGATCCCAGAGCAGCTCACAGTGTCCTGAGTGCTGGAAGTGAGTGGAGAGACAGGTTGACTGCAATCACCCCAGAAACTGCAAAGAAAGGTCTAATCACCCCCCATTTCATTGAAATCACAGAATCAGTAAGGTTGGGAAAGACCACTAAGATCACTGAGTCCAACTGCCAGCCCATCCCCACCGTGCCCACGTCCCTCAGTGCCACATCTACACACTTCTTGGAACACCTCCAGGGACAGTGACTCCACCACTTCAAGGAACAACAACACTGAAAAGCAAATATAAACGGTCAATAACAGAGCAACGTCCACAGCCGACTGCCCGTGGTGTTGTGAGCGCAGTTCTGGGCAGAACCATCACTCCTGGTGATGATCACACCACACTCGTGGCAACAAATCTTCTAAAAGGGAATTTCAGCTCAAATGCCATTAGATCCAACATATCATTCCATAAGGCCTGCACACTTGCCAGAGGGCCACACTGCAGCGTTGCCTGCAACAGGGATCCCACCCAGTCCCCAACAGCCAGGATCCAGGAACCCGTGTCCCTACCCAGCACCGCACAGCAGTGACATTAGCAGGGACTTGCTGACTCCGGGAGCTGGAAGCCTGAAATGTTCAAAGCCTTTCTCTGAAGCACAGCATTTAAGCAGCACCAGGTCAAGCAGCCTCGTGCTTCCTGAAAGTGTAAGCTGGCCAAGTTCTCTTGAATCAGTTTCCCTGTCACTAAACCAACAGGTGGAGGATTAACCAATCTTTGCCATGCTGGGCCTAGATAACACTTGTGTTTGCATGGCAAACGTGTCCCAGGTGCGTCATCCTGCTGGGCTCTGTTTGGGAAGGGACAGCACCTGACCCCCCAGTGGCAATTTCACCCCATTGGTGAACTCCCTCCCCAGTGCCTCCAACAGTAAGCCTGGTCCGACAAGCACAGGGTCTGGCCAACCACTCATTCAACTCAATGGGGAAGCACCCAAACCACAGCTTCCCTACAACTCCTGCTCATTCGAGAAATAAATCAGAGATCAGCACAGCACCTTCCTTCAGCATGCACCATGAATCTGCAACGATGCAGGAGACCACCAAGCATCTCCCCTAAAGTGATCCCAAAGCAGTTTGTCCAACCCAGCTCGCAGCTTTCCTTGCACAAACACAGGAAGTCCCACAGAGATAAGGATTTCAATGCACGGAAGTTGCCTCCAGTTTGGGGTTCTGCCCCTATTTTTCAGAAGCACTAAGCATGCACCTGGGATTGCAGCTTGAGCTGCACATCTGGCACTCTGCATTTCCAGAAAGAAGAAAAATAACATAAATCACATTCGGGTACATAAAGAACCGTGTCAACCCAAACTGTAAACATCACGCAAGGCATGGCCACGAGGAGACAATGCTCTCGGCCACAAGGAGACAATGCTCTCGTTACCCTGTGCCCCCAGCCAGCCGCGTTGCTTTAACTCTGCACACTGGGAGCATCTCTGTCGAGCAGCCCCACTGGCTTTGCAAACATGTGCTCAAGCAAAGCCCAAAGGCAGGTTTTGCAATGTCACAGCTGTAGGCTGCTTTTAATCCCAGCATACAGCGAGTTACATATTTCAAGATGAAATATGTATTCATTCACACCTTCAAGTGCAAGAGAATGCAAATTGGAAGAAATAATTTAAAGTACTTGTACACGGCAAAGGGGAAGAAATTAGCTGAATCAACAGCTCGGTGGAGACATCTGCTCAGCACGCAGCATCACAGCGCAAATAAAACGCTGGGGCAAATTAAGAAGGGGAAGAGAGAATAATGTGGATAAATGACAATGGCATCAGATAATGCCGCTGACAACGGCGGCTCACTCTGCTCAGCTCAAAGGCAACAGGTCTGCAACAGGGAAGGTGCAAAGAAGGGCAACTAGAAGGGCTGGAAACAACACATCCACCTGCAGAAAGGCTTCCTTTGTCAGGAGGAAAAGTAGCTTCTAACGTACAGAGATCTCACAGAAAAATACCTGCATTAACACAGAACAAACGTTACAGTGGGAGAAGTCCCGCAGCCTCAGCCGGCAGAATACAAATAACCCTCCACGCTTACCGCTTCAGAAGGAAGGGAAATCCAGCCCCGGACCACAGCACACGCTTAATCCCCGAGCACGCTGCCCCGGGTCTCGCAAAGAGCCGCGTGTACGGAAGAGGCGCCAGAGGTGGGGAAGCCTCACGGCCACGTCCGGCACTCGGGGGAGCTCAGCCCCCAGCTCCCAGCCCGGGAGCCGAGCCGCGGCAGGAGCAACCCCAGCCTCCTCGCGGAGCTCGGTGGTGCGGGCGCTGCCGGAGCCGTGCAGTGTCACCTCGGCCGCGGCCACGCGTCCGCACTCGGTCTGTTCGAACCAGGTCAGCGCTCCCGGATCGCACGCATCTCAGATCCGGCGTGCATAAGAAAATTAATGTAATCTGGCATTCATGATTAACTCCATTTGTCTAGGAGGAACTATAGTTCACGTCAGCCAATTCGAAGGCACCTCTCAAAGCGTTCAGCCGATGCCGGCAGCCGCTCACCGACCCGCGGTTAAGGGAGCAGCGCCGGACCCGACCCGCAGCCGGGGCTCTCCGCGCCGGGACCGCCCCCGTCCCGCACCGACCGCCCCGCAGCAGGAGCGGGGCTGCTGTGCAGCTCGGGCAGGGCGGGACGCGAGGGGCTCCTCTCTTTTCTCTCTCTTTTTTTTTTCTTTTTTTTTTTTCTTTTTTTTTTTTTTTTAGGAGCAACGCAGGGCAGCAGGGCTGGGGAACACCTGGGAGAAAAGCCGCCCCGGCCGTGCCCTCCCCGCCCCGCCCCTCCAAACCCCGGCCAGGCGACAGCACCGCCGCGCCCAGCCCGGGGCCCCGTCCCGCTTCCAACTTCGCCCAACTCCGCCGGCCGCGCCCCGGGGTCGGGACGCGTGGCCGCCCCGCCGTCACCCCATCGCTCCCTCGGTCCGGCCGCCGCCACTCACCGTCAGTCCGAGCAGCAGCAGCGGGAACCGTCCGCGGCACCGCGCAGCCCCCGCGCGCTGCCCCGGCACAGCCATCGCCGAGCACAGCGCTGCGGGCTGCGGCTGCCGCTGCCACGTCTGGCGGCGCACGCGCGCTCCGTCGCTCCCGCCCGGCCGCGCGGGGCGTGCCGGGAGTTGTAGTCCGGCCCGCCGCCCGCGGGAGGGCTGCGGGAGCGCGTCCGGATGGCGGCCGCCGTGCCGCGAGGGGTTGTGCCGTGAGCCTCCAGCTCGCTCCCAGCGTGTGCTGGGCTTACAGTCCATTACAGAACCGTCGAGGCTGGAAAAGACCTCTAAGATCGTGTAGTCTGCCAACCTGTCCCCGCTGTGCGCGCTAATCGCATTCCTTAGTGCCTCATCCACGTGGCTTTTCAGCACCTCCAGGGACAGTCGCTCCACCACTTCCCTGTGTTCCAGCACATCACCACTCTTTCAGAGAAGAAACGTCCCCTAATACCCAACCTGCCCCTCCCCTGTCATAACTCCAGGCCATTCCCTCTCATCCCATCACTGTTATCTGGGAGCAGAGGCCAACTCCACCTCACCACAACCTCCTTTCAGGGACTTGTGGAGAGCCGTAAGGTCACCTCCAGTCTGAACAGTGCCAGTTCCCCCTGCCTTTCCCCATGGAACCGTACTCCAGACCCTTCACAGCTCTGCGTTCTCTGGACACACTCCAGCACCTCAATATCTTTCTTGTGGTGAGGTGCCCAGAACTGAACACTGCACTCGAGCTGTGCCCTGACCAATGCACTATTGCTGATACAAGCCAGGATGCCATTGGCCCTCTTGGCCACCTGGGCACACAGCTGGCTTATGTTCAGCTGGCTGTTAATTAACACCCACAGATACTTTTGCACCAGGCAGCTTTCCAGCCATTCTGTCCCAAGCCTGTAGCATTACATGGGGTTATTGTGATCAAAGGGCAGGACCTGGCACCTGGTCTTGTTGAACCTCACACAACTGGCCTCAGCCCATCAATACAGCCTGTTCAGATCCCTCTGCACAGCCTTTGCTTCTGGCAAAGGGGCTGATGTGCTTTTGTTATACTCTTTAAAAATAACTGCTGGTTTTAAGTCTAGGGTGTGAGGTGAGTGAGGGAAGCAAATGGTGAGGAAAGGGAGATGGGAGTTAATTAGAAGAGAAGCTTAGGAATTGGGACTCTTAGAAAGTGACTGTTCTCTAGCCAGTTGTTCCTACATGCAGATGTTAAACCCTAAAGAAGAGCCCTGCAACCCTCCAGTGCCAGACAGCAAGCAGTCAGACCACTGAGTCTGGATCCACCGACCCTAATCTGGATCAATGTCTGCAGCCCAGAACAACAGGTCTCTGTGTGCCTGGGCTGGGCACATGCCACATGCCTACTGCACCCCATGGACATCCCAGCCCTCCTGTTGTCCATAGCAACCTGGTGGGACTCAATCTTCTGCCCTGTGCTGCATGGAGCTCTTCTTCACTGCAGCAACATCAAAGGGAAATCTAAGGTGTCTGTTGCAGTCTGATCCTGGCGGCTGGCTGTCACCTGAGCATTGTGCCACGAGGATGGCTTCAAGGGAGCAATTTGTAGATCCATGCAGCTGACTGATCGCTTCAAGCGGTGATCATGAAAACTGAATGCCACTGACATTAACAAGTCCCCTGGTGGAGATGTAATTTTGCAAAGCAGAAAAGCACACAGAGAAAGTTATTACTGTTAAAGTTTACACTTTTGTGACATCTTTTGCAGTTGAATCTGTGTGCGCTGTCCTTGGTCACAGCTGGATAACCTTCAGCAAGTCATTTCATGGAGTTCTGCCCTGCTTCCCACTTGCAGAAGGCCTGAGTTGGCCAACCTGCAAACAGAGCTGGCAATCCTCAGTCTCACTGTAATGCACTGCTGAGTATAGGCAAACAGCCCTGGAACCATCAGGAGTTCAGTATGAGGAAGGGTGGGCAGCCGGAGAGAGACAAAGAAGGAAGGAAAGGTGTAAGTTAGTGTAATTTTACAGTGGAAGGACCCAAGACAAAACATGCATTGCATCAGATGTCTGTATGTATACTGCTGCTTTTTGCCTGTAGTCTCTGCTGACTGTACTGGTGTTTCTGATGCTGTGCTCCTCGCTGCCAGAGCTGGTGCTTTCCCAGCTGAAATAACAGCCTACCAACAGCAGGCCATGGATCCCAAACTGCAGTCATTTCAAACAAACCCTCCAGGAATAGGTCTCCTCTTCCAGATGCTGCTCACCTTCAGATCACCAGCCCAGAGCTGAAAGGTTTTTGCAAACCACTATGCTGACTCAGCCAGACCTCTAATCTCAGCTGGATACCCAGGTCCTCAAAGGCTGTTCGAACACTCCTGTGACTCTCAGGTGAAGAAAACTGATTCATCTTCTGACGCTTCACATCACAGTTACCAATACCAGAGAATGCTAAAGTAATCCCAGGGTAGTGGCTTTTCTGTGCTGCATCATCACCATGCAGGATGTGCTGCCCTTGTGGCAGGAAAGAATAAAACTCTGGGTCATCGTTGTTTTGTTGTAGGGTTCTTTTTTGTCGTAATGGCAAGAGGAAATGATCTCAGGAAGAAAGTAAAGGAAAGACAAAAGACAAGGAAGATAAGCTACTTGAAAGTGGGCTTCTGAAAGATTACACAGAAAAATTCCACTTTGGGAAGCTACAATTCTTGTATACGGAAGAATATTAAAAGGGTATTCTTGTGACAACTACAGTTTCTTTCTTTCAGTTCAGCTCAATAATTTGTATTGACATGACATGCATTGCCTAAACTTAAAAGACAAAATCATTGAGCATCTGTCTTAGGTCAAAATAATATATCGCATATCAGCTCTGAACTGGGCTTTGCACAGTGGCAACCACTTAATCAGTCCAATCGTGCATTACTAATGAACTCATTACAGCAGCATCTGAGTGCACCACTATCCAGTCCCAAGTTTTACACTGTATCTATTCAGCATTAACATCATATGCTGCTTGCTTCTCCGTGCTTTTAATATTTGTATATGGCACCTCAAGATGCTGTCAAAGCATCCATTAATCACCACTGAGAAGCAAGAAAGCATTACTGCCCTTGGATTATAGATCAGAAAACAGTAGTGGAGAGATTATATGATTTGCCCAAGGCTATAAAACCAGACACTTTCAGATGAGATTCATTTCCGAAAGTCTGCATTGGGACTGCTAATCCTTACTTGTCTGTCTATATTCAAATGCCTGTTTTACCAAGAATTAAATACAGAATGGACTGACACTAAGCATGTCTGCATCGTATCACACCTTCCATATTTTCTATATGTTTCTGCTTTATTTCACAAGGTTTATTCTTTGTTCTCTTTTTAACCTGAGCAAGTCTCTGGCAGCCTCAAAGTAAAGGTAAAATGAGTCACCTTTACCACAGAAAATGACAGCCGAACAGACAGGAAAAGACATGAGCACTTTGCAAACCAAACTGAATCCAGGGGCAACCCAGTGGCTTACACCAGGACCCCCAATCACATAGCATTGCCTGATGTGAAAGCAGGATTCCCTCTCTGCCTTAACTACATCAAGGTCTCCTCCTTCCTTCCAGCACCATCTCTTTCTTTCTCAGTTCAGCTCCAGCCAACTGATTGTAATCTTTGGGCTTATCTCTTGTAAGTTTTGTGACATCTGTGTCATGGCACTGATTGCATCAGCTGAACATGCGAGCTGGTTGCCATCAACAGATTGATGGTATCAAAGCCCTGGGCTCCTCCTGACCTTTCCTACAGCTCTTCTGCACATGATGGAAAGGAAAAGAGACAGGACCAGCCCCCGTAGGATTTTACATGGGAGTGGTCTCAGAGAAGAGGCACAGCTGCACACTGCTTTTCTCCTGCAGACGTCTGTCAGAGGGGAGAGCCTGAAGGCAGCTTTCCACTCCTGCTGCCTCCTCAGCATCTGGTAGCGGGGCTGCAGATGAAGCGTATCCACACACTTCAGCTAACAAGTTATACAAAAGATCCTTAGCATGCCAAAAAGGAGGGGAAAAAAAGGGACAGGAAGGTGCAGCTGTTACATAGAGAATTGTTTCTTAGGTTGAACATTCCAGTTTCATACTTTTGCATAAATTCTTTTGAATGCTATTTTGTTAATGGTGAAAATGCATTGTGAGTCTCTAGGGACTGCTTTCAGTAATTCTGCTGTAACATATCTGTGCTTTTCACCTGATTTGCTCTCTGCAGTGAATGGGAATGGCATGAAGGCAGATCAGGACGAGGTTTGGCTTGTAGGCTTTGTGAACAGCATCCTCCGTGCTCTGCAAGGATGCTGCTGTATGCAGCCATGTCACTCAGTGTTTTCATTTTCTGCATCATATCCCTTTACATCTCTGAGGTCTTGAAGGATTGTGCACTTTTTGTATAGACCTCGCACACCACAAAGAAGAAATACACACATGCTGTGTGCTTTCATGGGAATTTTACTTTTGTACTATATTGTTGTTGTTTCCTTCAGTCTAGAATCAAAGTGCTTTTGGGCCACAGGTAGACAGAGCTCTTTATATATGAGGAAAAAAAAAACCAGTAGGTACTGCAGGAGTCAGTTAGAAGTAGAGCACAGATATTTTCCAAACTTTTCTTCCTGGGAATTTTCCATTACAGTTTTTATTGCTTTCTTTAGGTGTGCCCCTTTACATTTAAGAGGTCCCACCGTTAAGAACACTGTCGGTTCTTTCACTGAATCTCCAAAGCTGGATATAATGTGTTCCGAGTACCATAAAAACCTTCTGCAGCACGGGCACCTTGCTGGCTGGTAGTAGATAATTTATGTCTCTCAGTTACCTGCTGAGAGAGTAGTTTAAACAAGATTAAAACAACCATTGGAGTCTAGCTGTTATGCAGTGGCTACAGCACTCCAGCATGTTTCCAAACTGCTGCCATCGAGACAGCTTTCTAGGGATTTGCAGAAGCTTTGTATAACACTCACAGGCTGTTTTACCTTGAATGCATCATCAGGAAAGAGTTGAACAGCGAGCCTGTGAGGAGGGTGGAGATCTGAATCTGAATTCAGTGTGCAAACCACGGGTTTCATGCCTGAGGATTTGCATTTCATAAGGTCTAGCATAGGCTGACATCTCCACCTGTAAAACAGAAATAGGTGCGTTAGTGGAGTTCAGGTAACAGCCCTTGGATTGTGGTGGTACCTGAGTACCCTAATAACAAGGCCCAGCTGTTTGTTTTCAAACACTATTGGTCTCTATTGGGCTGGCAAAATATTTGTCTTTACTGCAGGACTTCACATACCCAGACTAACTCTGTTGCTCTGCTCAGGGGTAGCTTCCCACCAAGGGGTAGCAATGGGGAAGGAGATGGGGCTTCTTGTATGAGTAGAATTATTATGCCTCTAGTCTGGGGTCACAAAATACTCATGCATACGAAGGACTAAATATAAAGGTAGGACTGTAAAGATATGACCAAAACATTACCTGGTGTAAAGCAGTGTTGGTGCTAGTGGCCTCAGTCTTCAGTAGATCTGCATCCATCTATGGTAGCTGAGCATCTGTCTCTATATTGAATCCAAAAATGCATTAGCATTCAGCCATCAGCATATATGCAGACAGTGTTCTACTAAAGTATTTTTCATACATCTATCCTGTGAGAATATATCCAGTATATGCAATACATACATATTCAGTACTTTTCTCTCTCTGTATGTAGATAGATAATTTTATACCTGCTTTTTTACGCACATGCACACATATACGTGGCATATATTACATATATTAAAGCAAGCAGATCCTTTGTCGCAATTTATATGATTATATATAAATATAGTCATTATCCAGTCAATATCAGTTTTCTTTCCTCCATTTTTTCAGCTTTTCTGGTATTTGTGTGCTTGAAGTACTGCCTGCGTAGGCTCAATTAAATGTATGACTGCAGTCACGACTTGCTGTGTGCAGTAATGCAGACTTTAATGACAGGATATTTCTCCCTGAAAGACCTTGTCTTTGCAAGGACCTCTTCTCACACTCATATGAAAAGAGACGTGTTCTGATGAAGTTAGAATTAAAAAAAAAACAAAAACAAAAAAAACGATCAAATCCTTTGGCTTTCTGCAGATGTGCAGCCAGGGTAGCAATTTAGCAATTCAGTGAGGAATTTACTGGGTCCTTAGGATTTTTTCTCTCTAAACCTCTTTCCTTCCTGCTTATTTCAGTAACCCATCTTTTAGTAGAGATACGCTGCTGAGAATGCTCCATGTAAAAAAAGATTGTAGAAGAAGCAGGGAAGCGAGTGGGAATAAGGCCTTGATCCTAAAGTCTTTGAAGGTAATGGATTGACTTCAGCAGGCTTTGGCTCAAGCCCTAGCTGTCAGAAAGAAAAGTCAGTAAAGGAAGCAGGAAAAACAGTTCAGAAACAACACGGAAACAAAGGAGGCAGAAGTAATAAATACTGAATACAAAAGGAAGAAATCATGAAAAGGATGAGTGCCAGTGAAAGACAGGCAGAGGAGAGCAGTAGTGGACACCACTGAAATGTCAATAGGTAAGAGTGAGAAGAAGTAACAATAAGCAGCCCATGAAAAAGGCTGTGCAAGAAGCTGATGTGCTCCTGTGATTTCAGCTGGTCATCCACACAGCACAGCTCTGACACCGGCAGTGACTGGGTGTCAGAGAACTACACAGTCTTGTCTCCCCTCTGCAGGAAGGATGAGATCATTCAGGGTGTTTTTTTTTTACCACCGCAACGCTGTGTGGTGGGCTATGAGCAGGACTTAGGAGACAAGCTCTATTTCAGAGCTCTGTCTGGCAACCGTTAATAGGCCCGTGAAAGTATTATTTTTCTCATTTTCTCCTCTTGAAATATGCATAAGCCTGGTGACAGGAGGTTACTTGGCTGCTGTTTGTGAGGTAGGGAGATTTACAGACAACTTCTGCTGTGAACCCCCGTGGTAGGGTCTGTGCTGAGAACAGTCATTCCTCTTATAAAGGATCATAGCAAGGTTTAGTTGTTCTTCCGGCTCTTCCTTTAAAAATACATTTGATTCATTAAGATAAATACCAACAACTCTGTTTGCTTCTTGGCACCACAACCCAATAATGAAATTCTTGCAGCACTGTAACAACTGAGCAGTAACTCTTCCAACCAGGTAAATTCCACCCTACACTTTTATTGTCAAGGGCATCCACATACCTGCTTTTTCAAAAAGCTACACGAGTTGGATTTTGCTGAAGCTGGATTATGACTTTCTCCTCCTAAGCTTCAGCCAAGACTCTGGATTATTGTAGTAGGGACCCAGGACAGCCAGACAACCATCTGGAGAGGGATGGAGATCTGCGGGTGACATCTCTCCACCCATCACATCTCTGTGCCTTAGAAGACAATTTTTTTTCTCACTTCTTCAGAATATCCTCTTATTCTCTTCTCTCCTGGGCCATCTTTCCCTGTAATATCCAGTTCCCAACTACATTTCTTTGCTGTCCTCTTACACAATTTTTCCACTTCATCCCTCCAAAGAAAGATTTAGATTAAAAAGGGCCTTTTGCTGCTGTCACCTTGTTCACTGTCCATATGCATAATATTCACTGCTCCATCTTGTGTGTTGCTACTCAGCCTGTAAAGTCTCAAAGCTAAAGACCGTCTCTTCCTCTGTTTCCCAAGGGACTACTTAATAGGTCAGTTGTTAGGCACGTGCAGTAAACATCATAAATAATAATGATTCTGAGTTCCTTCAGCAATGATTTTCTCATTGGTCTTGGTTTTGATTCCTGTGTACTCTGGCTCCAAGAGCTACGTACACATAAAAATAGACACAAGTGGCTTTAGAAGCCAAGAGTTTTCCAGCAGCCTGCAGAGTTATCATGTGGTGAGTAGACCCAGTAAACACATTAAGTACTGACAGGTATCTGATACAGCCTATCAGATTATTTCAGGTATGTTTCTCTTCATTAAATTAAGCTTTTTGGCAGAAAAATTCTATTCTGGGCATCTGGTCCAAGTTTGATTATTTTGGAAAACTTCTGCCAGAATTATTCAGCCATCTCTAAGCATTAGGCTTATTTGATGGGGTACCTTAGAAATTCCTGGCCACCTGTTGTCCGAAGGGTTCTAATTCCCTCCTCTCTTGAAGGAGGTATCTGGCTTTCATGGCAGAGTCATTTCCAGCCCCTGCAAAGACCCAACCAATTTTCCCAAGGTAAATTCAGATTAAAAAAGCAAGTGCTTAGATTTGCAGGGCTGCAGTCTGCACAGCTCCAAGAGCTCAGCCTTGCAGCTGCACAGATAAGCAGAGCTGCTTCCCCGTCCTATGTCAGAAACATCAGCCATTTGCTGAGGGAAGACTGGGAGCTCGTGAGAAACACCCCAGGATCAGATGAGAACTGGAGTGAGACTGAGAGAGACCAAGGTTGAGCAAGGAAATGCAACCAGGAACCTAATTTAAAAATTTAAGAAATCACACACATCAGAGGGAGCAAAATATCTCACTCAAACACCAGGAAATGCTAGAATAAGGGTACCTGAAAAACTATATTGTCCTTCATGAACATAGTTTGTGAGATAGAGTTTTTAATTACATAATTGCATATTAATTTTCTTTTCCCCACAGACTGTCTAACTTGTTTGTTGCAGTTGCTGGGAGACATATGACTGGAAGGAAAAGGATGATCTTACCATCAGTACAATACGACATCTGTAACATCGGGCAAACTGCTTAATTTTTATTTTTTTCTGCAAATTAATTCCAAATGTTGTTATCTTAGTTTCTGGGCACTCACCTTAGCATCTGGTCAGTTTTGCAGCAATGCTAAGCACTCATAAGAGAAACTGAATTCAGTAGGATCAGTGCAGTGAATACCTGAACTATGTACAGCTGATTGCTCTGAAATAGGTCTTAGGCAGTTAAATAGTACATTCAAAATAGGGGACTGAACCTTGCATTGCCTTGTTTCTCTTCCCATTTCTGAAGTGAAAGGGAATGCTCTTTTGTCCTACTGTATATTGAGAAAAGCTTATCAACGGTCATGAAGCACTCAGGCTCTGTCAGGGTAAGTTATACGCAAAAGACCTTATGATGAATGTAGCTCCCATCAAAGCAAAGTCTGAGTAGCATACAGCAAGGAGGCAAGAGTGTATGCAAGAAGGAAGATAAATCAAAATACAATGAATTGCACATGTACTGAGCACCATCTATCCTGTATGCTAAAGGAGAAGGGAACTGTGGAAAAAAACTGTGTTCAGATATTAACAGATGCCTACATAACTAAGAAAGCAGACTTGGAGGAAATGAACAGTGACAAGATAAGAAGGTGCTCAAAAACATTCTGTAGAAATGTGTTAAGGACCTGTAAAACTGAGATAATTATACTTTTCCTTGCTAGTGAAGTGCCCTGAGAACTGCTCATGAAATCTGCTACAAGACTTAATGAATTATTATTTTCACAGGAGCAGTAAGATCTTATGGAGTGGCTCTAGGATAGCTCAAAGGATGGATCTGAAGATGACTGCCATCAGTGGGAAGTTAGTTAATTTCAGTGGGAGCTAGAGCAAAATCCATGAGCAATCAAATCCAGTTTCATTTTATGAAGCAATTTTGTGTCATGAACTGTAGACCCTAGAGACAAAACTACGGATTTGAGGTTATTAGGGTGACATAAGCCAGGATCTGGACTAGGTTTATTTTTTAAACAAGTTGCTTCTTGGCAGCAACCCAGAAAATAAAAACAATATGCGTAGAAAAATAAGAGGAAGGATTGCACGGAAATAAAACAGCGGTTGAAGCTAGATCTGTACAGACAGAGGAGTCAGTGCAATATAAGACAGGGACTGAACGGAGGCTCTAATAAAGGCATTGTCCAGCTGAACTAGTAAAAAGCAATAGAATGAGGTTTAGTGGAGGCTGACAGGGTCACCTCAAGCTCATTTCCCTGCATGCACCCTAGAAGGAACACCGTAGAAATGGCCACTTTTTTTCCTTCTGTCAGTTATACAGCAGAAAATCTGAGCATCTGCTGAGGGCTCTTGTCCATGACAAGCAGAAAATGGTTGCATTAAAAGCACAAGCCAGTACAGTGAATGTGACCGAAGAAATACAGGCTGACAGGTGAAAAATGCAGCAGATTTGAAGTGTGCCATAGCTCTCTAAGTTTATGAAAGCAGTACATCTGGGCAGCTAGCATGGAAAGCAATAACAGGGCACGTGTCTGAGGTGCTACTGTGGACAGGCAAAAAATGCAAGGTTCTAAGCATCCTTTAGAAATAGAGCATTACCACTGCAATGATAGAAATATAACCAGATTTCCTGCTTTTAGCCAAATTCCCAGATCCTGATCTGAGCTTGCAGCAAGACACACTGGTCCCAGTGCTGCCAAGAAGCCACAAGGTTCTGCCTGTCACTGGAGTGAGATCTCCCACATGTGAGCTCTTATCTCCCTTTGCTCAGAGTTTTCATGAGCCCCTTGCCTCTTTAAGGAAGAAAGCGATGTGCCTAGTACTACACCAACCAGAGGTAGTTGGGCTGTAGCTGCTCTGTGTAGGTGAGGATTTGGGAGACCCAGAAGAGGAATGCAGACATTTTCCTGATTGCTTACCCTTAAAGCCTGCTCTGAGGGGAACGTGAGAAACACTGGATTCAGTTAATTTGTCTAAATGAAGAATTATCAAACACTTATGTTCTCCTAGTAAACTTCCCAAGATGAGAGCCTGTGTTCTGTTGAGTCTCTTTGGAAGAATCCTCTTCATTACAGAGCATCTGGCACTGCAGCATGCTGATATGATCAGCTGTGTATTGCCAGTGCACTGCAGCTTCATTACAGCAATATGGATTTGCCATTCCCTCTTGGTTCAGTCTTGAGATGGTCAAAAAGACAGAAGTGGAAACGTTCAACTGTGTGCAATCCATGAATTCTTCCTCACCACAAATCTCTCGGGTTTGTGCTTTTCTCCTGTAGCATAAATATCTGGCTGGTTGTGTGCTCATAAATGTCAGACATTTAAGAGGGAATGGATTTATTTTAATATTGTCTGTTTAGAGTAAGAATTTAAGGGCAAGGGCCTTTTCCTTACTGGTACGTAGGCATTATTTCTTCATAGGAACATGGATATATTCAGATTACATAAATCAGAACACTTGGCCATCTGTGCCACAAAAGGGGCACTATGTCTTATGCAAAGGAAAGGTATGACTCCCAGATCTGCTGGAATTAAAACCCCGCGACTGTAGTTAAAATATGTTGCTTATATGTTGTTTTAATACTTAAGCACTGCAGTGCATGTTAAAGTGTGAGCAAGATTGCGAAGTTAGATTGAGCAAAATAAGTTAAATTTTCTGTAATGTTGACTTATGAGCCTTAATCAAAGCTTGTCATGGGGAAAAAACACGGGAGACTTCTGACATGGTTTTGCTATTTTAATTGTATTTATACACTGTAATAAAATGTCCTTTAAAATTTTCTTGTTTTTATGGCCCTTCTCTTATCATAATAGCTACACATGAATTTACTGGACAATTTTACTACAGTATCTATTTACTTTGTAATGGAATTTTGACAGATGTATTTGTGAACATAAATATCAGATTTGTTCATCCCCACTACTAATAGCACAAAGTCTTCAAACTGAGACAATCTAAAATCCCATTTGACCTTTCCCTTTGGATGAGTTGCCGAGTTCTTGCACTTTTCCAAGCATGTGAGGAAAACAACTTCCTTCCTTTGGAGATATTTTATGTTTTGCGTAGTAAGCAATGTGGAGGAAATAAAAGTTCTTTGTTTACAAATAACAGAGTCCCATCCAAGTGTTAACAACTGTTATTATTAATTATTTACATTGTGATGGCTCTGCAGAGACATCATCCAGAGCATAGCTCTATTATGGTAGCTCTATGCTAGCACAGATGAAGAAGATTATTGTTGCTATTCCTTATGGCATGTACACTCTGTTGCCCAAGGTAACAGTGATTTGTTTATAAAAGGCAGCAAAAGGGCCTGGATTAATCCAAACAAAAAGCCTAATTGTACTACTAAAACCATTTGTGATAAGAAAGAAGGAATCAAAACTAGAAAAGAATGTGCTAGATTAACCTCCCATCTGTTTACTGTTAAAATAATAGAGGGATCAGCTATTCCACACTTCAGAAGGGCCATTAAACAAAAAGACTGAAGAGGAATTAAGACAGTCGTGAAAGGCAATATGCTAAGGGGAGTGAGGCCTTTTTTTTTATGGCTGCTTCCTACAACATCTCCCCTGTGCTAAAATACACCGGTGCCCTACCAGCGTTTTCACCCTCCTGAGCACAAAAGAGCAGACCCAAATGGAGAAGAAGACCCAGTTAACTCACTACTCATTACTTTTGCCAGCTTTGTTTGTAACCTGGACGAGCGCTGAGCTTCTCTCGCTGCTCTTCCTTCCGGATCTTTCTCTCTTCCATCTGTTTCTTTTCTATCTTTTTAACTTTTCTTTTGTAAGTTTTTCTCTCAGTTGGCCAAGATCACAGACCCTGTTGCTATGACTTTAAATAGATGGAACTCAGTGCACTCAAAATCCCAAACCCTATTTAACCTTTTAGTACTGGTCATGGACACACTTTTGATTCATTTATCTCATCAAATTTAATATAATGCGAATGGAGGGAGCTTACAGTCTAGATGCATTATATTAATCTAACATTATAAAAAAGATATTCTAATTTTGGACCCAGAGCTATTTGAAAGCATTTCAGTTATTAAAATCAGCATCAGTAGGTGTCAGATCCCCCTGAGGATCTCAGTTTCCAAGACTGATGCAGGAAGCCTGTGGCATATCAGGATACCGAAGTCCGTAAGACTACAGGCCAGCATACCAAATACTGGATCACTTTCTTATCCCATCCTATTGCTGTTTCCAGAAGATTTGGTTCATTATCATCGCTTCATTTTCAGTAGTATGTCAGCTTCCTGGGCAGCCAACACAACATACTGGGTTCCTCTGAATTCTCCAGAAGCAACAACCCCCCACAGAACCCTTCTCCCTTGCAGTGCTTATTTAAAGCACGGATTTGTATGTAGGGAGAGTAGCCAGGCATGGTTTTTCTCTTTGCTCTCTAAATAATACTTAACCTACTGTTCCAGAATCTAGAGAAGATTGTTTGCTCCTGTGGACTTTTTCTGAGTAAAAAAAATTGTTTCCTTTCTCTCTAAGAGGGTCTTTTCCATTAAGCTTTAGGAGAAGCAGTCTCTGCTAGAATGCATGATTGTAGTCATAAATGCATCTCAGCACTGCAACTCACGTATGAGAATTAGAGGGAGCAGCCCTTGTCATTTAATCTGATCCACAGGGGACTGAGAAAGAGAAGCAGCCAGTATCAGCGCCTGCTCCGTTTGTCAAAAGCAAATCTGACAAAAAAAAAAAAAAAAAAGTAGGGATCTAGTCTGTGCAATGGACAGCCGAGCTTCTGACAGAACTGTTTTAATTAAAAATGTTTCTGCTTGATGGTACTTGTTTTCTGCAGAAAATTGAAGCTGAAACACTAATCATAACCTTAGCTATTGCAATGTTGTAACAATGCTGAAATCTTCCAAACCATGCTGCCATTGCTTTACACTCCTCTTCCTCTGGGTCCATTGTGGCCAAGTTACTGCCCTGACACACTAATTCCCTGTACAAACTAAGGGAAGGAGAAGTGCACGTTGACCAGCTTACTCCTGATGGGGAATCCAACCCATAATGCAGAATACTGCTCTGCTACATCCGCACTACAGTTCCCAGGAAGTAGCGCAGCTATGTTTGGGAACCAAAATATTTTCCTTTTTCACTGCTATTTCAGGCTATTCTGCCTCCCAAAGTCACCTCAGCTGCCAATCTTCCAAGTAGTTCTAACCAAGAATCTTCAAGGAGAGAATGAAGTGACAGAAGGGGGACCTAGTTAAGGACAGAAAGGAAACCTAGACTTCCAACATTTGCATGCCATCATCTTCTAATGAGTTTATTTTCTATTGGCACTTAGGCAGATTCTAAAAAAGAAAAAAAAGGCTGTTAATAATGATCAATCTACATTTACTCTGCACATAACAGCAGAGGTTATGATGCATGGCATAATTGCGGTGCTCTGAATGTTTCCCTTTTATGGCTGCAGAGGATGCAATAGGCTGTTACTCACTTCTAGGTAAGGGAGCTCTTCCTTCAGTTTAGGCGTCAGGAATTTGTGCTTCTGCTGCTGAGATTTTCAGTCTTGATTGTGACTGGCAGCTGTAGACAGCTACATTTAATTATTATACAATCACCACTGGTTTGTCACATTCTCCTTTTAAAACGGTTCCAGTGTACCTGACAACAATACTATATCAGACAAACCAAAGATGTTCTTGGAAAGGAAGGAGTTTTCCCAAACACTTTTCATTCGAGGAAGGATTTATGACATGCTTTATGTGGCCATATTTCTTTGTTTCATTTCTCTTTCCCCAAAACATCACAAAGAAATAGAAAAGACTCAAGGTTAGACCTGGCATCATTCCCACACCAGTCTCTCCCTTAGTCAATGATTAATTATTTATCTGTTCTCCTGAGAAAGAAAATCGACACGCAAACAAAACCAGGATGTATTATGTGTATTTACAAGCAAGGGAAACACAGCAAAGATAAAGGAAAGAATTGTAAATTTGAAATATTCTTGCAGATAAGATGCTAATGATAAAGTGAAATTTCATGAATGTATTCAAGTACATTGGCCCAAATCCGTGCCAGCTATTAATCCACAGCTCACCAAAGGGTTTCTTTCACTGTTACTTATAAACAGAACAAAACCTGATTCCAGAGCAGTTACAGTGAGCAGACAGCATCCACACACAGCTGTGTACTGGATTAGACTGAGAAAAACACATTGGGTCAGATAGCTGCCACCAGAGAGAAAGGATGAGTTTGTAGCAACAACTTTAGTGCACAGCTGAGGAGGGACCAACTGTGAAAATCATCTCCTCCCCCTGCTTCTGTTGCATAAAGAAAATAAGCCCAGTCTTACCCTTTTTTCTTTTTTTTTTTCTTTTTTTTCATCATGAACACCTTCAGGGAAGACGTGCCATCATTCAAGAATGTAAAGATTCAGGGTTTGTTCAGTGATGTGACAGTAAGGCTGTCCAGATTTAGCACGATTTTCAACAAATTTCGAAGCTAATTTAAGCAGTATTATCCAGGAGAAAAAAAAAAAAGAGTCTATCAAGAGTTCAACCTGAGATTTAAAGCAGAGAAAAAAGTATACACACTGAATTATGGCACTGCCCTCTTAAGCTACCATTAGTGAGAATACTAATCTTAATAGATTGCTGAGTTGATAATATATGACAATTCCTATCCTCTGCTGAGACCAGTCATGAAAAACAGCAGTGCATGAAGGTCACGTGGTTTCAGTTTTACAGGAGCTACAGCAACGGAGCTGCTGAGTGGTGAGAGCATATCTGACCTGAGCATCTTTCAATCAGTGAGGTTCCATCTTTCAGAAACGAGGAGCAGCTGACGTAAATGTTATTACTTCCATGAATTAATTAAGGTTTCTTGCTCTTTTGTCTGCCACATACCCTTTCACTCTTTTTCTCTCCTGCTCTCTCTTTTAATCTTGCTTGCATAGGAGACAGGAGTCCTCCGTCACTTCGGCATTCACTTGTACATATGAACCCAGCCCAGTGCTAGACCTTTCTGATGACATGAAAAATCATGTCAGAATGTGCAAGAGCACAGCAAACAACAAGCAGGGAATGGAATCCCATGACAACTCATGTATGAGTTTAGGCAAAATCCATACAAGCGTTACAGGATGTGAACATGGTAAGAGAGATGCCAATTGTACCAGTCAGCCCAATGCCTTCCCAGCCTAAACAGCAAAAAGTGGTTCCTCAGAGTACTTCTGACCTCAAGGAGTTCCCGGGGAGAAGGTTGCCTTAGTTGTGTCATGCTTTTCCTCTGAGCACACATCTGTGTGAAAGATAGTAAAGATACAACCTGGTAACACCTTTCTAACTAGCACAGTGCCCAAACGCTTAGGAGATATTGACATTGCTGTGCCTACCACTGAAATGCAGCCATTTCAGGGCCGTAAAGCAGCAACTGCTGCACAGTCCACTATCGAACAGTCTGAACTTTGCTTGTGAATACTACTGTCTCCTGCTGAAACCACACAGCATGTGTAACCAATAATGTGTGGACTCAGTGATTTTCAAACAGCTTCCTGTCACAATCTGTGTCTCAGACCTTTCCTGGATTCTCTTTGCCCTTGCAGTGTCCCAAGTCTTTCCTCACTATTTTTCCAACACGCACAGTGGCTGCCAGAAAATTTATTCAGCAAAATTAGACTGACAGTGGAAAACAATGGGAAACCGAGCTTCCTTCATCTGCTTTACTGCACCCCACCATTCAGCTTTCTCTGACCAGAATGTTGGGACTCACACTCGTTATTGTGCACACTCACTCTCTCAGACACAGACGTGTAACTTTCTCTTCAGGTTGCTCTGCATGTTGGTGCTTTGCATTTCTTTGTTGCCCTTTTGTTTGCTCTCAGCTGGCTTCACCGCAGTGACATACCTGACACAGAAAGGCATCAAAGAAGGAAGCTTATTTTACAGTCTAGCTGGCTTTAAACAAGCAAACAAACAAATAAATAAAGGCATTTGGAAATTGTAAATGAATCTCGTCCTGAGCTCCTAGCTGCAACAAGACATCACAGCTCCAAGGCTGACAGATGTTTGGATGCGGTGGCAGCAGTGGCTTTGGTGGGTTATGGCTCAAGAATTGCTGTGTTTGCAGGCAGCAGAATTGGTGACCTGGGAAGCAAGCTGCTGATTGCTTGAAGGCCATGCAAAGATCTTGTCTGGCTTCTTCTCGTATTAAGAAGATTTAGTGCCAGATTATGGGTGAAAATCTGGATTACAGTGAACCTGAATTTTTGTAAAATGAGGACCTTCTGCTGCACTCCATAGATAACTGTCAGAGAATGTGATTATTCAGCTCGGCTTTCAAGCACTCCCAAAAACGGAGACCTGAATGCAAATTCTATCATTGTTATTCAGGCTCATCATCTGAGCACCTTTGAATTACTCTAAGTGGCTATAATGCAAGATGTGCAGTGAGGTAGAGGATGTGTGTTTCAGCACTGATCGCTGTAGCTTTATGAACTCTCGGTGTCATCATTTGTACCAGTGTGGCACCAATCACCAAGGCTTGTTTTGAGTCCTACAGTGAAAAATTATTGGTATTTAGGCTGCACAGTCTTTTCCTTTGTTATGTTAGGTGCAAATGGCGGTTTGAAGTGAGTACTACTGTTTTAGCTCAGCATCTCATATGTTTGCTTACCTGATGCAGTGTTTTTTGGAGGCAAACAGTGAGAGTTCTTGAGTCAGAGCTTATAACTGCATCAGCAGGTAAGCCTACAAACAGTAAAGCATAAAGTTCCTGAGGGAGGTGCAGAGAGGGGGATGCAGGGATGTTGGAAAAGGGCCAGATGAGGGTCATGAAGGTGATCAGAGGGCTGGAGCATCTCTCCTATGATGGCATGTTGAGAGAATTGGGCTTCTTTCTCTTGGAGATAAGAAGGTTGTGGGGACACCTCACTGTGCCTTTCCAGTACTTGAGGAGAGCTTACAGACTGGAAGGGGGACTGACTTGTCATGTGGTCCGCTAGTGATAGGGCAAGGGAGAATGGCCTTGAACTAGATGGGGAAGGTCAGGTTAGAAGTGAGGAAGAAATTCTTCACTCAGAGAGCGGTGAGGCGCTGGCACAGGCTGCCCAGAGAGGCTGTGGGTGCTCCATTCCTGGAGGCATTCAAGGACAGGCTGGATGGGGCCTTGGGCAGCTTGATCTGGTGCCTGACTTAGTGGTCATCAACTCTGCTTATGAAAGAGGTTTTGGAACTAAATGATCTTTAAAGTCCTCTCCACCCTCAGCCTTTCCATGATTCTATGAAAGGCATTTATATCTTAGTTTGGCTGCTCATATATCGGTTTCAATCAGATTGTTCAGCAGTTGTTGCATTTCAAACCAAGCCTCTTAAAGGACCAAATGCATTTATTCATGAGAATGAATGCTTTTAGCCCACACAGACACTAGAGAAACTGGTGGCTAACTTCTCTATTTAATCAGGCTCAGGCAGACAGGCATTTAATATTGGAGTTCTCGTTTTTTTACTCCTGTGGAAAAATCAAAACTGTCTGTGGGTGATATATAGTGATATTCAAGTGAAAGTGCCCCAAGCCATCAGTACATTTAAGCACATGCTTAAATTTAAGCAAGTGCTTGAATACCACTCCTGTTCCTTGAACTTAAATGGGACTTGGTTCAAGGATGAATTGATATTTATGTTCCTTGAACACCTAAGATAGGCTTGCTCATGATTTTTTTGCTTTGCTGGATCAGGGTTTACAACTCCACAAGTTAATTTCTATACTAGTCTAGTATTTCAAGAGCATATACAAAAATAAACCTAATCTTCTTCCAATATTCCACCTCTCTGATTTCATGACATCCAGAACACAAACCACTGATCTTTTCAGTGATCTGACTTACAAATGTTGTTTTAGAAGGCACCAGTAGCGAATCACATCTTCAGTTGGAATACCTACATTACTGCATCTCTGTTGCATGTGACTAGCTTGGAAAATGAAGCTAAACTTGTACAAGAAAAGTAATTTAATACATGATTTAGAACTTTAACCACCTTACTACAAATTAATTTGCATGCCTGCAGACCTTTACTTGTATAAGCATCTCAATATGATTTGACGAGGAAGGAATTATTAGTGAGATTTGGCCTGCCAACTGTAGAAATGATTGTACTGTAGATCAGTGATAATATTTATATGAAATGTGGCACTTCCATTCAGTTTTTCTGACTTTTTTTTCTCCTGTAGCATTGCTGAATTTTTCATTTTTGAGGACAGATAGAAGAGAATCAAACTTCTCTTGCATCAGTCTGAGTATAATATATAGTCAAATAATTGATCACACTTGTCCTGGTTACCTACTAAAAGAAATCACAGCTGAGGTCTAGGTAGGTCACTATTCTAAAAAAAAACAATTCTGTTGATCTCAACAGAGTTTCAAACAACTTTATGACTGATGGATGAGTTGCAATGCTTAGTATTTTATAGAACTGGATGAATATCTAGAGGCATCTAGTCCAAGCTCCCTTTCAAAGCAAGGCTAGATGCGAAATCAGATTGGGCTGCTAAGGACCTTGCTGAGTTTCAATAATGAACAAGGGTGGAGATTGAACAATCCTGAAATCAGTGATGTGTTAGTCTCACTGATATGATTTTCTTCTGTATTTCCAAACAGTATTGCCCTAATTGCAGCTTGTTGTTATTTCTTGTCCTTTTGCTGTGCATATCTGAGAAAAGTTAGGCTTTGTCTTCCTGTAGGATTATGATAGTGTAACTATACACCCTGTTGGCCTTCTCTTCTCCAGGCTAACCAAACCCAGTGGCCCCAGCTTCATAGTGTACAGCAGATGCTCCAATCTTCTAATTGGCTTCTCTGGAGACTTTCCAGTTTGTCAGTAGCTCTTGATCTACAGGCCCTGGGGTCCAGTGGGGTCACTTGCCCAGCCTGGAGTGTTGCATGGGCTGCTTCTGACTTTATTGCATGTTTTTTTTTTTGCATTTGCCTTTGTTGAACTTGACATGGTTCTGTCTAACCTGCTCCTCCAGCTGATTGGTGTCATTCTGAATGGAAACCCTGCCCTTCATTGTACCATTCCTCTGGTCTGGGGGTCACTTGATAGGGGTGCACTGAGCCTTAGCATCCACAGCCATATGGTGTAACAGTAGGATAACATATTGACTTAGTCAGCAAGAGATAATTTTCTGCTTTTCTGGCAATAATAAAATTCCTAATGATTGTTGACCAGAATTCATGGAATACGTCTGGCTGCTAGACTAGGCTGAATATACAACACAAGTTGCAGTAGGAGTTACGGTAGTTAGAAAAACAAGTAGTAATAGTGTTAATTATACATATTTATACTTAAAGACATTTCTGATGGATAACTTTGAATTGAAAAGAAATATAAGATGGAAAATCAGTAATATATAAATAGCTTTGTAGAGAAAATAGTTGCAATTATCTGAGAAGAGGGATTATATTGGCATACTAGTAAAGCTCAATACCTCACCCTGCCTGCTTCAGCTACCCTGATCTGCACTGTGTGTCTTCAGAATTCACTGTGCAGCTCTTGTCTGCTTTGCTGTCATGCCTTGTATTTGAGATGCCACTATGTGTTGTGATGGTCATACTGAAGGAAGAATGTGATGTTTTACGGAAGAAGTGATAGGGTTTCTACCTGCTGAAAATGCAAAGCAGAAAGCCTCTCAGTGCACTAGCCCACTCTGCTGCAATCATTTTTCTTTATTGACATCCCTGGCTGTGCCTGTGAAGGGAAGCAGACAATCTCAGCTAGGAAGCAGCGCAGAGCACAGCCTCATGTGATGGCGTTCTTAGCTTTCTGCTAATGTAATGCTTGTGGTATTCCACAATCTCTTTGCTGAGGCATTGCAAGAAAAAGGTGGCTATCTTTTTCAACCTCTTTAAATTAGAGCAGGCCACACGCTGCAGTAACATCCAGCCCAACCTCCTCCTCCTAATGACAAAATAACAGTGAATATTCATGTAGCACATACTACCAATTACTAGATCTAAGATTCCCATTCACCTTGGGACTGCTTCCACCACTGCTCCATTCATGTAGAAAGAAGAAGTCACCTCACCTCCATGAATTTGGTGGTGAAGATGTCAGAGAGGGCTCTCAGTGGGAGACCCCCCCATCTCTCTGTAGTTCACAAAAAGGTTTCACTAATGTGGGGCCATCTGGTGCCTTACCATGTCATGAAGGGGTACGTTTGAGCTCAGGAGGGACCAGAGCTACAACATGCAAATGTGAACAGCACAGGCAGAGCTGTTGGGTTTAGAGTTACATCTCAAGTTTACTATTGACAGATGTCTGAACCCATGAAGTTGCACTTACCTGCCTAAGAATTTGAAATTACAGAACCTTATGGGTCTGCCTGTGTCAATTCCAGTGGATCCACTTCTTCAGAGAGGAAAGCCTTTGTTATTTGGTCACAACCACCACAGGTGAAGACAGAATGAAGCTCCTTTCCTAAGCCCTCGTTGAAAATACCTGTCTGAAAATCTACAAATCTACAAGGCTTGAATTTTTAACTAACTGCCCCCTGTCTAAAAATAAATAAATAAATAAATAAATAAATAAATAAATAAATAAATAAATAAATAAATAATTCCCTTTCAGAAAAAAATCCATATGTTGAATAAGAATAAAGTTCTGTTTTTTTCAAAAAATAGGATTTCTTGCTCCTGACCTTTTAGTTTAAACAGCCCTGCAGCCAATGTGGGTGAGATTTTAAAGTCAATTGGTTTTGATTATAAGCAATTGAATATCACACACTGAGTAGGTACAGTATGGATTTTAGTTAAGTTCATTAAAAGCACGCAGGTATAGAAGGACACTGTATTAATGGAATGCTCTGAGCACCTTAAGTTTTCAGAGTGGCTTTCCAGATCATGAATTTCAAATACTACAGGAGAATTACAATCTGCTGAATGGATATTCAGTTCTACCAGTATGTTCATATTGCCAATACATTGAGAGCTGCATTTGCCAAACCTGACACTGAAAATTTCTCTCTCAAGACATTGCTCATTACATAAACAAGTAAAGGAAGGGAAAGTAATACCTTCAAAGCCTACTCATATTCAGTTCCAGATTTTTCAGTAGAGAACATCTTGTAGGGTGCACCAGTTTGTTGTATAAGTGCTCTTCTGTAAAGCTTGTTAACACGGCTGTTTAAATGAAAATTGGGATATAGCAAAATCCTTCAAAGGTGGTAATGAAGAATGATGAGTATTTAGCTCATCATAAAGCTGGATTACCTAATGTTGGGTATAAAGGCAGCGGGTACGCTGGGAGAAGTCCTAAATTCACTTTCTATTCAAATCCAGACCTTGTATGGAGTGTTCAGTAAGACATCTTATGTGCCAAACAACACCTCTCCAAATTAAGGCATAACTGTAATTGCAATGGTTCTATACTCCCCAAGAAAAAAAATCCCACTTGTATTTACCACAGAAGTTTTCAGTCCCTTAGATAACATATCTTGGAACACAATAACAGTGTACAGCAGCAGGCTTCACAATTCCAGTCTCAAGGCAGAAGTAACTTCTAATAAGCACAGCCTGTGGCCTCAGGCTTTGAGTTACAGGAAGTTACAGTTTCTGATGTAATGTCATACCTCTTAATGGCATTGTTTAAAACTAATTTTTCACTGTTCCTTTTATTTGCCAACAAATAGGTGACTGCTAGGCATTGTATATCCTACCACAATGTGGTTGCTCACTGGGCAGTGACAAGAGCCTCAGGTTAACAATTCCCTCCCTTCTGCTGTATCGTGTAGTTAACTCAACCTTTATGTTTCATCAGTCTTTTTCTGCAGACAGGGACCTTTCTGCCTTCATGAGCCTCAGTGGGAATACTCGGGCCTGTGTCTGTTAACTGTGATGACATTTACTGACCTTGTCATGTCAAGAGACAGGAAAATTGGCAATTAACAGGACCTGTCTTCAGGGGGAGAAACAAATGTATATCACTTGTCTGTAGGCAGCACGGGCTTCAGATGTAGTTCTCTGAAAATAAAGCAGTTGTCCCAATTTAAGCTCATTTCATTTCTCCCCAAAGAAGTGAAATACAGTCGCTGTGGCGATAGTGTCAAGTCATCCCTCTGTATTATTCCATTTGTTCCATCACAGCCTATTCTCTCCAGGGAGCTCATTTGTATTCTCTTGCTTTCAGGTCATCTGACTCTCCCTTCGTGTCACGGATTTAACTTTGCCTTCTCTTTAGTATAAATTAAAATGTTACCGTTGCCATCAGCCTGAGGCCGGAAACCACAACTGTGACTACTGAGCAACCTATTTTAAATTCCAGCACAAAAAGCCCTGTGCCTAAATATTTTATGGCTAAAGGCCATTTGGCTTCAGATCTAGATCTAAATATTCAGGATGATGCTTACTATCAGTAGCACAGCCTGCCATTTCTTTGGAGTATTTGCTGATATTGTATTTAGAAGTGTGTTTTTTTTCCCTTTTGAGAAAACACCGAGAAGGGCAGCCTGGGCTGCACTTCAGTCAGTCACTGGCATCAGCATAAAGTTGTAAAGGACATTTTTGCTGCATGTTTAGAATGCTTTCCCCATGGAAACCCTTCTTCTCCCCTGGCAGCGCTACGGGGAATTAAGAACTCACAGCCGGTTATTGAAGTGGATACCTGAACATACGTACTCTCCATTTAAGCATCATTTTAAAAGGTCGCCACTGACATATGTTCCTTCCCCTTCCCTCGCTCCATGTGTGACGCTCTGGCCATCTGCAGCAAAACTGCTTTTCTAATTGCGCTGCTCCCTCTGCAGAACAACGGTCCTGAGCTCGGGCGGGGGCGAATGCTGTCGTCTCGTCGCCCGAGTCGATGCTGTGCTCCAGATTTCCCCCCCGAACCCAGTAACGCTTATCTGCACGACCAGAGCGGCTCGGTCCGAGCAGGTCTGTGCAGCCGCTGCTGCCAGAACTGATTGATTGATTTTTCTTTTTTCCCTTGTGCAAATGCAGATAGCACAGCCTGCTCCGGCCAGGCAAGAAAACACAGCCGCAGCTCGGAGTATTGCTGTGGACGACCCGGCTCATAGAAAGGCTGGGACTGCTGTATCCCTGCCCTCCAGATCTCCATCCCAGCTGCTCACGCTCATCAGTGCCTCAGCGCTCCCGCCCGCATCGCCGCACCGGGAGGCAGCAGCAGCACCTAGCGGTACCAGCAAGCAGCACTGAGCGGTACCGGCAGCACCGAGCGGCACCAGCACTCCCTGCCGCCGCTCTGCTTCGCAGCTGGGAAACAGTTCCATACACACCGTTCCTCGGGCAACCCCATCATTTTTCTATCTTTTTCGAAGCATCCGAACGGCACTGCTTTGCATCGCGAGCCTTTTGCTAAAGGGAGCTGAGTGATTCCCTTGTTTGTCCAGAGATTTCGGGGAGGTCCCCGTGTGTTGGAGTTACGGCACAGGGACACGAGCGGCCCAAGAAATCACTGCAGCATTTTGATTCAGGTTGGGTGTCAGGAGAAATTTCTTCTCCAGAAGGGTGGTGATGCACTGGAATGTGCTGCCTGGGGGTATGGTGGAGGCACCATCCCTGGAGGTGCACAAGAAAGGCTTAGATGTTGTACTAAGGGATATGCTTTAGTGGGGAAATACTGGTGGTAGGTGGATGGTTGGACTGGATGATGGGGGATGATCCAACCCTGGTGATTCTGAGATTCTAGGATTTCTTTACAACTTTACCTGTGGGACTCTGAGCAATGCATGCCTGTGGAGCTGTTGTTCTAAGGCTGTTGTCCTTTGGCTTTCTAAAGCTGTTGTCCTAAGCAGCATGCTCTATCCCCGAAGCCTTAGGAACCAAATTGCCTTCTCTACAGCACAGCTGAGAAACAAAGCCAGCAGTGCCCCACCACAGTTTGCCCCACTACAGATCTGTGTTGTGTCCTGCTCCCAACACCCAGCCTGCCTGACATCAGCACTTAACATTTAAGTTACTAAACTAAAAGATAACATCCTGCTGATTGGGGAAAGGGAGGGACTTGAAAGTTATTTACCATTCACATGGTGGTTAATACAGCACCCCAAGAAGATTCTGTGACAACAAATCAGGGTTTTTCTGTAGGGTTCCGGAAGAGATGGGGATGCAAAAAGAGTGGTAAATGAGACGCTGCTGTGCACGGGGCAATTTGCTCTGCAGATCCCAGCTCTGCCTGACCCGAGGCTTATCCCAGAGCGGGAGTTCTGAGCAGAACACGCAGCAACATCACATTTTGTTTGTTCTCGTTGCCTGCCCTCAACTTTCCAGTGTCAGTTTTAAAGTGGAAATCAGATCGCAAACGCTACACCTATAAATAATGTATTGACTATTTCATGGGAGCTGTACCAAAAAGGCGTTACTGCGTGAAAGGATGTAGTGATACAGTTGCCTGATTAAGGGAGAACTGAGAAATTAAGAAGAATAGGCAAGTAATTATGTATTGTGTAACGATCATCTCTATGCTGTTACTTCTCTGAGACGTGAATTGTGAAACATCCAGTGCTGCTGCAATTGGCAGTCTCAGGATTGATAAGCCACCATACAATGTCACTGTTTTTATATAGCTATAACAGACTGTCAACATCAATGACTGGATCAGTTCACAGGAGGGAAAAAAACACCAAACAAACAATCCCAGTCTCATTATATACGTGAGCATCCATATGCAGTGGTATCAATGCGGGCCATTCTACCGGAGGATCCAGCAGATAAATAACCGAGGCTCTTATCTCGCAATTTTTAAATGTCGCTAACACAGCCCGGCTGTATTTTTATCCTCTTACCGCCAGGCTGCCTGTGCATCGCCACACATCCCGCTTAGCTGTCAGCTCCCCGCCGCCGGCTTAAAGGAGCGGAGCGGCACCGCGGAGCCCCAGCAGCCCCCGGCCCCCCGCCATACCCCTGCCCTCCGCAACCCGCGGCTTGCCGCCCACAGGCTGCGCTCCTGCGGGGCAAAACTTCTCTGCTCATACACCCCCCGTCCTCCTCCGGCTTCACTTCAGCCCCTTTCGCCCTTCCACTGAGCACGGAGGCGCTGGCGGAGCGCCCGGGGCTCGCTTCGGGGTCCGCTCGGGGCGGCGGTGGCTGCACTCCGTGCTCGCCTCGGTGCCCCCCGCTCCCATCCCGGCCCCGGCCCAGCTCTTCCCGCAGGGTGGGCTTTCCGTACGATCACCGCTCCGCCGCCGGCTCTCCCCTCGCTCTCGGTGGAGCCTCTCCCCGCTTTCCCCAGAGTCAGTCCCCGGCACTGCCTCCCCCCGCACCCTAGAGGCAGGGGCCCGGAGATCGAGCTCCACGGGCCGCCCTCCCCCCACACCCTCTCGGTCCGGCTGCGAGCTGCGGGGAGGGCGATCCGCCCGCGAAGAAATGCCCTGTTGAACTTTGAATACATTAGTTGACATCAGTGCGAGTTGGGGCTGCCAGCCCCTAGCTCCCTCCTCCTTCCCTACCTCCTCCTCCTCCTCCTCTGCCTCCTCCTCCCCCCCTCCCGGTCTCCGATGGAAAGAGTTGAAGCCGCGCCGATAGGAGCCGCCGGGAAGAGGCAGCGGAGCTCAGGGCAGGACTTGGGTCCCAACTCCGGCCGCGCCGCGGGGACGCTGCCCGCAGCCGCTCGCATGGCCCGGGGCAGCGCACCCTAAGCGCCGGGCTGGGGCGAGCCGCCGCTCCGCTCCGCTCCCCGCTCTCCTCCCGCTGCAGCCGGAGCGCGATGCGCCCGTGAGCCCCGCACCGGAGCCGCCGGAGAGCCCGTAAGCGCAGCGCGACGGAGGGGCCGGGGAAGGGTGGCGGGGAAGGGGCGGCGCAAACTTGGAGGCTCGGCGGGAAGCCCCCCCTGCGGCCCGGGGAGCGGAGGGGTCGGGGCACCCCGCGGGGCGAGTCCTCCTGCCCCGTCTTTCTGCCCCGGGAGTGGGCAGTCGGGGCGCTCCGGGCGCTGCTGGTGCGGTCCGGGCGGCAGGCTGGGTAGGGAACGAGCCGGGAGGCGGCGGAGGTGATTTCTTCGTTCTTTCTCTCCTCACCTTCCAGCTCTCCCGTAACCCGTTGAGCGGGGCTGAGGCGAGAGGGAAGCCGAAGAGCTTAGGCGCAGGGATACTAATGCTTGTTGTGTTCGTTTTTCTTTATTTTTTCCTTTTTTTTTTTCTTTCTTTCTTTTTTTTTTTCCTTTCCCGGATGGTAATTTGCCTTTGTGGTAGGGGTGGCCCATTAAATTTCAGCTCACGTCCTGATGGAGATCAAAAGCGAAGGGGAGAGGGAAGCAGAGAGCCTTGTGCGGCTCCGCAGCTCCGTGCATTGTTAGAAACTTACGGGGAGGGGGGGATTCCCGAAGCAACCTTTGTGGCTGCGGCCCCGACGCCCACACCAAAAGTTGGAGATGTGCATTTTCCAACGCTGCCATCTGCTCGGCGCTGCTGCCCGGGAGCATGCTTGCTGTTACGCCTCAGAGGAAACAAACAAAAGGTGTGCTGCCAAGTCGGGCTGAACCTGTCTGTTCATGGGCTTAGGTGGAGCGTGTTAGGGAGTATCTGTGTCCTAAGGGTTCACTGTTCTCTCTTGGCTCAGGTTGGACTCTCTTGTCCTTAAAAAAGGTCTCCAAATGTGGTAGATGCCCGGTTTGCTTTTTTTGTTTGTTTGTTTCTTTTTTATCCTTGAACTATTTCTGCATGGATATATCGGTTTGGGATCATAGTAAAGTTTCCTTTTTTTGTTGGGCTAGCGTTCCCTTTCATTACGGAAAATACTTCTCCCAAATTACAGTGTGAGCAGCACGAGGTTAGCTCTCCGCCTCCGGATGGGTTCAGCAATGGGCTGAGACCCCGCAGTGACTGCACAGCGAGCAAAATACAGAGCAGCAAAGCTAAAAGTTAGCATGAGCTTTGGTTCTCCCTGCTGCCTGGGATCAGCGGAGATGCAGACTGAGTGCAGGCAAAGAGCGAGAGGAGCTTGTTCCAGCTGCACACACAGCGAAGCGCTCCTCAATTATACGTGTGATTTGTGAGCACCCAAGGGAGAAAAATGGTCATAAACTGCAGAGAAGGCAACGGGAAAAGGAATATTTAAACATATCACTCTGGATTTTTAAATAGAGGTTTCCTTTTTAAATAGCTGCTTGAATCATCCCAGTCTCCTTTTCATTTTTCTCTCCCTTTTGAACTACAACTTTTATTTCTGTTCAGATCGTGCGGAATGCCGAGCTGGCTCTGCACAAGGCGGGCTGCAGTGTGGGATCTCTGTATTTTATGTTGTGCCTTTTCCATTGTCAGCACAGTGGAGACGATTTCTCCTTTTATTTTTTTTCCTCTCTCCTGCTATTTTGCCTCCTTTCCTCCAAGAGATTAAGTTTTTGTGCTCCGCTGTCAGCAACACGTTAATCCTGAAGTCATGGGGGAGGGAGCAAGTTTGTGCCATTTGGCATATGGAGGTTTGCTCTGTGTGCCTCCGGCCTGTGGGACTGCTGGAAGAACTGCCCTGCCCTCAGCACGGAGCTGCGAGGAGAGAAGGGGCAAACTGCAGAGTAGAAAAGAACGACCCCAGAGGACATAAGGGCAGAGCAGAGAGATGCTGCAGATGGGGGGTCTGCGTGGGAATGGCTTTTAACAGGGTGGCCCCAACCAGGTCACATAGACTTAAAGAGGGAACACGGGGATGGGGTTACCTGCAATCCATAGAGCCTGAGAGAAACTCAATGCAGGTGGTGCGGTGGGATTTCAGCTGCTTTGCAGTGGGATGAAGCAAGTGCCCAGGCAAAACAGCACCGGTGGTCTGGTGAGGTTGCTATTTATTCTCCAGACAGAAAGCTGGAGTGGGGGAGTGTGCACCCTGAGCTTACTGCCATTGCTTCTCTCTACCTTAGCTTGGAGTCAGCTGGAGAAACCCGGCTGGGCTCAGGCCTTGCTGGGGTGTGTTGCTGCAGAGTGTTCTGTGTCGTCTTCAGTGTGGCTCGGAGGATGCTATTTTAGCCAGGTTTGATAACCGTGTGAGCAGCCACGCTAGGGTTAAGTGAGACCGTCTGCGTGAATCTGTTTTCCTGAAAACAAACACGGCGTTGAAAGTTTCTGTGGAAGTCTGGGCTGTTGCTTCGCCGTTTGGCAAAAGGGGGCAGCAACAAACAGTGCCACAAAGAAATCTGCCGCTCTGCTTTCATGTCTGTGTCTGCTATTGCCGGGGGCTGCGAACTCGGGATGCTCGGAGCCCTCATTCAGGTGATTCCTCATAGAGACAGCAGCGAAGTTAGCTGACTGCATAAGTGAAGTGGGAGCAAAGCTATCGTGGTTTCAGTCCGGGGCTGCATCAGTTCCCCATGCTGGTGTGAGCGGCGCGGAATCTAAGGCCAATGCTGCATGATTTCAGAGCTACTCCAGTTCTCCTTGCGTAGGCTGATAGCAGCGACCTTCACCTCCTCTCACCGTGCTGATTTTAGGGAGAGTGCGATGGGGCCCCAGGTTTGGATTGCTGTTCTTATAAATGCCCTCCAAGGAATTGTCAGGACCGCTTTCCATAGGAAGAAAAATGAACATCTTCATTCCTAAATTTAACTTTGTTTGAGAACTCATTTCTTTCCTGCCTAGAGAAACATATTGATCCGGCTTATAAAATATTGCTTGTAGGATGCATTTAAAAGCCTTTCCACCTTTTATTTATCTGTCTGCCTGGAATCATTACATTAACGCTTCCTAGTTGATTTCTGAGTGAGAGCCATGGGTGATTTTGCAGAGGGTCTCAGTGGGTGCTGCCTCTTCTGAGCACAGGCTGCTCAGACCCTTCATGGTGTGGGAATGCAACCTGATCCCAGCAATGGGGAGGTGCTGAGGGATGTGGCACTGTGACCATGTCCTGTTATTGGTATATAGCACCTGGATCCTCAGCCTCAACGTAAGCCCCGTGTGAAGTCTGCAATAGGTTTGCCTTGCTGTGCAGCATGCCCGACTTCTGGTGTAGAGCTGATAAAGGGAAACGCAATCTTATGCAGGTAGTGGTGGAGGCGATTCAGACTGATTCTCTAGGGGATGGAATTCGTTGTTGTTCGCTGTGCAGCAGCTGAGATTGCAAAATACCTCTTAAGTGATGGACTTACTTTTTAGAGACTGAATCCTGTGAGGCTGAACTGCCACTATTTAGGTTGCATCTTTGTTATTTAGCCCAGGACACAAACAGTGGAGAATTACAGTGCTATCCCTGCTGTGCCTTCAAATAGGCTGTGTTCGAATATGAGTGCTGTTGACTTTGAGAATCAAATAACAGTTCTTTGTTACTGCCTGCCTTTTTTCTTTTTAAGGAGAGAAAAAACAACTTGCTGATGAGTGTGTCAGCCAGGCTTATTGTAAGTCATTGTTTCTTTTCCTTTAGAATTGTGGGCTACTGACTCT
Source organism: Perdix hodgsoniae (assembly GCA_035772895.1). Lineage (NCBI taxonomy): Eukaryota > Metazoa > Chordata > Aves > Galliformes > Phasianidae > Perdix > Perdix hodgsoniae. The sequence continues at coordinate 1,655,359 of JAPSGF010000050.1, forward strand.
TCCCACATACCCATCTCTGCCCATGGTTGCAATTTTCATGAGTTTCAATGGCAGCTGTCTGCATACAGCACAAGACTTCACAGGTATTTGGGCTTGTGAGCACAGTGCCTTGCTTTCTGGGGGTTATTATTCAAACCCAGTTAGTCTCCACATTTATTTCGCTACAGTTCTCGTTGTCATCCAGCAAATACCCCGTAACAGCCATTATCCCCTACCCCAGGCTCACATGGTGTGAGCAAAGTGCAGCAGAGCTTTGAAGGCTCTGCTGTGACTCAGTATGCAAGGTCTCCTTGACTACAGCACTTCGGCTCCCAAAGTTACCTCCCAGAAAGAACTGAATTTTGAGGCCCATCCAGAATAGCTCCAAGTGATTTTCTGCTGGGAGGTGCATGAGTGGTGATACTTTGGAATACTTTGGATATCTGCTGTCAGATATGTATCTACATGCATATGCACATATGTTTTGTTTTGTTTCAGAATATAATAAGTCTGGCCAGTAATTTGCATGTGAAGGATGTTACCAAGTTACAGCATATGACTCTGAATAGGTGATGGAGCTATTCATGTGCTGATAATTAAGCATACACCAAAGCACTGTGTTTGTTATGGACTTGTATGTCCTATTTACTTTCTAATAAGCTTTGAAGGAGATAGTAAGTAAACATGCTGATTGCTAGTCTTAATCCTCAGATCAGTTGTGAACACGTCGGGAGCTTCTAAGTCATCTGTGTAATTTCATTGCTTTTCTGTAAGGGGTCATTTGTGGAAAGAGCACAGGATATTTTCTTCCCATAAGCTGCTTTGAAGGGGCTTGTGCTCGTAAGGTGCAGTGTGTTCATGACCAGATCCTGACTAACACAAACCTGCTTTGTGCAACAGGCAAAGTGCTTATGGGCTTGGTAGTCTCACTCTATAATGCACTCTTTATTAGGCCGTTGCTAGAAGCCATGTAAGTTGCTCAGTGCCAGTTTCAAGGTTTGACTCTACACATTGTACAGCAGGATGCGACCACCTGGGACACAGCAACCTGCAGATAAGCAGCTCAGGAACCATTCGGTCTTGGCCAAGTGTCATGCTGTCCTCAAGGGCTCAACCATTACTTCAGACCCAGGAGGCAGCCTCAGCAGTTGGGAATAGCATGCGAGGATGCTGCAAAGTGAGTCCTCCAGCAGCCTCGTGTCCCAGTGCTGGATGTGCTCAGACTGTGAGCTGAAATGCTGTCTCAATCCTGCACAACAGCCAGGCTAATTTCTGCTTAGATGATCTATGAGCAATTCTCAGTTTAAGGGTTTGGGGCTTCCAAAGTTTGCATACTTTGCAGATTGCTCGTGCCATAGTCTTCAAAAACTGTTAGCTTTTAAGACAAGCAGATGGCTTTAGCAAAATATATTTGCTGGCACCTGGAACAGGTGGATCTAGAATCAATTTATGCAGTGTTATTTTATCCACACCCTTTTTGGAATCATTTTGTACCCTGGAGCTACCTAAGATGCTTATTATATAGCCAATAGGGAGCTGCTTCTGTCTGACTACATAGGATTTTACACATCTTTTATAGCTAATGCCTGGATTGAAATGCAAAATTTAGTACTGGGAGTGCATGTGAATTTGGAAACTCTCTGGAGAGAATGTGGGTGCGTGTATTAGCGAATGAATTATGTCCTCCATAGACAAAGAGGGCTGTTTTCAGTGGTAACAAATGTCCTGTGTTTGGTGTTTGTCATTTTAAAAGTAGTATTTTTCATTTCAAGTGCAAGGTTACAGGTTACTGATGTAAAGTAAAAATGGGGAAAATAACCCTTTAACTGCATTTGAATGGGCAACAATGAAAATTTCTGATGTGCTACAAAGATAGGGATGAGATCAGTGGTTCCAAAAAAATGGCTGTGGCAGCTCTGAGGAGTTGCACAAGAAGGGGAAGATGCTGTCTGTCCTCCTGAGGGCAGGAAACACTCCAGACGAGGCCGTGGTGACATCCTCATCCTATTACAGAGCTGGGGCCATCCAGCCTACCTGTCTTGTAGTGATTACATGACGGTTCTGAGTGGGTGCTGGGGCTGTCTGCACTGCTCAGGGTGGGAGTAGGAATGGAGTTTGGGAGTGCTTTGGGACCAGCATTGTGCTGGAGGGGGAGCGCCTGCTGTACAGCTCTCGTTGCTTTGCCGTGTTTCCTGGCCACGTGGAAGATGGTTGGCCCGCAGCTCAGCTAAAGGTTGCTTATTTATCTCCCGCAATGCTGGTTTACAAGAGATCAAAGATTAGTGGGGGAGAAGACAGCAAGAAAGGAAAGGATAGGAAGTTCACTCTGGTTAATTCAGTTTGACAGGATAATATGGCAAATTCAAGAACATAGAGAGAGATGCATTTTGGAGCCTGTCCTTGTAATGAATGCAGGAAAGAAAGAATTGGCGAGGGCTCAAAAGTTTGCCGAGTGATTACAGATCCCCCCGCTCTGCCTCACGTTCCTTTCTCTGCTCTCTCTTCCTGTCTGAAGCCAGTCGTTTGCCAGAAGGAGATTTTCAAACACATGGTTTGGACAGGGCAATCAGTCCATATTTATAAATCACTCAGTATTTCACTCTCTGACCTTTTTGGGGTCCGCTCCACATCTGAAGGGCATTTTCATTAAAAATACAAAGCTGAGGTTTGGGTTCTGCACGTGTCCACGGTGTTCTTCCAGTCTAAGAGAGCTCAGCTTTTATTGGCAACTGCAGCTAGTAACCACCTACTTAAAATTAAGGACAGCAGGGCTTATGGTAGAATGAAACAGTGTAGAGAGGCATACTTTATTTAAAACAAGAAAAATAGTACTATGCACTGTAAATTGGGCTCTGAGACGCTGTTCCTATACTGATGGGGGATGATGTCAAGTAACACGTAATACGAATGTTGAGGATGATTAAGTGATACAAGAGTACAGCTTACCCAGAATTCTGTTTTCTCAGCCGTGCTAGGCAGTCCAGTGTAACAACGGTCAGGGAGAGAAACTGAGGTGTTTCTGTGGGAGGACCTGAGGGCGAAGTATGGCCTGCAGAATGTGGTGTTCATCTGTGAAAGATATCGTGCAGTGTAATGATGCAGATAGGCGCCAGGTAGGATTGCCTGTGACTGGAATCAATAGGAATTGGACTTTGACATATATGAGAAGTCTGGTGTTACGTGACATGCTCAAGGTCATAGAGTGAGTTAGTGTCAGAGGTAAGATTGCAACCCCTGGAAGCACTTATTCACCTACTTAATTCCACACGTGTAGTCAAATCCTGTGAATTAAATGCTTCATCTCAATGCTTTCCTGGATCGGAGCTACAGACTTGTGTCTTACAAGCCCCTGTGTTTGTTTCCTTGCTAAGCACTGCCAGCAGGTAACTCCATCCTCCAAATGTCTTACTCACCTGAGATGTTCCAGTTAGTGTGACGGAAGAGAAAATAATACCCTGATCTCAGGAGCACAATTGGTCCCAGTGTTTTGAAGACGAGATGGGGTCATCCCTCTATTTTGTACTTTTTTTATACAAACATGCACGTGCATCTATATAGATTGAATTAAAACAAAAGCAAGTAATTAACGTCTTTAAAATTTTACATTTTTCCCCTTTCACCAACAGAAGCTGTCCCCAAGAGAGTAATTTGCTACATATCTTCTGTATTTGTCTAGGGCTGTACGTCAGGAATACAAAACATGGCATTGCTAATGCTATGTGTTCCCTCTAATGGCTCTTTGAAATATTAAAACAGCTTATATTTGGAATGAGTTTTGTACACCTCCTTCTCCACAGTTGCTTTGCAAATCCAGGCTTCACTGCTTTGCTTCAGCAAATTATGAGTTTATTATACTCCCGGAATGCTAATAGCACTTCGTTTTCCCTAAATTTCTTCTCCATATTTATGTATTGATTCTTCATTTGAGCACGCTTTTGCAGATAATGATGATACTACTGAGGATAGCTTGTGTGAGTTAATTGTAAGAATGCCATACCCCTTTGCCAAGAGCCTCTCTGTAAAGTTCATAAGCTAAGGCATCCAAAATGCTAATGTAGTGAAGATGACTGGATAAGCTTACTCCCAATGTTATATTTTTTGTTTTATTTTTATATTTACTTTTATTTTTATAAAGACCAAGTGTATCACAGTTGACAAATCTAAATTTAATTTTTCATTGAAACCTCATTGGCAGATTTGCAGAAGCCATGCTTTAGGTAAGCAGTTGTTCTGATGGTCACTTGCTCTTTACTCAATTGAATCACACATTAACTGTGAGTGAACATCTGTGAACCAGAAGTTTTAGTGTTTCCCCCTTTAGCTTACATTTCACATTTGGTTCCAGAGATTCTCCCACATCTCAGTCCCTCCTCCCACAGTGTTGGGTGGTAATGCCAGGAAAGTGCTTTCAGTTGGTTTATATCTTCCCTGAGGCCACAGAACTTCCTTGAGCTGATTCACGTTCAAGCTGGTCATCTGTTCTTAAAGAGAATCCAGTTTTGGTTTAAACCCTTCTGTTGGAAGAGAACATCCTGAAATTCCTATTTAAGTGTTAAAGCTACAGCAGCCCTCGTGGTTGTATTGCCTCTAACTTTCTCACTTGCTTCTTGGCCATCCTATGCTCTCATCTGGAGAGCAGAGCATTCCGTTTCCTTGCTGTGGAAGCATTTGTGAACTGCAATCAAGTCAGCTCTTAATTTTTCTGTGATATTTCAATATTATACTGGATTCCTCTGTGGTTTTTCAATCCTTATGTCAGCCTGATGGCTCTTCTCTGAACACTTCCTGAGGATGTTACTGGCCAAAGAAGACAGAGTGATGCTGACATATGCAGGAGCTGGGGAGAACCGGAATGGCAGAGCAGGGCTGAACAGATAGCAGGAGATAAGTGCTATAGGGCAGATAAAGTTGGAAGGCAGAAAAGGAGGCACAGTGGCACAAGAAGCTCTTGGCATGAGGAGCCCAGTTCAATATATGCCTGGGGAAGAACTGGAGTAGCTGTAGCATTGAAAGACAACAGCATGTTTTTGCTGGCTGGGAGCTGGGTAAGCACTGCAGCAGTGGTAATGCTTGTAAATCAGAGCAGCATTCTGTCAGAGCTGCTCTCTGTGGGTAAATTTCAAGACATCTGTCTACACTTTGCTTGGGCATAACAGGTTCTTTTTGCGTGGTTTGAAGTTCTGGTGAAGTATCCACTCTCTTCCTCCAAGCATATGATCTGATCCTGCAGAATCAAACTGATTTTGTAATCTGTACAAAGGCAAAATGTTTCTTGTTTCAGTGAAATGACTGTAACGAGAATTTATTGGCCTGAGTTCTCGATTGCTAACACAAGGCAAGCACTCTGAATCTATTCCACAAGTTATAGCCATGTAGAGCTGGGCTGCACTAACCTTAACTGTGATACTTGTGATCTGAGAGGACGAGAACCTTCCCATAAGTAACATGATTTCTGTTTTTAGCTTGGAGAGATGCTATCATTTAATGAAAACCCTTTGTTTTCTGGCAGCCTACTTGGCTATTCATTTACAAAGCTCTCACAAGACCCGGACATCCATGAAAAGTGCAAGAGCCTAATTCTGCTCACAGATACACAAGTGCAGCCTCACTGAAGAGCTGCAGTTGTGCTTGAATGATGACTGATAGCACGAGTCCAGAAAGCTGAAGATAAATTTCTACCTATGGGAAAGAACTGCAAAGGCAACATGCTGGTCCAGAGACACACTCCAAAATTAGGTGTGCAACACTGTGCTGCAAAACCCAGAGCCAAGGAAAGCATTTCCAGTTTTAATTAAAACAAAATCCAAAATACCAGGATCTCTGTTTCCATCAGTGTTTAACCTTCCCAAATGCTTGAGCATGAAATGCAGAGGTAATTGGTTAGAAACCTGAGAAAAATAATGAGGCTTTTTTTTTTTTCTTCCACCATTCTCAAGCTGATTCAAGAAAAAAAAAAAAAAAAGAAACCTCTGAAGATTTTACGTGGGCTGAGTAAGACTTCACTCCACATATAGACCAAATGAGCTACAGAAGTGCTTCAGGGAAGTTATCATGTGGCCCTGTGCCAGTGAGATTATTTACATGGCAGACTTTTACCTGGTAAAATCAGGGGCTTAAATAAATTGTATAAAGAATTGGAAATAATCTGATGTCTGCAGTTCTAATGGCCTGAGTTATTTGCAGAAGAGATAACGCCCTGATCCTGCCCCAGGGGACATCAGTAGCAAAAATTCCATTTGCGTAAGTTAACACTGGATTTCTCTATCTTCCTCCCTTCCTTCCTTCCTTCCTTTCTCCCTTCCTCCCTTCCTTCCTTTCTCCCTTCCTTCCTTTCTTTTCCCAAAAATGTAAGTACGTGTCTTGCAGTTCTAATCCAAGGACTATTTGCTTTTAAATTGGCATACCGCCTAAGTCAGGACTGCAAGATTGGCCCCAGGTTTTCAACCAGACAGTACCTCTTTAAAATGCAGTGGTATAATTTAGGTATCTCTTATTTGTTTTGAATAGCAGGGATAACGTGTCTGTCAGTTACAATGACTTGACAGACATGATTAAAAGGCAGGAGATCAGGAAAAAGGCATGCTTATCACAGCCAACCCTCCTTGATGAAAACGTAAGTGCTCCGTGGCGTATTTGCAATTGAGGTGTAACTGAAAGCATTTTCGGAAATGCACTTTGTAGACTGCATTGAAATGGTGTTTTATATTATGGCCAGTTTCTGGAACAGATTATCATGATTGTAGGAAGAACTTCAAAGCAGACTGGTGTAGGAAGATCTTTCCCTGGAAACTTTGGCTTCTTTGTAAGACAGAAAGCTACAAATGTGTCTGCAATCTGTCTTGTTTCAGCTACAACAGCATTTATTTGATAAAAGTGGACTGCTATTAATTTCCAAGATGCTACAAAGACTTTGCAACCCCCTTGGTTTCACAGGGGGTTCCAAAGGCTGTGTTTCCCTTCTCCCATATCCCTCTAAATTTCTTTTTTTCATGTTTTTGAAGACTGAGACTTGAACACTGTAATGAAATGTTGAACTGCATCTGATAAACAGTCAGATGATAATTTAAAGTACTGGTGGCCAGACTTCATATAACAGGTCCTGATACATCATCTGACCCATCCCCTGAGCTGACACAGGATCAACCCCACTTCCACCATGTAGATGAGCTGAAGTTCAGGTGAACTCAGCATTGATAGGAGCTGGAGAATGCCATCAGATATACTGCAGTGTATTAATCTCTGAACTCCTACCAACAAGGCAAGCTACATGCCATTTTGGCAAGACTCACACCAAAAACTTTGTTTCTAGGCTAAATTCTGTATCGTAGGGAACTGAAGTCTTCTGTGTATTTGTAAACACAGAACAAACAGGAAAAGCCCAATTTCTGGTTAGTATGAAAGCAGGTGGTATAATACACTGAAGTATGTTGGCATGACTGCAAATAATTCTTGTTGTTCATGGATATTGGGAAGGGAGGAAGCTCACGCAGACAATGAAAGGGAGCAGTAATAAGAAGGATTAGAAACAACTCCCGTGTCCTGTCCCCAACACGTGATAGCACACACAGTGGAACAAGAAGAAGAAACTTTCCAAAGTGTTATTTTGCGTTTCATCAAACTGCCATGCATCAATCCCATCACGTAGCCCTTCGTGTGCCTCCCAAACACGCATTTCCTTCCACTAGGGAAGAAGCTGTAGCACAGTTAAGTCACTTGCTTTGGCTCATTGAGGGCAGCAGCGAATGGGAGTTCTGCAGTCACAGCTGCTCCGTCTTGTTTGACAGCAGAACACAATGAATTATTTATGCTAAAGTAGAAAGGCCTTGAAATGGTTCCTTCTCTTTTGCAGAAATTATTTTTTCCTATAAATGAAGGCTGAATGATGTGCTGATGGGTTCCTTATGAATGCACACCATAACAGTTAAACAAGGTGTTTTGTGTTTTTTTTTTAATCTGTAACGTCATCAGATGAACAATTCTGATACTTCAGTTTGCCATCAAATTATTGCGTTGTTTTCCATGTTCTCATTCAACAAGTGAAGCAACACAGTGTGCTGCCATCCATGGACGTACCCTCTGTGTGCTACAGCCCATAGATTCAGCTCGAATTCGCTGCTGTGGTGTTTGGAGCCTGTGGTGGAAATGCTGAGTCATGGCCTGAAGCAGTGATTGAGCACCTGTGGGAAGGCAGGGCAACCCAGGGGAGCTCAGGTGTGTGCAATCAATTCTCCTGAGTGACTGAAAAGGGGGAGGAGCCAGGATCCATCCCTTCCCAGAGCTCATTTAAGGGTTGGCAATGGGGGTGACGGTATTTTGGTGGAGATTCCTGTGTACTTCTGAAGGTAAGCAGCTTTTTTTTTTCTTTCTCCTTTATCTCTGTGCCCAAGACTGTTGCATTTGCGCAGATCCTCGTGCTGAAGCCTGGGACCTTACTGCTGTGCTCTCATTGCTGCGGTTTCTGTTGCATTGCAAAGGCCCAAAAGGAACTTTCCTTTGTCTATTCAGTGCTTGCTCTCCTCCATGGGCTGAGAATCTGCCTTATTTAATAAAGAAAATAGCTGCCAGAAATTGAGATCTTCCTCATAACTGATGTTGTAGGTTCCCTCTTTGCTTTTCTGTAGCTACACCATGGTGTTCTCCGTGTCACATGGGGATGGAGGGCTGAGTGTACTTCTGCACGGCCACCTCTGGTGACAGCCCTATGAGGACTCTTTTTGGCCTCTTTAAAATCTGTTTGTCTTCAATCACGCACCCTGTCGTCCTTTGGAAATCTGCTTTACCCCCTGCTCAGGGTGATTCATTTCTTTTTTTGTTCTGTTACTGAGCTCTGTAACGTTTGTTTTAGTCTAAAGTACAATTTATCTGTGTGTGCTACCTTATGCAAAGGACTGGTTCTGCTTTTCTTTTGAAGGAAGTGCAGCTCAGTGTTAAACAGGCTTCTAAAGCAGATAACACTCTGAGCCTTTTCTTACCCTTTCTTTTCTCCAACATAGAAAATTATTAACCAGGCACCTCTTTTGCCTGTATTTTTAGTGAGCATAAATTAATCTCCTTAATATGTAGTACGGTCCTTGCATCTACACATAATTAAATCATATTTGTTCTTGGAAACTATTCATTCAAGTGTAAACCTGCTTCCTGAGTAAATATTCCTTTAATTAGTAGAACAAATAGATTGCAGAGTTGTGGGATTTGGAATTGATTGTCACAGCATTCCTTTCCCTGATGTCTGCCTCAGATCTGCGCAGCAGAGAGGTGTGCTAAATGCAGCCAGGGAACGCAGCAGTGTACTTCTTGTAGTTTGAAAATAAATGCACCTTGTGAATACTTTACACCTACAGAACCCTTCATTTGAGGATTACAAAGTGCTTCACCATGCTGTGTGGGTATTATTTATTTCCCTTTTACAGAAAGGTGAAGCGAAATAGAAAGATTAGGGCCAATTCTCTGTATTCCTACATTGTATTAAGAGGCATAGATGTACTGAGACATATATGGTTGTGCACTACTCCTGCAGAACAGCAGAGAACACAGCTTTTCATATAGGCTAATGAGGTGCAGCTTCCATTTTTGGATGCCTGCTTGGGCACATCTGGTCCCAGGGGTCCCAAAAGCAGCTGGTGGGGACTGAGAGCCAAAGGCTCTAGGCACTGCCTGCCTCTCCAGCAAGGCATCACTTCTCGATTTGTCTGCTGGTGTTCAGTGGCTTGGGGCTGTGCTGTGCAAATATTAGTAAAGCTGAATGAAGAGTGCAGCCTTTCCACTGCCTGGCTTGCTGTGCCAGGGCAGAATGATTAGTCACAGGTGCAGATCTTTGTTGCATGGCTTACCTAGGAGTCTGGAAGCTCAATCTGAACGAGTGCTGTAGGAAAGACATGCATGTGACCGTAGCATTTCAGCACTTGCTTCTGGGTAAGTGTGTGTATGTGGGTGTCATTTCTCAGGGTTTTTTTTATGTTGTGACTGTATAGGAGTAAATCTTGAGAAGTTATGGGAGAAATGTTTCCTGTAGGAGTAGTGTTTGAGAGTTGTCAATGGCTTAATGTTTCCTGACTGCAGGTAAGAGTTTCTGATAGGAGAGGGAAGATTTTGAGCTCTGACTTGCTCCTGCTGAGTTAATTAGCCTGAGTTTAAATAATTTCCACTCCTGAGCTGGAGTTGCCTGTGTGAGAAAGAGAGGTAAGAGACCACAGCCAAATGAGCCCCTTGTTAAGGATGCAGGTGAATGAGCTTGGTAAATGGCTGCCTTGAGACGGAGCAGGAGAGCGTGTTTGCCAGTGGACATATCCTTAATGAAAGGAAGGGGTTTGCTTTGGTGTCAGCAGTGAAAACATCCCTTTTTTGAGTGCAGTGTGCCACAAGTGCTGTGCTTCTGCCTGGCTCCGCTTCAGGAGAGTGGTGCATAGAGTTGGATGGAGGAGACTTAGGAATACTGTAGCTGATGGATGCTCTCTGATTGCACAGGAACAGGGACAGCTTTTTGTGTCTACTTGGCTTTGGATGGCTGTAATTCATAAAAGCATCTCCATTCATGCACATACTGATTTACAAAAATCTTCTCACAGTTCCTTTTTTAAAAAATTCAGCAGAGCAATTAGATGTAGCTGAACCTGATCAGATAATGGGCTGTAAAAGATGAATGTTTTTAAGTAACATCTTTAGCAGCAAACAGGTTTAGAGATTTGTTTTCTCTCTACATACTTAATCTGGCTCTGATAGCTCCAGGGCTCCTCCTTCATGGCTCCAAAGGGTTTTGTTTTTTTTTTTAAAAGCCTGAGCTTCAGCTGACCAAGTAAGTGCCACTTGTTGGATGCTTGCAGTGCTAATATGTCCTCTAACTTGTCAGCTAGCTCAGGTGCATCTACCTGTGCTGATGCTTTGTATCCTGCCTGCTAAGGAATGATAACTATAGAGTGCCTTCATGTGGTTTGTGTAATCCTCTTAACTGCTAGCAGTGCTGTAACACAGCACTTGCTTGGGAGTTAGTAGGAAATACCTATTGCCATTTGGACTTGCATTCCGTATTGCTGGCCAATAATTTCATCTTTGTAGGCAAGTTCTAACTCTCTCAGAGGTCAGATGGTGCAGGGACAGGAAGCTTAAACCGGCTCCAAGAGGATGTCTGAAGAGAGCCCTCTGTCTCCACTTTCCACTGTGAATGAGTACAAGGGAATATATCTGTTTTGTTTGCTGAGATCAGAAGTTCTGCTGGGATAAGAAAGCACTTCACAGATATGAATAGGATCTCGTGCCAGGCACTGCACTTTGTGTGGAACCTCTACCTGCCTCTGTAATGCAAACAGGAGTGGGAATCCATCACACACGTCCCCTGTGCTCTGAATGTGTTGGCTTTGCTTTCATATAGTGATCTCTCCAGATCCTTGAGGTATTTAGTGGAAATTGTTTCAGCATGAATGTAGTATCTTAGCAGTGCATGTGTTTTTGTAGTGTGGGTGGGAGCTGAAGCTGTACAGTACAGCTGGAGCCTTGGTGTTTTGCTGTGCTGTGGCAGGTAGAATTGATTTTACAGTTAGGTGAGACTGATTTCAAATGTACCTTTATTGAATTTATTGGCATCTACAACTGTCATGGTTTTACGTTTTTTGGTTTTCAGTATTCCACATCAACACA
>JAPSGF010000050.1:1666978-1698859 GCA_035772895.1 Perdix hodgsoniae
CTGCCCCCCTGTCACGGGCACAGGTAGATCTTGCTTAACCCGCGACAACAACTACTGGTGTTAAGAGGTTAAATGGTATCTATGTTCAGCTGTATGCAGCCCAAAAATTTATTCAGAGATTCAAAACAGTAGAGTCTCCCGAGAATGGTCCTTTCTCTTGACAAAATGTCTGCGTATGGAAATCAAGCCTTGATGGGGGTGTTTAAGATCCCTGGGCACTGTGATTGTTGAGCTTTTCTGTGCCCCTTGTGGATACTTATGTCTAAAAGTGAATTGGAGGAAGGACAGGATGGGCTTTTGAAGTGAATGTAGATTAAATGCCTGGAACATCCCTGAAACATCTGGGAATGACCCAGATAACATAGGGTTCTAGTACAGGCCTGGTGTGTGAATGCGGGCATGTCCTGCAAATGCTTTGTACTTCATTACTCAACCCCTTGCAAAGCAAACAGTGCATCACAGCAATGTGAGGCTTTGGTTTCTGGGATTTCTGGGAATGCTGAGTCTGGGCCAGCTGCGGAACTGCAAGTATTACTATTGCTTGAAGTCAAGTAATCCTGCATAAATGTCACCTGCTTTGGTCCATGTTAACAGTTAAAAAAAGATGTGAATTGAGTGAGAGAGATGTGTGCTGTGATTGCTTAAATGGAAACTTGGGAATTGGTAAGCTTTAACTTCTAAGCTCATCCCTACCAGCAGCTTGCTCTTTGCCTTGGGCAAACAATGGAAAATCAGCTTCAGGTTCCTCAGCTGAAGTAATAATGCATAAGGAAAAGAAAAGAAAAAAGCCAACGTCTTCTAGAGTTGTTGTGGGAATTGATCAGAGATTATTTTAAAATATTGCCTGAAAAGTGCTATATGTTTTAAATAGTTTCCTATTTCTGCATACTAGTTGCATGCATAAGAAAGAAAATCAGGCTGAAGCACAACTCCTGTTTGATGATTTCCGTTTGAAATAATCCATTCTTTCATCAGAACAACAGAAAGGACAGATGTGTGTTATTAAAAACAAGATGTTCTTGCTTGAGCTGGCAGTAGCATATCTGAAACCCACCCTGCTGCGCTTGCAGAAAAACTAGATTCCCACCAGTTAGCTGCTACTACCTCTTCCACTTCATTCTCCAAATTACTTGCAGAACAGCTGGCATTGGCCACTCTTATTTCCTTTGATGCAAAAAGTTTGCATTTCCCATTCTTAGATTCCTCCACACCTGTGCTCCCAGTAACAGGCAGTGAGCAGCAGTGAGTCACTTGACACTGTGTGTCTGGGGTTGGCTCTGCTCCTAGTGACATGTGCCAGCCTGGCTGGGGGGGAAAAAAAACACAGAAAAAAACATAGACCCTAAAGGCATGATAAGTTGAATTATTTCCCTTCAGCCCTTCCCTTCCCGGACTGGAAATCCAGTTTGCGTACAGAGTTCATGAACTGGAAATAAGCTGCTGACTATGTGGCTGCTGTTGGCTGGGATCCTCCAAGCTTCAGCATTCGGTTTGGAAGCCAGACCTCTCCGGTGCATTAAGGGTTGCACACTAGCTTTAATTGTTGAGCTTCCTTTCAGGACTAAGAAATTACAAAAGAGTTGCCAAGGCTCTCTTGTCAGTGGTCCATGTTCCTGTGATACACTAGCTAACTTGACTTTGAAGTGGGCTGCAAATGAGGATGTTCTCCATTCTCTCCTCTACAAGTGCACATTGCAAGGGTCTAACTGCTGCTGCAGTTCCCATCAGCTTGAGTAGCTGGCACCAGCCGTACTGTGGACTGAAATAGCAAGAGCAAACTGTCTTTAGAACTGCCCCTCTAAAAGTTGCTCACGAAGTGACTGTGTTTGTTCCTTCTGAATTTAAAGCCTACGGACTGGCTATGAGCCTTCTGTTATGGACCTCATCCAAAGACCACTGACATAAGAGTGTCTTGAAATTCCTTCCCACAGATTTGGATCAGGCTGTCTTTTAAAGATACTTGTCTTTTCAAATCTGAACAATATATCCTCAAGAGCTGTGTGTACCTTTTTCAACGCTTTTCTGTTTCGCTTCTCCCATTTTGCATGACCTGTGCTCTTAAAGCACCTTGGTTTTTGTTTCTGCATTAGATATAGATCACAACCAAGACTGTATTTTAAGAGAAGGTGGAGTATATCAATGTTGTACAACTGAAGCTAGAGCCAATAACGTCTTTTACCTTCAAACTAGTGACTCTACCAAAGCCAATATTTTTTTCACCTGAATGAGGACTGTGCATCTGTTGCAGTACAGCTGGAATACACATTATGAAGGGCAGGGTGCCCTCTCCAGAGATCGGTGCTATTGCTTTACAAGCCATCCACCTGCACTGGACTGTTTTCACTTGGCTGCACTGAACTGTGGTCATGGTTGAAAGTAAGCAGATTTGTTATTTAATACCTTTGGCAGCCTTACAGGGAGATGTAGTGAAAAATCTAGAGCACGCTTGGTTGGCATCCTGCTCCCGTCAGGAAGGGCTCATGTAACTACTGGTCCCTGAACTCATCTGTTTCTGCAGGGGGACTGGTACTTGGTGGAGGGAGAAGGGCCTCAAGGGTGTTGCTGTTTCTTGACAGCACCCTGCAAAGGATAACTGGGTACCACTGCAGTCTTCTGGCCTTGGCTGCTGTCTTTGGCAAGGGGGGTGATTCAGCATTCTGCATCCTGCAGTTCCTGATGCAGGGAAATGCTGCTGTGTTAGGATCTCCTTAGAGGTCATGGACCTTCCCTGCTTCTGTGTGGGAGGGAAGGTCTCTTCTGTTTCTGTCAGAAATCTTCCCAAAAACAAATGCAAACTTCAGGTGTGCTGCTTTTCTTGAAGGCTAGTAAACTATTTGATGGCTGGGCTGGGAGTGGACTGAGCTCCAGCCTTTCTCATGCAGTTTGCCATGTAACCTCTGTTCCTTTCTCAGCTCCCCCCCATGCTGTCAGAAAGGGCAGGCTCCTTTCTGCCCCCAGCTCCACTGTGGCTGTCCCTGCCGTGTCCCCAGGCTGTGATGCACAGATGTGGGGCTCTGCTTTCATCCTTACAGCCATGCTCACTTGTGTTTAACCACCAAAACTCTGCAGCTGTCCCATGGGCTGCTCATGCTGGGGAGGGATGGGGGAGTTTCCTGCCACTGCATCCCTGAGCTGAAGCACTCTAATGACACATTCAACCGCATGCTAACAGTAGCTGTTGGTGAAGCCAAGAATGTGTCTCTTCGTGCCACTTGAATGCTTTACCAAGGGTGAGGGCACGATTAGTCATTCAGCAGGCAAACATCTGGTGTTCTGTGTGCCCTGCGGCAATTCCTACTTAGCAGGCCTTGCAGGCCTGTCTGAGCTAGGAAAGCAACACCATAAACTTTGGATTGGCTACAGTTAGCCTGCATGTTTTTGGGGGGATAAAAACATGCTCACTCATCTGTTTGTGTTTTTTTTTAATGCTGTTGTTATA
Source organism: Perdix hodgsoniae (assembly GCA_035772895.1). NCBI lineage: Eukaryota > Metazoa > Chordata > Aves > Galliformes > Phasianidae > Perdix > Perdix hodgsoniae. The sequence goes on from JAPSGF010000050.1 coordinate 1,670,418, forward strand.
GCAGGATATGGGTTGCTCACAGTGCTGTTTTGCTTATGGGGAGCATGTGCTGTTCAGTTTTCTTGAGTGAGCAGAGCCCAGGGCACTAAATTTGGCCCAGGATTTTAGTTCTGAGGTGTGTTTTCCTTTCTGGAGTAGATAACATTACTGCTCATGCCTGGGCCTGGAGATGAGTGGACAAACACATTTCTCTTTAATGATGTGTGTTAGATGAAAGGGAAGAAACAGGATTTTTCTAACCAATTAACTCTGTTCTTTAAGGCAGAATGTGATCAGAAAACCAGGGATGCCCTTTGCAAGTCTCTACCCCTTTCCTCCCCCACTCATCTTCTCTGCTGGATCCCAGAGTCACCCTGTGACCAAGGGCAACTCCTGGCTGATGGTTTAAACCTTGATATTCTTTTTGTTTCTTTCCTGCATTTGTCTCCTTCATTGTGGGCAATTCTGGGCTACAGAGCTCTAGAATGACAATTTGTTTCCCATATGTGGTGAAATGTCATCTTCCAAATACATTTCCTTGTATGCTTGCAATAGATGCCTTCTTCCCTTAGCAATTCCCTTGGCAAATTTGATGTCCTGTCTGACCTAAAACTACTCATGGTGTCTCTTGTTTATCTCAAATAGATAGATTTGAGCAATATGGACCTGCATTGGGCTCCTAGAGTTTTGAAGTTTGGAGCCTGAGTTGGAAAGTGTGATATGGCTTCCAGCTGCCCATAATGTACATAGACAGAGCTCTGAATTGTCCCAGCAGATCTTAATCACAGACTGTTTTCTCCATCTAGGCATAACTTTCAAGCAAACTCATTCTCAGAGAAATACAGCCACCCTTTGAATCAAACTGCTCCATTGTTTTGCAGAGTGCAAGTAGAACTTCTTGTTGAAGTGACCCTCACCATTTGTTAGAAAGTACAACCTCAGGCGAAAAGATTTCAGTGGATGGCACTTCAGTAATGGAAAGGTGACAGATACAGCTTATAGTACGTGGAGAACTTATGTTCTCAGTCCATCATGTAACATTTTTATGGAGACTAGTAAGCAGAATAGTGGAGGGGCCTGTTGGCCTTTTGACACAAAGAAGAATCATCAGTAAATCATAAGCCAATTAAAGTTGGAAAAGAGCTGACAGCCTCTTCAGTTCATCCCTTGCTAATGTGAGCCTGTTCCCTACAGTGTATTTTCTCCTGTTGGCATTAAATGATGGAACATCTATTGCTTCCTTGGGGGAAAGTACACATTCACCATTAATGAACTCTGTTGAACACTTAGCCTAAACCTCCCTTAGTTTCCTTCTCTTTCTCCCAGCTAACTAACTCTTCTGAGATTTTTTTACAGCTTTTGAATATCTGTAGATAGCACTTTTGTTACCATATGCCATATCAACGATCAGTGTAAAGTTTTTTTCTTACAAACTCATGTTGGTGTTGCATCAAGTTTCAGTCTGGAGGATTACATCTTCCAGTGTCAGTAAATAAAACTCAACAGGGGAATGCTCAAACTTCAACACATCCTTTGATAAAACCACTTTTGTATACTCGGGGGGGAAAGAAAACCTGTGGTTCTGTGTGTGTTTGACAGTGTGGCACCAGGGTCATGGGGCAAGATGGGTCCATGCAGCAGGAGGCCACTAATCCTTATTTTTAAGACTGTTAACACCTGTTCTTGTGGAGATCAAAGCAGGAAAAGTCAGGACAGCTTCAGAGTGGAAGCTTGTGTAAGCTCAGTCTTCCTAATGTCTGCCGTGCTTGGATATGCTTCACATGCATGTGAGCTCAGCATCAGACAGGTGAGAAAGGGAGAGACTGCTTTCCCTAAATTGCGTATGGTCCTTAAAATAGGCTCATCAACCACCACATCCTAGGCGAGGCTTTGGTTGCATCAGTTTTGATATCTGGACATAAAGCCAAGAGCTTTCAGAGGAAACCCCTCATTTTCAGACTCTCCTTGCCACCGTTCAGTTTGATTATTAGACTACCATTTTCTTTTATTTCAGCTCAACGACCAAACAGCAATCTGGACTTATACATCACCTTGTGTCATATTTTATAACTCACTGTAAATTAAAAATAATCCTCTTTGGAAGTCTGAAGTTTTACCAGTGACTGAAGATCCAGAGAATCCATTTAGAGGAAAAATACTAGTAAAAATAAGAGGATAAAAAGCATCACTGGCTGTGTCTTTTGGTGTAAATCACATTCATTTCATAAAAGTCTTGAACGCATCCCTTAAACTTTAATACCTGAATTTCAAGCCCAGCAGTCAGTGGATCTTTTAGCACCAGCCAGAGAGTACTCATAGTTGGCAGGCAGATGGTCCTTTCCCCTCTTTTACATTCTTTTAACGCACTAACACTGCCAGTTGAAAGCCTCATTAATTTTCCTCGCGGTTTGGCAATAAGACCTTGCTTGTTTCTTGCTCTCTTCCATTACTGAGATCTGTGCAGTTTCTGTGTTGCTCCTACTTGTTGCTTTGATGTAAGGCTGGGTTATTTGCCTTGCTGTGGAGCCAAGTAGTGAAGATGTGGATGGGTATAGAAACATGCTGGGGTGTGATGTCAAAAACAGGTGTGGTTAGAATATGGAGAGGAGGATGTGTGGGTGCACTGGGTACAAGGAAGGAATTAGAGCAAGAAAAACTCGTGTAATCAATTCATGACAGTGTTGATACTAAATCTAGTGAAATCAGAGGAGACTGTAGACTTCTGTAGTTAAACTTCCTGTATTTTGATGTTGTTAGAGCAACCAGTAATGTTTTTATACTCTTCTGAAGAAGCCTTGGGTTTCTGTGATATTTCTGAAAATACTATTTTTGCGTAACTTTTTTCTTACAAGACAAATGCTTTGTAGAGTGACTCTCCTTTATACAGTGAATCTACAGAAATGGCAGCATGGAGCTGCATGTTGAGTGGTTTCAAATGGCTCCGTATTTCATTATCCATGTTGCAGGATGGATTTTTTGACTGCCTGCCCTGCGAACCCATTTTGAGACAGGTGTGTTAAAAATGCATGTGTCCTTGGTTACCCAGAGAGAGCAGAGGTGCTTTGTAGCTCTGAGTTAAGTTAAATGAATAGAGGCTGTATTATTCATCAAGACAAAATCATTTTCTAAATCAAAAAAAAGAAACTGTCTTGTCTGCAAATCATTTATCTGGCCTTGATTTTCTTGAGGGCATTGAGTAGATGTCAAGTTTAAAAAAGAGAATAGAACTTTTAGGTTTTTTTTGTTGTGGGATCAACAAAAGTAAATTGCCAGCAGAACCACTTTTGATCAAATAAGTGTCTGCTGCTGAAATTGACTGCACTGCTTGCACAGCATGATGTTACAGCATGCATCTGCTCTCCAGTCAGTTAGCATTGCTTCGCCCTTTTCCTTTTGGTGTGCCTGGCAAATTGAGAACGATGGATAGGTAAGAGTTTTTGTCTTTCTTGTGTGGGCTTTTCCAAGGTGAAGGGTGTGCTGATAGATCATCAGTAGCTGTATCTGTCAGGATGGATTGCAGAGAAACCACTGGCACTAGGAGTTCATGGTAACAGCACCTCTGCTGCTGGCATGGAAAAGTTGCTGTTGTGTCACAGCTTAAAAAGGCTGTGATTGGTGCAGATCTTGACCCAAGGCTTTGACTGTCTGGGTTCTCACAAGTTGAGAATAGTCAGCTAGGACCAGAATTTCAGAACTCAGAGTGTTAATCATGATTCATGTGCTAAATTCCTCTGCCAAAGGGTAGGCTGTTGCTGGAATCATTATTTTTAAGGTAAGGTATAATTCTGATATCCTAACTGTATTACCGTGGTCAGTATCCATCCATGTCATACCTCAGGTCTCTTTGCTTTCCAGCCTTAAGTCTTGGACAGATTGCAAATTGGAGCAATTTATATTCTTGCTGCCATGGTGAATTACATGGGAGAATAAATCTCCAGAGAAAAATGTGTTGGGCTTCTGTGTGAGTAGGCACTAACAAAATATGGAGACTGAGGGAGCCACAGGAGGGGGAGGGTGGTAATAACAAAAGGAATACTGTAACTGACTGCTGGGAGAGAAGGTCTGTGTAGAAATTTCTCCATAAAAGAGTTAAAAATGATGAGTTTTAAGAATATGAATCCATATTCACTTTTGACTTATTGACCAACTTCTCTCTCCAAAACTAACCTCAGTCTTCTATCAAGTAAACTCACCAACCGTCTGGTAAAGATAAAGGAGAAAATATATTTTTCCCTAGAAACTCAGCCAATCCCTTTTAATCCTTGAAGCCAATGCTACTGTTACTATTCTTTTCCACTGATTCTCTCCTACCATAGTGATAGGTAGTAAGACAAACCAGATCCAATATTTAGTTTCTTCTTCTGGAGTAAGAGCTCCACTTGTTCCTTGTATTCTTCTAGATGTCTTATATTTGTGTCTGAACATAATCTTCTCTAGCATTGCAATCAGTTATGGCATTCCTTATCTTCTCTCCTGAAATATTTGCCTTTCTGTATGGTGGTTAGAATATGGAGAGGATCTGTATGGTAGGCAGCTCTGCAGGTACTGTTTTCCACCCCAGATAGGACTTAGTTTCTCTGCAGTATGATATGGCTCCTGAGGATAATTTACAGGATACTTCATTGCTCTCAGTTCAAGATAATTCTACCAGTAAATAGTATGAATTTTGCCTCCTTCATAAATCTCTGCCTAATTTTCTCTATTTCTTTCCTGCCAGTTTTCTTACTCTTTTGTAAAATGTTTTAGTTGACACCTGGATGCTCGCAATAGCATTCTGTCTGGCTATTTTCTTCCCTTTGCTGTACAGCAGAATTTAATTGAAAACTGAGTGAAATATACATGAACATGAAGCACTGATTACTCAGCCCTGCTTGTGTTAATTCACAAATGTAATTTAACAATTTAAAACAAATCTTAACTTCACTCAGTAGTTTTTATAGCATCGATCACTAAACTAATTAGGGCACTCTAGGTGCGTCATGCAAGTTGTGCGTTGCACTCCAAATGTATATTCCATATAGAATTTGTAGGTGTCAGGGAAGTCTTACTGTTGCAGCTGCCTGCAGTATGCTGGTGTGACTACACACACTGTGGGAGCACAGCCTGAGCAGTTAGTCTTTAGTGGCTGATCATGGTGCAGTGTAAGCTGCCCTTAAACTGACGGTTCCATTGAAGTTGAGCTGGAGTAAAATGGTACCACCCTGCCTGCTCAACCCCCAAATCTGGTTAGATGTTAAGTCAGCTGCCTCACTCATTGCAAGAGGACTAAGGATGCTCAAAGTCAACTACTGCGTTCTGCTTTTTACTCTAAAGGGTAAAAGGGAGATACAGAACTGTGATCCAATCTCTGCTCCCTGCTCTTGAAAGCAGCTGTGCTGTGCAGTCCTCACTGCATCTGGAAGGACCCATCTTTAAAGCAGCTCTGTGTCCTATCCTGCTGTTCTCACTGGAGGGCTGTTTAATAAACTGTTTTGCGATGATCAGAAACATTTTCTGAGGTACATTGTAATTCTATTCAGAGATAGATGATGCAATTTCTTCTGAATGAACATTTTATTTTAACCTAAACAGCTTTTTTACAGCTGATGTATTTACAGTCAGTAATCATCTCCACTCTCAGCTTTGGCTCAACAATCCAAGCTCATGAGATTCATAAAATGCCTGATAGCACATGTAGCTTTCCTCCAAACATGCACAAGCTGCTGTTCCTCTTCTCTAGGTCCAGGTAGAACTGCAGTACACAGCACTGTATGTGCTTTCCCACCTCTGCTGAAATAATGTGATTTATGCACTGTGGTTTCATTTGTCTTTTAGAAACTATGCCCTGTTAATGGCTCATGGGATTCTGAATCCAATTAGAAATGCTGGCCTGTATTTTCTCCTTGCTAGCCAGTGATGGCCACAGTATTCTTGCTGGCTTTTAAATGTGATCTTGCACCTAGCATTATTGAACTTTCTTCATTGCACAGGATATCTGTTCCCTTCTATATCTGCAGTATTTTTGAACTGAGTCAGGACTGCCTTTATTAGAACATGTATGTGAGTGTAAAGTGTTGGGAGATGTTGAAGTAGGGCTGTATCTCATCAGCAGAGTGTTTGGGTTTTGATGAAGCCCCAGTAGCTGCACCTGGAAAGCTTTCTTTTAGCTCAGGGTAGCAGGTCATACGTTTAACTTTGAATGTCTTTAGCTGAATTCCCCAACATGTATGTCACGTTGATTTCCACAGTGCTGCAAGCTCCTGTGCTGTGCTATTTCAGGGCACGTGCTTCAAGGTTCTCAGCATTTGTTAGGATAAAACTCCTGCTCTGGATAGCTTTTCAACCAACATGTCAAAAGTTATGTCTCTAGGTGTGCCTATGCAGAACAGCAGCCTCAATCACTTTCAGTCTGAACACAGCATGGATGCAATCTGCATGTAGGATGCAGAGGCCAGCTGTCATGCCGTTAAGGAAACTGGAGTAGGGCTCATCTACTTCAGAGCAGTGGCTCTCTACATGGATAAAATTTGTCTGCTTGGACCTCCTTACAGAAACAGGATTTCTCATTGAGGCATAGATTGGAAGTTCCCCTTATTGGCAAAAACAGAAGCCGGTCAAATTCTGCCTCAGAATAAGCTCCAACCAGATCCACTGACCTGCTCCAGGGGATGGGGGCCAGCCCTGTTAATTCCGCCTTGATGACAGCAGTTGTGCTGCTGATCTACACAATCGGATTGTGTTTTGGCTTTGGAGGGCCCCTGGGGAATCTCACGTGATCTGCTCTGTGAAATTAATTTGATAATGCACCACATTGTTTTCCCTGAGCCCAATCATTCACTCCCTGCTGAAGCTGAGACACTCAGGGTTGGATTCATCATGTTTAGAAAGCAGCTACGGTTTTCCATTTACAGGATGTCAAAATCCCTGTGTGGTCTCTCTTAGAAAAACACAAAGTGCAAAGCTGTGTGCTACTGGAGGTTGGCTGGGGGTTCTGCCACTGAGGGGCATGCTGTTATTCCTCTGGCTGGGAACTGCACTGTCCAGAATTGTTCCCCATTTAAAACTGACATCAAATTTCCTTTTCCCTCCTAATTCATGAGGTGACTGATGCTATCCCTTCTGGTGAAACACCGTTCCAGCAGATTCACGGGGAAGGGCCCCTCCAGTCTTCCAGCACCATGTCCACTGGACCAGCCCTGATTTCTGTGCAGGGCCATCAGTATAGCTGCCCACACCTACCTCAGGCTCAGCTTGGCCTGATATGGTTTAACATCTGTCAGTGCTTCTGCTCAGCCCTTTTCTTCATTCACAGGTTTAGAGCTGGCTGTAAAGTTGTGTCCTATGCTGGCACGCGGCACACAGAATCTCCCCACCCTGTATCTCTGTAGTGGATTTGTGTAAAAGATTATTACATGCATCCTTATGTACATATAGAGAATCTGTTCTTATCATAGCATCATTAAGTTTGGAAAAGACCTCTAAGATCATCTAGTCAACTATTCACCTATAACCAGTACTGCCCACTAACCACATCCCTCAGTGCTACATATCCACTGTTCTTGAATAGCTCCAGTGGGCAGCCTGTGCCAGTGTCTGACCACTCCATTGTAGAAGCTGTTTTTCCTAATATCCAACTTGAACCTCTTCTGGTGCAGCTTAAGGTCATTCCATCTTGTCCTATGCTTGAGAATAGCTCATCGCAGTTTCACATAGCCATCATGTTGGTGACCAACTATGTAGCACAAACACAGTACAGAGCTGTCACAACCTGAGCGAATGGCAGTGTTCTGTAAACAGAGGAGCTTGAAGGAGTCCCTTTTTGCAGACTCTCATGCCAATGTGCATTTACATGAGCATTCATGAAGCAGCTAGAACTTCCTCTGTGATATGTCTTTGCCTTTTTTATTGTTTTGAATTGTAGTGTAGAGAGTGTAATCTCTTTATGGACAACAAAATCAGCCTTACAGCTGTTTGTAGAATAAAAAGATTTGCGGTATTTGCTAAGAGGAACCTGGTGGCGGGGAGGGGTTCAAGCAGAATGCAAAGTGTGTAGTTCTGCAGGGCCCATCAGCCATAAAGGGAGTGTCAGGAAGGAGGTGCTGCCTGCTGCCCAGAACTCTGTCTCATGTTCTGTATGGCTGCAGTGGACCATGTGCAGATGATGAGATCTGGATGGGGGGGATGTACCAATGTATTCATCTGTTTTGCAAGGAAAGAGCGAAGCTAATAATGCTCATGCCTTTTAAGCAGCTGTACTGATTTAGGTTGGTACTGTCTCTCAGCTGTTCATTATCTGCTTCTCAGCTGACTGATCATGTAAGTATTCCTAATTTGTTTCAGTACAGGGTAAAATAGTTCATCTAATGAAGCTTTTAATTAAGTTAATAGCAAGAAGGGATGGTCAGATCTTAAAGCACCATTGTTTTCAGAATCAAGCAGGACAATGGCTGAAATATTTGCGATAGCCTATGAAGAAGCAGAGGTAGAAATGATAGCTCAGTTCTTATCTTTAAGATATGCCTTACCTGATATCCTTGGGCCATGCTGGTTGTAAAACACTTTCTTGGTTGCTTTCTCCCTTCCTTTGAAATACAAAAGTCTGGAAAATAGAGCTAAATAAAACTGGAAAGACATTCTTGTTCAGCCTTACTGGAAATTAAAGCTTTTCTGCAGTTCCTGGATTTAGGTTCTGACTTAACAATGCTCACGTTCCTTATAACAGCAGTGTTTATGTGGCTGATGAAGGAAGAATGCCAGTGTTCACAGATTTAGGCTAGAGCTCCTGCGCAGATTTATCCAGTGCTTTGCCTTTTTTTAGCTCCTAATGTCCTGGGAAGCATATGCTCATGGACTTGTGAGCAGTAAGCCCTTGCCTGTATTTTTGTAATGAAAATATCACAGCCCATCTGCCTTTCCAATTGCAGAGCTGTCCTGGTTGGTATCTCACTGGCAGACCAGCTGCAGTGAGCACCACATAGATACACACTTAACATTAATTTTATCTATGTTGTGCAACCTAGTATACTTTCATACATTCCTTTGATAACCTTTAGTTTTCAGTGCTTCTTGGATAGGGGTAAATCAGGTCCTGAGAGCATGCTTTTGAAGACTCTGAGCTTCAGAGGAAGCTAATGGAAGCTGTGGGTGCTCAAGACCTCTTAAATCTAAGCCACAGGTTATGCAGTATTTGCTTAAACCAGGTTAGTATGTCACGGCAAATGGTTTCACAGCCTTCCAAGCAATCCCAAAGGGAGTACGGCACTCCAAGCCCATGCTGGGCTTCCTCCAAACTGGGTCCTGGGGAAGGAGGAGTCCCCTAGGGTCGCTCTGATAGAAGGTTCAGTGCTAGATGGGTGGGGTTGCAATATGGCCAGCATTTATCTCATTTTGAACCAGAAACTTTTATCCTTAACAATTTTATCTTTAATCAACTTCCCTTTCCAGCTCTGTGTTTTCTTCCTTATTGTCTTTCCTCTGCATTCCTGGAACAATTTTCAGCTAGCTGCTGAAATGAAAAGAAGTGGAATTGTTTGTAGGAATCCTCCTCGTAAAGGAAAGCCTGATATTATTCTAAACATTGGGTGAATAACATTCTACACTTTAACTTTGTAAGAACTTTCTGATGCTTACCGTGTCATAGAGTTGTATTTGTTAAAACAACGCAGCATTTTTCATGGCCTCTGCTTTTTACTGCTGTACCCTCTGTATGTCCTTTACTGAATCCCTCCTCATTTTGGTACCTGAGCACAATTGGGGTTTGATGTTTTACAGTATTATAGATTTGTATTTCTGCTGCCTATTAAATACACACTCTAGTTCAACCTGAAATTATGACCGAAATACAGGAATTACAGGTGGTTTTCTGGACCTAGATCAATTCAAGAGGTCATAATGGCTTAATCTGGCTGTAAAATATAATAATCTGTTTAAACCTTTGCAAGTACTTTAAAGTACTGCAAGGTACAAAATATTATAAATAGAATGAAGAGACTTCATTAGGAAGGGAGGAAAAATAACCCAGCTTGCCTAGCTTAGCAAAACTGAGGTGGGAAAGGGTTACAAGTATCTATAAATCTGTCACAGGAGTTAATACCAGGGGAGGAAAAGAACAATTTCAGCTAAAGGATTAGAATGATAGAGGAGTAGGTACACATGCACTGATTGTAAATCCCATCTGGAAACAATAGTGCTCCTGAGCAGGCTCTGAGCACCCTGATCTAGCTGTAGATGTCCCTGCTCATTGGGGAGTTGGACCAGATGGCCTTTAAATATCTCTTCCACCTCAAACAATTCTATGATTCTGATTCTATGATTAGGGAAGTGAGGGGCAGGCTTCTGTAACAACTTTTGAATGGCAGAACACATTCAACATACATCACAGTTGTTTATGAAAAGGATCAATGATGTGGTTGTGTGTGAGAGCAAGAGACTGAATGGCCCAGCAGGGTTCATTAAAAGAGCACAAACAGCCCAATTTCTTCTACCAGCATTTAAGGGCCCAATTCAAATCAGTGTCAACAAGCCCCAATAATGTCACCTTTCAAATAGTCCCATGTTTACCCTGTTGCGCATATTTTCCTGACTTTTTAGAGGATGAACATTGGATGTTATATGTGAGCTCTTACCTTGTGTAAAGTAAAACTTAACATTCCCATGTTGGCCAGCAGATGGTTGGAAAAGAAGTAGGTTCCCCTGCTTGTCACTACTCTATTTAGACCTGACTGGGTATAATAAATCTCTCTAGTTATCTTCCATATGCAGTATTCTATGTCTTACGAATCCCTCGAGTGAAGTTTAATGAGAAAGCAAGGTCACAGAACAATAAGAGAAAATTGCCATGTTCCAGCTCTGAAGACAAAAAGATTGATCCAGTCAATAGCCATTCAAGTCAGAGGAAACCTTTACATTGATTTCAGTGGAAAGTGGATCAGAGCCTTAGTGAGTAAATTACTGTCTGGTCTCAGCACTCTGTGTGTCTGGTATCGTGATATAACAGATGATATCTGGAAGGACATTTTACTCTGCGTTATAAGGCAGAAGAAATGAAAGAAAAAATGTTCCCAGTTGGAGATTCTCCACAATGCAAAGGTCATTAATTTTTATCTTGAGCTGTGAAATGTAATTCAGAATTCCATAGAAAATGCAGATTGGCATTTCTGATCTCTTCTTTAGGAACAGTCACTTTCTTTCTCAAGAAAGAGCAGCTAATCACTTTTTTTGACTGGTATGGCAAACTGTGTGCATTGGCAGTTTCAATCAATTGCGAAATTTACTTCCTGGTGGTTTAAACCAAAAGGATCCATTCTGAAATGTTAGCTCCTAAGCCCAAGGCTGTGGGCAAGTTTTAGGTTTACAGCTGAGTTACCTTACCAGGCGAATGGCTATCTCAGCTGCCACGTTATTCTTGTTATTGTAGCCAAAAAAGCTGAGTCCAGAGCAATATCCAAGAAGTATTGTTATAGTTGTCCTAAATTATCAGTACACTCTTGAACTAGTCATAGCACATGCTTGAAGCCTGAAGGTCTGTTATCATTTCAGTTTTCAAGGTGATGACAGGCAGCTCAGAGCTGCAGGACTGAGCAGAAAGCAGAGGCAGAATTAGACCCAAACTTGGGCTGTCTCTATTGCAGCATTTAATTGTACATTAAATCCTTCAGGTCACTGAGCTGCATGTTAAATGTTCAACTTACTCTAACCTCAGAGGACTCTTAAGTAATCCAAGTTCCACGTGTGGAGAAAACTGCATTTCTTGGAAAAGCTGCCTTTCCCCTTGTTGGCCCTGAACATTTTTAGAATATGGTGCATGCTGGGGGCTGCCAGTTGCAATTGCTTTTTCACCTCTTGTGTTGTCAGACAACGGAACAAAGCCAAGCAAAAGTAAAAAATGGAAAGCCACATGGCAAGTGAAACCATATTGCAAGTGAAACCATTTTAGGAATGCTAGTTTATTTTCTGTTTTTGTAGAGGAGACCATCCCTGTTTCTTCTGCTATTTAAATTGAATGGCCGTGTCTTCAGAGACAGGACCCTCTAGTTAAAATACTGTTTGGTGTGCTAGCCTTTTGTTTCAGGGCCATCCACAGAAAATAATTGAATCTGACTGTTGTGTTTGCCTGTGCAAACAGATACCTCCTGTGTCTGCTCTGGTAGCACTGCAAAGCCTCCACTTAGTATGCACATGCTGCAATGGCAGCTTAGCTTACCATCCCCAGCATGGCATGTATATGTATCTGCATGCATTTGCACGCACTTACATTGAGCTCTGCTGGCAGTTTCATTTTGCACCATCACTGTGGGCTTTTTGGGGCAGAGAAAGAGCACAGAGGCTGAGGGAAAGGGAATCTCATAGCAGGCGGTTGTTAGGTGATTAACAATTGTTAAGTTGGGGGTGGAGCAATTTGCAGAGGCTATTTAAGATAATACTTGGATCAGCGAGGAGTGTGGGCTACACTGGTCATGCTTGTACAGGCTGGGCATCTGCACAGAACTCCCTTAGTCCTGAGAGCCATCCACTATCCTCTTGTTGTGCCGTTCAGGAGCCCCTGTTGTGAGGCAGCAGAACCTGCCCCACAGCATGGATGTGTGCTTCTCTGGGGGCTTCAGAGCTTTTTCTGCCCTGTGAGCCAACATACTGCGCTTATCCCCTGTGCTGATTGCGGGAGTCTGCAAGTGCCAAACTTTAGCACACGTACTCTCTTATTCCTCAGAAATCTGGAGGCTGTTCCCACGGCTCTGCTGCTTCCCATTTTTCACCCTCCCGAGACAGTTCAGAAAATACAGAGCTGTCTTCACCATTTTCACTGCATTCTCTCCAGCTTGTAAGTGTCAAATCTGTGTTCCCATGTTCTTGGGCTCTCACTGTGCTGGGGTTACTGCCCTTGTAGATCTGCTGCATGATGGTGGTGTGAATGCTCCCTGCTGTTCTAGTGCAGATGGACAGTATATACTGTTAACAACTCCAGTTAAGTGCCCTTTCTACCTCAACTCTCCATTTGTAGTTGATGTTTGGCTTTGCTGGTCCCATCGTTTGTCTGCTCTGACCTCCTAATTCCTCTTCTGGAAAGCAGTGTCTCTGCAAGCAGTTATTTCCCCTTCAGGACATCCCTCTCTAGATGAACGATCCCCTTACTACACTAAACAATAATTGAATGAAATCAGCTTATGAAGCAATCTGAAGCATGTTGTACAATTGCCTGCACTGTAAGGACAAACTGAATGCATCCCCGCTTCAAGGCAGTTCCTATTTCTTGATATTCCTTCCCTAGGTTCCTTTTTTCAGCTGTGGTCCCTATCTGTTCCTCAAAAACTGAGAAGATCAAACTCATGAAGTGAATATGCATAGACCTAAGTGTTATCATTCTAAGTGTGGGCCTCACCCCGTGTTTTAGGGCCCTCTTTGGCATACCTTAGCTCTGCAGACATTCTCTCTTGTCAGTCTGTCAAATGTCACTTGTACAGATCAGTTCTGGGCCATTGCATTCAGACAGCTCACACTCTGGAGGAGAGCAGAGCAGAAATATTGTGGTGATCGGAGTGCACCTTTGAGATGGCTGAACCAAACTATCAGGAGGAGGAAATCTGCTGAGTGTGCAGTTTGAGAGGTGGCTGCTGGCTCGTGTCCCCATATCAAATGATTTAGCTCTAAACTCTGTAGCTCCAGTGTCTCTGGCATTTTCAGCAGTATCACAGCACTGCTGGTGCAGGGAAGTTCTTTAGGAGCTAGGAATGAATACTTTGTTTCCCTAAACCGTTATTGGGCATATCTGGTAGAGAGAACTCCCAGGAGCCTGGCTGTTAATGTGACCAGAACTGGAGCAGATAGGGCGTATTTGCAAGTCAGTCCCTGAGTTCCATGTGCATGTCTGTATCCTCCACCATTTCAGCACTGGTGGTGGAAGTAGGTAGCATCCTGGAGCTTTTTTGTTCTTCCTCTGTAGAATCAAACATGCAGGATATTAAAGACATCAGATCAGAAATGCACTCGGCACATACAAAAATACTAGTGCAGCAGCTAATGGGAGTTGACCGCAGCAGCTTCCTGAAAGACAAGTGTAGCTGAGGATATTTGGCACTGGCGTGGGACTCGAGAGCTGGGGCACTATTTCTGGCTCTGCTATCAGCTTTTCCTGCACACAGTTCCTCTGTTTGTAAATACAGACACTTATCTCCTTCAGGAGGGCTTTAAAATCTGTTGAAGAAAGTCATGGGAGAGCTGTAGGAATGAAGAACCTGCTGGCAGCTGGAAAGATCTGTAAACTATAACTTTCATATTAATATCTAAGCAGGCTTCCGTCCTGGTCTTTCTGTGGCACTGGGAGGCCACAGCCGGTGTGACGCTTTGCTCTCAGCAGTGGATGCTGCTCAGATGCATGGTGAAGCTCAGAGCCAGCGCTGAATCAACGGCAGAGTGCTGCGGGCAGATGAACCTTGTGCACTGCTGCAGTGGGTGGGACACTGCTGCCACAGCTTGCAGGGTGGCTACTTCATTACTGAGATGAGGCAACAAGTCAGCTACTCAGTAATGGGGGATCTGAGAGGTAATTGTAGGATGTGTGAGCAGGTGAGCAACACAGTTTGTACGCAACTGGATTTCAGCTTCTGGTTTCATTTAGAAAAAACTCAGCTCTCCTTGCCTGCCCTTCTGCTTCCATTTAAAACCCAAACTGTGTTTTAAGCCTCTGTTTGCCTTCAGAAACCTGTTTCTGACTGTTTTCATTTCATTTTTTTTAAAATAACTAGTTTAACCTGGTAAGACTTACCATGGATTTTCTTAAGGGAAGAAATGGATTCTGCAATTTCAAGTCAATAATGATCTGTTCGTGTCTGACATGAAAGAAAGAAATCGAAGGAGTTTTTTTTGACAAGGAACAGACATCTGTAAAGTAATCTTTTCTAAGCCAGCTGTGGAGAGATTTAGCTTTCTGGTGTTTCCCATGAAGACATGCATAACTCATTGCTGTTTAGCAATTTCAGGTCACTTGATTGAATACATTTAGCATTCAGTAATGAGCTGGTGAGCCCACTGCTAGTCCTGCTAGGGAAAAGTTTAGGAGCCTGCAGAATGTGATTTGCACATCATGTGTGATGGTTTGGTCCAGTAAGGCATCTCTCCTCACCTCATAAGGCATGGTCAATGTGTGTATATGGATGGATGTGGTGTGTAAGTGGGGTGCAGTGCATCTCCTTGGGAGAACATAGCAGTGTGAATATCAGCTGTTTGCTAACAGTCTGCTTCTGTGAGCTTAAAATACTGCTAGCTGATGGCCTAAAAGAGAAAAGCTGGCAGTATAGGATGGGGAGGAGAAGAGCTGTGTGTGCCTGTGGAGATGGTATGGAGCCCTTCATAAGTGAGAGAGAAATGCACTGCTGGAACACTGGGAATGCTGCATGTTGTTGGAGGGAGACGCCCACAGGAAGGCAGATGTCTTCAGTTCTCATCGCTGGAGTCTGAGGAGGATTGTAGGGAAATCCACGTTTGCCTCAGCGTTGCACATGTGCTCAGAAATACTTCCTGACTGTGAGCGCTCTGTGCTAGCAATAATTTAGGCCCCAATCCAATACACACAGAAGCTAATGGGTGTCTTTCCGTTAACTTCTTTTTAATAGAGCAGGCCCATAAAGAGAAGACAAGCGTATTTTTAAGAGCCTGCTAATCTGTGGAGCATGTGTTACTTTGAATGAAATCCCCCAGCACGCTGTGAATGGAAGACTTCCAAAAAAAAAAAAGGGTAAATATCCATTTGTGGAAGTGAGGAAACTGTAAAGGCTGAGAAAGGGAAGGTCAGCTGCATTCCAGCCAAAGACCGAAGATCTTCATGGTCATGAACATGCTTTTCCATGAGTGGGAGTTCTGAAGATGCTATTAATTATATAGATGATAAATGATGAACAAACCCCAAAGCTCCTCATTGTGCCTGGGAATAGACTTCACGAGTGCAAGGAGGGAAGGGGCCAACTTCCTCCTTCCATGGACAGGTGTGAGAAGATGATGGGCTTATGTATCTGCCATTTCATAATTAACACAACTTTTGTCTCAAATACGTATACAAAATATTTTTGTTCCAGGGATTCTAGGGTGGAATTGCTGTGTTGCATGTTTCTGTAACTTTGTTTCGTATTTATTTTTTTATTTTTAAAGCCATAATGGCCTATGAACATCTAGCCTATTAAGCCACAGAACATGAAATTTCATCTACTAATTCCTATATTAAATCCAATAATGTATGAGAGTATACTGGAACATACCTATGGGAAGAAATTCAGAGTACGCAAAAAGATGGGCAACCTATGACACCCTGGGCTGAAATCCTAGGTAAAGAGCAAAAAGTGAGAAGTCTGCTTCTTTCCAGTTGGTTTGTCTGATTTCACCTTCTAACACTTTGATCTTGTTATACCATTGTCTGCTGGATTAAAGAACTGCCTAGGATCAGATACCAGATATTGTGTAGGTACTTACAGGCTGTGATCAAATCTTCTCTTAACCTGCTTTTTGATAAGCTAACAAGATTGAATTCTCTAAATCTCCCACAGAAAAGCATGTTTTCCAGACCATGGAGCATTCTTGGCTATTTGTTTGATAGCGTTGCTCCAGTGTGAAATTGGAGGTGTCCAGCAGTGAATCGAGCTCTGTTGCTTTATTTACTTTGTAGAAGCTCTTGTTCTTTGAAAAATATTAGGCTCTAACTACGTTCCAAAATGTGACCAGCTCTGTATTTCTGCCAAAGAAAAGCAGACAGCAGTCTAGAAGCATCTCCCCTGCTTGTGTAAACCCTCGACTGGAATTGTTTGTACTCTGCTAAATGTTTCTTTAGCACTTCAGAGGCAGCAATGGTGAAGAGATGCTTACTGATCCCCAAACAGTGCTTGGGGAGCTGCTGAAAAACAGAAAATGTGGTTGGGACTGATGTGATATTGATGGGAGTACAACATTGTTGTTGGGTTGGTAACTGAATCACCTGCCTTCATGATTCTGTAGCTGGAATCAGAAGGCAGTCCTCCATACACAATATTGGCAGTAAGAGAGTACCTGAACATCTCATGAAAACTCCTTCATCTGGTGTCTGCCTCTGACAGCAGTACACAGCGAATTCACTCCTCAGAAGATATCCTGGGCAGATATCTTCCATCATAATGTAGCCCCTTTTAATCTATATTCTTTGATCACGTCACCCCCAGCAGACAACCCCAAATTTCCTAGCTCATAGGCTTGTATTTAGGAATAAAAATACGTCCAGTCCATGCAAATTAAAATTCTAGGTCCCTTTTGTTTAAAATTAATGCCATTCACTGTGGGGTTTGGAATCATATGCATTCTAATGGAGGAGAGGGGTTTATGGCTTGTTCTTTGGCCAGAGAAACATAGTATGTGGGCTGCTGAGTTTTTTAAGTGGAAAGTGCCTTCTGAAAGGAGCTTTGGAGCCTTTATCTTCCTCAAAAAAAGCCAAACTACAGCGTATAAGATTGTGCTTGTGATTTCTTGCTTGTAAAAAGGAATAAATTTACCGATATGAGAGAAGTTATACCAGATTGACAACCAAGTGAGTGACTGCAAATGCTAGCAGTGAGCTCCCTTTTGTACTGAGCTGCTCACAGTGGCTGATCTTGCAGTGCTTCTGGGGACTGCTGAAGTCTGTGAGAGCTGCAGGCACTCAGGTGCTGGAATTTACCTTATGGAGGTTGAGTTCGGTAGAGTCCTTAAGGTAAAGTACTATTGTCTGTGCTAAAAGAGGTTTCAGTTCTCTGCCTGCAGGCAGGAGCCTGCATAGCACCACATGTGGACAAATGCTGTCAAAATCCAGCTTTTGCAATTAGTATAAGGATAGCTGAAGGCACATTGATCCTGAATGAAGAGCATTTGTTTGTGGCTGCAGAGGCAGCTCGTGTGCAGGATTCACTGGGGTTGGCACATTGAGGGCTGCTCAGCCAAAGCACATGAACTTCAGGCTCCTTTGCTCCACTTGCGTCTGCTTATATGTTAGATAAGCCACCAGCAGATTGATGTTTATAGCGGAATGCGATCTGAAAATCAATGTTCCCTTGTCTGCCTTCACCATTGTGCTCTATTGCTCTTTGTGGTCGTATGTTATTAAAATTACATTGGGTGTGTAGCTGTATCATAGGATTCAGTAGCTGGGGCATAGATAACACTTGGATTATTGGGTCAGACGTATTTATTATCCATTCAGAGAGAGCGAATATCTGATGTGAATTTCTGGATGTGTCTGAGTAGATCTGTACGCTGAAAGCAGCTTCGTTCTTGGGGCTGCAGTGACAGCCAGGCCTCTGGCTCCGCTTACCTTTCCTTGAGTGTGTGTTCCACTGGAGTGTAATGAGCGTGGGTATTGGAAATGGCTTGTGTATGTGTGATGAGGGGCAAGGATGGATGGAACCCAGCAGCCACAGATTCCTGTGCAAAGGAAGGAGGGGAATGGGTGTTTCTTGATCCGTTGTATGTGCTGTTTGGGATTAGTTCTTGGCTTTGGGGTCAGACGTTTCTTGACTGCTGAGCTTAGACCCAGGGAGGGGGATGTGCGAACAGAAGGTCTCAGCTGTGACAGTGCTCATGCAATTCCTTGTTGGGCTACGTGGGCTTTCAGGGAAGCAGGCTGCCCTGGCTTGGCACAGTGGTTATGTTGCTCCCAAGAGCCAAACAGACATGGTTATGCTGCTCACAAGGCTCAGCCTGGCTCGTTGGGAGCTGCCTTGGGTGTCTGCCTAGCTACGTACTGCAGACACCTACCCTGGTGATGGAGACAGGTCTCAACAGCCTTGCCCTTGTGTGGTGCAGAGAAGGAATCAAGCAAACCAGTGCCACGGCACGTGGTTAGGCTTGCACAGAGGAGCTGAAGTCAGGACAAGTGATCTGGCTTCACTTGGAAGATGTGTTCTGGAGAAGTACGTCTGCATGTGATGGACCAGATCTCGGGGCCAGCGTATACCCCCAGCCCCTTTGCTTCCTGCAGTCCTCAGTTCACAGGCAGGTTGCTGCAGGTCTTGTTTTTGGAGAGCCTGCAGGTGAGTGTATAACATTCAGTCGTCTTCCTCCTCCCAGGAGCCAGTCTTTCCTTACAGACAGATGCAGGATTGGCTGCACCTCTGCCTCTGCACCCAGGTGCCTGCAAGGTGCAGCGGGGAGGTTCCTTCCAAGAAAGCAGATGTGCTCAGCCAGCAGCAGCTGAGCTTTCCTATCAGGATCTGGATCTTGTAGGCATAAAGTGTTGAACTCAGGTTCATCTGAAGTTGTGAGAATGTTTTACCAAGCTATATACATATGACTCGATAAACCAGCTTGCACCTGGCCAGTCCTTGCAGCTGTACATCAAAGGGATGTGCAAATGGCAGAGGGCAGGAAGGAGCTGGGAGACTTCTTTTTAGATTGTTATCTGGGAGATAGTATTGGGCTCAGCAAGCGTGTTGCTTCCAAGGTTATAGATGAGCATTTATTTTCTTGGTATTGTCATAAATATCTTCTGGTTCCTGAGTCTGATTTGTCAGATTTTCTTTGGATCATGTGTGCTCTTTGTCATACGCTTATCTGGCTCTTCTCTGGAAAGGTCCAGTTTGTTGCAGCAGCTCATTTCATCCCGGTCTGTTTGTCAGGAGGGGCCTTCAGAAGGATCTTGTTTGGACAGAGCTGTCTCAGCCAGCTGGGATCAATTTGTCAATTCAATTCCAAAACTCAGTCCGCTGGGACTTTGTGGTCCTTCACATGCTTCCTTTCAGATTTTGCTTCCTTTCTGGTCAATCCCACCCTTAGGCATGTGTACAAATTGTTATTGATTCTTTCCATCTCTGATAGTTCTTCCAAGTTCTCCTCCAAACCAGCTTGGTAAGAACACCATGCCCAGTGTCACCAACTCTACTTGTCTCAGCACAGCTGCCAGTGTTCCTACAGCGGCATTGCTCACAGCACTGGGAGAAGCACAGGCTACTGCCTTCCTGTCTGCAGGTGCTCACAGTGCTGAGAAGAGAAGGCTCACACAGGCCTGAGTATTGTGAACAGGGTAAGAAAGTTGGCAACAACAACCTAAGTTAGGTTAGTGTGCCACGCACCTGAATGGATGTTTTTATAAGCAGTAATGCCTAAATTCATTTTAATTTACCATGGTTCTGGATTGAGTTTTTGCAGAGTCTCAATTTTTTTTTCTTTTTCTGACTCCAAAGTCCCAAAGCAAAGGGAACACCTGGAGTGGAAGATACTGAAGATGTTGAAGATTTAAGCTCTAAAATTTTAGGATATCTATTTTTCCCAGCATAGGGCTCATCAGCAGCTACACATCCAGATATTTCATCTGAAAGTATTAACGTATAACATGGATTTTCAGCTCTATTTTCAGTGCAAATATATTACAAAACATTGAAATTTACTAAAGCTCTATCTTCCCTACTATAGGATAGTTAAACCTATAACAGTAGTTTCTACAGGATTTGATAAAGGATATTAGCTATTGAGCTTTAAAATCCAGTAGGACTTCTTTCTGTAAGATCAGCTTAGAAGATGTAATATAGATTAAGAATATTAGCACAGACTTTAGCCTAGAGGTAACATTGTCCCCTGCAAGGATATAGGGCTTTCACTGTACTCACACTATTTGTGACATGCACTTTAGCCTCAGCTTGAGTCTATGCTTTCCCAATCAACAAACCTGTCCGTTTGAGACTTATTTGATGGGGCAGTTGATGTGTCCTGCTGTGAAATTCTGTGCAGCACTCAAGGGTCATTTGAAGTCCAGAGTGCCCAAGTCCTCTCTTTAAGCCCCCTTGAAGCTGAGGAGGGGAGAAGATTGGAAGAAAACTCCCTGAAGAGGAACCTTGCTCTGAATAAGCAATTTGGATGAGATTGTTATGCAGCCACATGTAGCTGTGGGAAGAGATGACCACACAAGGTTAATTGCATCTACTGAATGTTTCCAGATTTAAAGAAAGAAGAAAAATGCTAAATTCTTCACATTTTCTTTCTGTTGTTTACTGATTGGCTTGGTAGACTTTCTAAATGAATACACAGCTCTGTGGCTTCCTTCAGAGGCAGGTGTGACTGCACGGGACAGGGCACCCACAGGTAAAGAGGGGAGAAGGGCAGTGGCCACCAGGCTGAGATGGAGTTTGCAGTGCTGGCACAGCTGGAGCTGACACATGGCCGGGGCTGGTGAGAACCAGCAGAGTGCTGGGATGTCCTGCAGCTGCAGCCCCATGGCCCTGAGCTCCAGGAGGATTTTCTCGAGAGCAGTGAACACTCAGTTCTGGCACATAGGTTCTCAGCTGACTGAGCACTGGGGAGATGGCTCAGACCACACAAAGGTTTTCAGCTTTTTCTCAAAGCTGGCTGCTCTGAATCTGTGCTGACTCAGTGTAGTGAGGTGTCCCTCTCCTATTTTTTTTTACCTTTTTTTTGTTGTTGGTTACAATCTTCCAGCTCCACATTACTTCGGATAGCAAAGCATGGGTGTTTTTATATGTGATCTGTTTCTTCTGCGTAGCTAGGAGACAACACACCTTACAATTGGCACCATTACACCAATAAAAATAGCAATTAACCTGTTACCCCTGTCTGAGGTTGACAAAACAAGGAAGAAAGTTGCATACAAATTAAGTTGCTGCCCAGCTAAATGGGATCTTTTTGTCTTTCTTAGAAATGAGAAACTTCCAAAGGCAGTTCACTAAGATGAAAAGAAAACTGCCCACGGAGGAGGCTCATACCAAGCATTTTGAAAACATCGATATTGATTCTATGATTCTATTATGTTACTTTTATTGATGTAAGTCTTCTTTTGTTATGTATGCATAGACTAAATACGTAAAACCTGGCTTGAATTGCCGAGCTTCTGACTCCTTGAGTTCAGCAGCACAGATGTGGGTCTCCATACCTCACACTGTAGACAAGGTCTGGGAGTCCTCTGGTTGTACGCACTCGGTAGGAAGGGAGGTGAGAGAATCGGAGCCAGTCCTTGTGTAGGAGTGCTGCTCAGGATGTGAGTCGGTAACAGGTAACGTCTGCGGAGATGTAAATTGTGGGTCGAATCGGGTCATTTAGGGTTGCTAATGGGACAGAAAGCCTCACCTATCAGCAGTATGCAACCACAGCCTCAGGCACAGTCTTGCCAAATACTCAATGGGAAATGTTGTTTGAACAGACCCGGCCTTAAAGAAAGGCTCTTAAGGTTGGCAGGTAGTGACTCAGAAGAAGGAGTTATTGAGGCACCGTCAGTAGTCCCCCAGGAGAGACATTGAATGAAGTTTCTGACATTTGAAATGATTAATTATCACTTGGCACTCTTCAGAAGTGATGAGGTGCCAGTTCCTTTTCGCGTGGTTATTTCCTGGCAGATGTAATTGAATAAGAAGTCATGTAGGGTATTCTTATCCATGCTATTAAGCAGCAACTCTGTGCATTAAGCAGTGGCCACGGTGATCTGTAACCCCAACCCTCCTAAAATCCATCCCTTTTTCTTACACGAAGCCTGAATATATTCATTGTAGAATTGTAGCCAGAGTGTGTAAGACACCGCTGTATCCCTCCCAAGAAGAAAAGTACCGTAGAAATTTGAGATTAGGATTTTAAAACCCCCTCCAGGTCTGGACGCCTGCCTTAAACTCTATCTGAAAATAAGCAGAAGTGCCAGACGCTGCCTTTTGCCCTCCGCTGGCCCCTTCCTTCAGAGCAGATTAGGAACAAATGTGGAACTCACGGGCTTGCTTAAGCACTCCGGTGAATTTAAAAGCAAACATGCTGATAAAAAAAATCAACAGGCTTTTCATCCAGTTTTAACTCTCTCTGACTTGTCAGAAACAATGGAAATGTAATATGTATTTCTTTCTTCATCCTGTTATTATGATTCTTTGTGATGTCTCTATAGTTAGCAAAAATCAGAGTGATGGGGTGGTAGAGGAGAACTATTCATATACTGTTAGAGGAGATTAGCATTTTTTTTCTCATTGCTATTTCCTCCGATGAGAGAAAACACATTCCTCTTCTGATGATGTTGTGACTTTTGTCATGCTCTGCTTCTGAGTGTGTTTGTTAATTGGCACTCTTGGATCAGTCTGTCTGTCAAAATCTCCCGTAGCACCTGGGTGCGTAACGTAACAAAACACTCAATATTTGAAAGGAATTCAGGTTTTAATATCAGATTCTATAAATAACGTTTCTTTGTTGATGCAAGATTGATGTGATATGACTTAATTATAAAACTGAAGAGTCTTCTGTGTATTTGGTGTCTGCTCCTTAAGCTCCAGTTCCCAAATCAAGACATAGCTTAGGCCCATGAATATCTTCCATGGAAGTCAGTGATCCATAGCTATATGCTTAATTTTGAGCATGTGCTTTTTAAATGCTACAGAAAATCAGGCCCTGCTTTCCTTAAAATTCATCAGGCTCTCCTTATGGACTTTACTGGTGCTCTTGTTTCTGTGGATTTGGGAATGCAGCTAGGAATGGGGCTGGACTATTTGGTTTCCATAAAATTGCTTTGGCCACAGTCCCACAGCCTGATCCAGAAGAGTGCAAAGTATTGTCATAGGAATTGAGGTTTCCTGTAGCTGTGTGAATTTGTAATCCCTCTTCTTTACTCATAGAAAGCTTAACTTACATCCAAGAACAAATGATCATGCAACTAAGTTCACAGAACAGTTCATTCACATTGAAGGAAGGGATCTTTATGAGCATTTTCAGCTTCCCAAATAATGTTGTCTTTTCTAATATGTTTTGTTCCATGTTAGTGGCTTTGTGGATTGCAAGCCATGCCCAGATATCTTCTTTAATAATAATGACCGTGAGTAATTCAACACAGAACCTCAACTGAAGCCCACTGGGGTCAGTGAAAAGGTCCTCTCTGACCACAGTTTATATCATGCCTTTGCTTTCTGCTTGAATCAAATGCCTCCTGAAGTAGGAGCTGGGTTTGGGATAAAATAACCATCGTGCTGGACATAGGTGTGGGCTTGGAGTTGTTTTCCTGTGAGGTGCAGGTGCATGCATGCTGGAACAAGAAGTATTCCACATTCAGACTGTCGCATACACAATATGGGAAGGCTGGAGAAGCACGTGGCTGAGCATAGAAATGAAGGATAAAGTGCTTTCCTTGGCCTGGCGTGACTGAGCACACAGACAGAGAAATACACACAGACAAAATGAGCCCTTTCATGCGGGCACCCTGACTTGCTGATGCACTGCCTGCATACCAAGCGCAGAAGCCTCTGAGCAGCACTCTGACCCCTGGGAGGTCAGGCGGCATGAATCCAAGCACCTGGAGTCTGTGTTCTTCTGCACAGTGATATTCCACCACTGGCTGCATGAATTTGCTGCTGACCTGTACCTGTGTGTAAATTAAAATTTAAGCCCCTTCTCATCATCTCTCCTCTCTGGTATAAAAAGGCTGTGACATGATATCAGCAGTTTGCATAGAATGCTGGGCTGTCAGCATAATGTGCTCTGCTCAGGTGTGAATGGCTTTGGTAGACAAGATATGGGCCCATTTCCTTTAGCACTCCTGTTGCTGTAGTCCCCAGTCCCCTGTTCTGCAGGTTACTGCAGTGGCACGGAGGAAGCAGCAATCTCTTTACCAGATCAAGGGCCTGACTCTGATTTCATGTCCTCTGTGGCAGAGTAAATGGGCTGAAGTCAACAGAGCTGTGCCGGACTAGGAGAGGAGTGAGCACTGAGCATGATGGATCTGCCTGCTGAAGGTACTTTTATGGCTCCCAGGGCTGTGATGTTTGAATGCCTCACAAACTTTAAGACCACTCCTGTGAGACAGGGAAGCAGCATCTTCCCTCTTAACAGCTGGGGAGCTGAGCTTCAGGAAGATAAAGTACCTTGGCCAAGGTCGCTCTGGAAGTATGTGACAGAGCAGGGGCTGCCAAAGAACGTCTTGCCAGATCTCAAGGTGCTGTGTGGATGGCTGGGCCAGCTTTCCTCCTAGCGTGGGGTGAATGGGGCTACCCTTGCCTTCTGCTCAACTGGCTGTGCCAATACCAGAAATGCCTAGAATAGGGTGATGGGTACCTACTTCCCAGCTGCATGGGTCACTGCACTACTGGGCTGCTCATCGCCAGGGTCTGCACAGTAACACCTTCCCCTCTTACGTTTGTATTATTTAGGGTGACTAATCATAATAACAAATTGATTAAGGTTAACTGGATAAAGTCATCTAAGTCATATTTACTGCTAAACTAACTGCCCAGGGAGGTGAATTAATGATCTTTACAGAAACCTTTTATGGTTATTTGGCCACAAGGTGTGATCTGGTTTGATCTTTTATGCAACATAAATCAGTTTAATGGTTAAATCTGTACAGCTAGCTGTTGAATTTAAATGAGGGCTTTTTAAATGAAGTATGATGCTTTTCCACACACAGAGGGACATTGAGCAGGTGTATATTGCAATTAAATGGGAAAACTTACAATTAGATAATGTTAAGTTTGTGACACCGGCTGACAGAAGCCTGGAGATTCATGGTGAAGGTCCATGATCAATCATTAATTCACAGCATTGCAGAAGGAGTAAAAATGCAAATGGTCTCTGCTGAGGTCACAGTAGTGTGGGAGCACAACGTGGGTCATGCAGTGCGTGGCTGACACCAGCTCATGTCAGCAGCCCTGGATGCAATGCTCTGTTGGGCCATAGATGGAAATGTGCTGGGCTTAGAAGGCAGCTCTTGGCCTGTCCCGTATTTCTGCTTCTTTTGGCAATACTCAGGAAGACTCTGACAGACATCAGGACCTTGTTACTATAGGCAGTGGTATCTCTCCCAAGAGCTGCCTGATGAAATGGTGAGTGCGGTTTGGGAGATAAAGGCTGACAAACCTGTGCTAATGCATCCTAGGCTAACAGACCAGATCTGGAATAAAACCAGTACTGCTGATTCACAGCCTTTTTTCCTGGCTACATGACTACAGTGGATCTCCCGTGAGCCCTGTCTCTGCCCAGGGATGGAAAAATGAACCAGCAACCAGGCAGGATGGCTTAGCCATGTTCTGCTTCCCAGTTGATTTGCTTAACTTGAGAGCAGCATGCTAGACACGCCTATTTGCCTAGGTGTTTCCTGAAGAAAGAAGTGATTGGGATGTTGACTGAGCACTGGGAAGGTTTGTAGTTAAGAAGTCAGGGAGAGGAGTGAACAGCTTCTGTTTGGTCGGCTTATTTTCTAAGTGCTCCTGCATTAATATTTTACTGATAGTATTTTAGAAAAGGCAAAGAACCTGGGACAGGTGGGTGAAGGGATTTGTGGACATTCAGGGAAGGATTGGGTCAGGGATCCTGAGGCACATTTTCACACTAAAGTCAAAGCTGTTGATGGAACACAGTCCTCCCAGGCTTGTTTCCTTGTGCAGCAGAAAGTAGTTGGCTGATTTTTTTCTAGTGACATTGGGTGATGGAGCTGAAATGTTTGATGATGATGTTGAGGCCCTCAGCCTGTCTGAGTTCCCTGGGTGCCCAGGAGCAACACAGCGACTTGCTCATAGCAGTGACCTGCCACCTGAGGGTGCCATCCAGGACAAGCCTTAGCTCTGGAGGCCAGAGGGCTGTCTGTGTGTTTTCTGCCCAACTCCTATCATGGAAAACAAATGTATTAAGGCAGAGCTCTGAGTAAGTATTGTTTGTAAGAGTGGCTGCGTTAAAGTTAAACTTGCTTGCAATGGGTGTTCATTAAGGCTCCTCGTGGAAGCTAGACACTCTCTGCTTAAGACCCATTGGTTTGCAGGATCAGAGCACTTGTGGGCTCTAATTTTTATGTTATGGCTTTTGAGTGCTGCCAGCTACTTGGTTTTGTTCTTCTCCTGCGATACACCTGTGCTGGAGTTCTGTCCTAGCAAAGCCCGTAACAAAAGTTTTTAACATTCATAGTAAACATCTACAATTTCAAACCTTTTTGAACACAAGCTAATGGAAGCATCATCATTGACCAAGAAAGAGTGTTTTAATCTTTTTCATTTTAAACTTTTTACAAAAGCCATCTGAGCATTCTAAGAAATACAACTCGTTTAACAGTTAAAAGAAAATTTCATGCATTTCTTTCTCTCTTCTTCTTCTGGCCAAAACTGTGATTGATGAAGATTTAATTCTTTTATTTTTCTTTTTAACTGGCTCAAATCACAGAAGAGCAAGAAAAGGAAATCAGCTTCTTTCCTCCCAGCCTGCTTCTGCTGTGAATTTGCAGTAGTGGAAATTGGGTCTGTTTGGATTGTAATGCTTTTACCTTTTGTTTATTACCTTTTTGCACAGAAGAAAATAGAATGTGGAAAAAAAAAAAAAAGATTTTTAGAGCCATAAAAACTGAGCAGGAGGGGTTCAAAGTAGTGCCTGAAACTACTTCAGACAGTGTCTCTTTGTACCACATTAAAATGCAAGTTGGTGTTGTTGCATAAAGTCTCCCACCACTTTGGTGAGGTAAGTAAATATTATGATCCTATTTAACATATGCCTCAAGCCACATAAAAAGCCAAACTGAGACTTGGCATACTTGGATGTAAATCATTAAAACTGCATCTCCTTAAATGAAGGCTGAATTCAGTCCAAAGAGGGAATGTTAAAACTGGAATTAGACTCAATCCTCAGCCCCGCCTCCTGCACACCAAAATGTGATTTAGTAACATAGCAGCATGTAGAAATCTAGATGAATGACTTTGATGGCATTTCAAATTTTCACTGCCATAATCATTTCCCTGTTTTACATCAAATCTTTTATTCTCTTGTGCTTAGAACTGTATAAAGGATGGTGACCATTCCTGGCTTACACCTGGAGCTGTGGTGTTCTATGGGGCTTGGTAAAAGAGAATTGGAAACTTTGCTCAGTTTCAAGCTCCATCTGTATAATAAGCAGCATAGGATTTCCACAGATGTGTACAGAGGTGCTTGGACCCATGCACAGATTGGTAGTGAAGTTTTTGAAGCATGAAGTAAGGCTGATGTGGCAGGCTCAGAAAGTGGTTTTGTTTGGAACCTGTCAGATTTCCAGACTATCATAGTAGACTTGTCCATGTGTCTCTGATGTGGGTTTTGTGTCCAAGAAGCATCTAAATGTGGCAGCCCAGCTCTGTCAGCAGAGTGTCCCTGCTCTGAAACTCCACCCTGACAAAAGCCTCTAGGAGGTGCAGATGTCAGTCCCTGTGCTGATTTTATGACTTGATTTTCTTGATTTGATATTTCAAGTCTCATTCTATGAGTTTGGTCCATTCTGCTGGGGGAGAGATGTAGCCATAAATCATCACGGCCTCCCAACTGAGGAAGGTCAAAAGCATCTTCTGCCTTTTGTCCACCTTCTCAAGGAGGAAAGCAGGAGGTAAAGATTGCCTGGAGGATTCTCTTTCAAAGCATGGGGGGGATCTCACCAGTTTGCCGTTTTGGTTGTGCTTTTGGATTTACCGTGGAAGAGCTGTCCAATTAGGAAGGGCTTGGAGCAGGGCTGTGCTTCATGGCCCATTAGGAGAGTTTGGTTGTGCCCAGAGTTCCTGTGTTGGTGTACTGCAGATGGGGACTGTGCTCAGTGA
>JAPSGF010000050.1:1698869-1719143 GCA_035772895.1 Perdix hodgsoniae
ACTCTGCTGATAGGGTACGTGCAAGCTTTGTGCCTAGATAGCAGGGTAATTTCAAATCATATAAGAGATTGTGGTTCTTAGGGCTGACAGCTCCTTCTGTGGCTGTGCTGTGAAGATGGGGTGGTGCTAGGTCACCCCTACGTGCTGATGTACTGCTGAGACATGGTGGGGCTGTCAGGAACTCATTGCAGGACACTCGAGCCAGAAGAGAGCTCTGCATGATGCCAAGCTCCCAAGATAGATAACGTGGAGGATAGAGGGAGGAGAAAACAAACAACAGCAATAAATCAGGACCTTGTGCTGCTGTGTGAGTGCCTCCATGCCCTTCTGCAGGGCACTGTGCCTGGGAGCAAATCACAAGCAGAGAGCCCTTGGGGGGGCCAGTGTGTGACAGAGCTGGCATCGCTTCTGTCATAGCTTCCATTGGCAATGTCTCTGCAGTGACTGGGCCCGAGCGCTGTGATTTACAGAGGAAGAGACTATGTTAAATAAAAGTTTCATAAGGAATAATTTATCCCCAGCTGTGTGCAATAGTGCTGCTGTAATTTTGTCAAGGCATTTCACCAACAGCAGAAATGCTGGTGGGAAGGCTCAGTCTCTGGTTAATCCCTCGGGTGCAGCCCACATACCGCTGCTACAGACCCATGGCCTCAGGGGGCAATGCAGGGTCGTGCCCTCCCCATGCAGTTATAGCTGCAGGGAGCTCATCACCCAGCCCTACGTAGCCTGAGCCTGTTGCCTTCTCTTTGCTCTCTGCAAAACCAGCTCTGTGGCTCCTGAGGTGCAGCAGGCAGCTGAGAGCACGGGCACAGCGCTGGAGCTGTGCCTGTTCTGGCCTCGCTCCCTTGCTGGGCCCCTTGGGCTCCGAGTGGCTGTGACTGTGGACACGCAGCAGTGGGCCCCACGTTGACATCAGAAGTGAGAGAGCAGTGCCGGGGGACGTAAAGGGGAGTGAGGGAAGGGCCTTAATGTGATTTCAGAGAGCCCTCTGGCAGCACGGCCGTGGGAGGCTGCCATGTACAATAAGGAAATGATTCGTCTGGGTCTGGGAACAACTCAGCATGTAAAGCTCTTCTCTCTGACCTCTTCCCCAAGCCCCCAGCGCGGTGCTGCTGGAGGTTGCTGGTGAGAACGCTGAGCAGGCGAATGCTTTGAGTATACTTGGAGCAGAGGTCAGGCTGTGCTCCCACCGCAGGGCAGGGACTGTGTGGAGCTGTGTGGAGCTGCCTTTCACCTTTGCTCCACGGTTTTCTCTCTGCTTGGAGACACATTAACCAGGTAGAGCACCTCCTGCCTAGCTGCCCGCCTTTGGGTCTGCATATGGAGGCTGTTGTTCAGCCAGGGAAATCAGTGCGAGCTGCCTTGAGACACCAAGGCACTCTGGACACCAGAGCTGGATTGTATTTGTTTCCCAGGTGCTCTGGGAGTTCCTCCTGTCCAGCACTGTGAGCCTCTGGCTCATATAGATGATTACAAATCTGCTGCTGTGGGGGGCTGAGTGGTGCTGCAGGTCTCTCCCAGCAGTGCTGTGTGCATTTCCATTCAGTGTTCTCTGTGCAGAGGGGAAGAGGAGAAGGCAACAGTCAAGTGAGCTCAGTGCCTCTGAGTTTGCAAATGCTGACTTTTAAAATAGCAGCCACCCATGTGTCCTTCTCTGCCTCCTAATATGCACCCCAACATTTTTTTTGCTGCTTTTTTCATGGATGGGGTTTATTAATCTCTTGGGGGTGGGGTTCTCCCTGTCTGCCTGCTTTCTGCAGGCAGTTATAGCAGTGTAATATAGCCATGGGCAGGAATGGCTGGGCAGCCCATGGGGACTTCAGGTCCCTCTCTGCTGTTACCATCACATGAGGACAGGAGCAGCTGTGCAGTTCCCTTCCATGGCTGTACTGCTGTCCCACAGCCAACCCTGCTCCTTTCCTTTGCATTAGCGGAGTGTTGAGGTGGCCAAGATTCCTGACCCTACAAGTTCTGGGCTGCAAAAACTCTCCATGTGGCTGAAGGCCATTGAATACATACCGCATCTCTTGGGGAGCTGGAAGGGGAACCAAGAGTAATTCGTAGCTGAGAGAAGAAACAATCTGTATAGCAGCAGCTTTTCTGCTGCCAGATGAGGCTGGACTGGGCATGCAGGAGGGTTTCAGGGTAAGAAGCTAATGACTGCCTCCCCAGCCCTTCTCGGCTCACTTCCCCTATGGAAATGTCTTATACTCACTGCTTTCCTGGTAATGCAACTAGCTTAGCATGGGGCTGCTCTTAGACTAAAGAACAGCTAAAAACCTGCTGGTGGGCACTATAGGCTTGATGATGTTGTCTTGCAAGGCCAAGGCCCACATTAGCCCTCAGTAAGGCTGATGCTCAGCAGTGTAGGAGGTGTCAGAAGTTCAAACCAGTGCTTGGATTTGTGAATTCACCTCTGACTGTGCTGCTTTCCAGGTCGTTCAGTGATATCAGCACAGACCATAAGCACAATAGCTCCTTTCCCTGTTATTAGGTGATATTTATTAGCAGGCATCTCATTTTCTGTACTGTTCCTGGCGGGGACATTTTGGCCAGGAGCAGTTTCCAATCTGGCAAGCACAACGAGAGTATTATAGGAAGGGAGAGAAGTCAAGATCCATTAGGAAATGTTTTTATTCTCCTTCTTTTGCTGGTTTGAGAATAACTCCCAAGCAGGATATATCAGCCAGGAACTGAATTATCCCAAGTTGCCTTCTTGTATGTATCAGCCAGTAACAAGTTCACTCTGCAGTTCTTCTCTTTTGATTTTGTGGGAATGTGGGGGAAAAACAAGCTGGGCTGGGGGTTCCTACTTAGGCTGGGAATCCACCGGGCTGACACTGACCAGGACCTTCTGCTCTGTGGGTGCGTGTGCAATGACTTTTGGAAGCATCTCATCCTACCTCCTTGTTTCCAGAGACCAGCTCTGACACGTGCAGTGTTTCTGTCACAAGTTTTGCCTCTTAGCAGCTACAGTTGGCTATCACAATTCTAGATGTTCTTGTTACCTATTTAAATGCATAACTCCACGTGGTTTCATCCCTGTAATTTCTGACGTGAGTGCATTGCAGCCTCTTGAAACCAGTACAGGGCATAAAATGGGGGCTGTGGAGAAAATATGTGGCTAGCTCAGTCCCATATTCCTTGTTCTGCTGTTGACTTCTGCTGTGTAGAACAAGTCACGTAACCTTTCTGTGTCTCGGTTCTTTTCTGTGTAATGAGGACAAATATTAATTTGTCTCCTAGTGACAGAGGGAGGTTGTGCTCACTGGCAAAGTGCTCTGGTAATCACAGGTGCCCTGTCGGTGCCATATATTGTTATCCTGCTGTCTGAATGATCAACATTCCTGATGTCTGGCCACTCAGTACTCAGGCTGTGTGTACGGCTGAATAGGAGATGGCTGAGAAATGGGAGGTTGTGTCACTGATGCTGGATGTGGCACCCTGCTCATTGAATATCTTGCATTTCATCTGGAGTCTCTGTCTGATATTTTCTTTCAGCATTTTGTCTTTTCAGTCTTCTTTCTTAGTCCCTCTCTTCTATGCTGGAAAATTGAGTTTGGCCCTTCTAAATCATCCTGTAAAATAGAGCTGAGCACAGGCTCCCTACCATGCAGAAACATTAAGAAAATATCCCCACAAGCCTTTCCTTCTTCTTTGCACTTTTTAAATGTGCATTTTCAGATCACTTGTGTAGAATGTTTGCTGTGCTGTAAGCATCTATTGGTGTTTTTGTGTTGAGAAGCCCAGGTCTTTGCCACAAGGACAGATGTGCAAGCACAAAGGGAATGCTTTATTTTCCTCCTTCTAAGAGCCTTATAGAAGGTAATCTTCACAACAGCCCCTGGAATTGGGGTCTTGTATAGATGGGAGAGCTGCCACGTGGTCACTTATCCAAGGTGGCTGGAGGAAATCAAAAGCAGAAGCTGGTCTGGGATTGCCGTGTTAGTGCCTCGAGGCACGTTTTTGGGAAGTCTTCAGCAGGGTGGTGCTGCTGCCCCTGTGTGTGCACAGTGCTCATCAGCTGCTGCGTGCAATGGGAATTGCTGTGGGGCACAGACAGCTGACAGACTGCGTATGGTAAGAGCAGGACTGAGGCATGGCTTTGAGAGGAGCATGGATTTGTTATGATACATGACACAGAGGATACAGTTTGTGAAGTGTCCCTCTGTGTTCAGTAAAAAATCAATTACTTTTATTCAGGATTCCTGCTTGAAAAGCTATGTATTTGCAAGCAGACAAACAGCATGTAAGTAAACAGCTCTAACACAGTCAGCAAACCATTTTTCCTCACACTCCAGTATTTTTATGGGGCTTTGTACGAGGTGGGAATCCATATGGATCATTTTGAGAACTGATTAGTCATGGTGTGCCTATGATGTCTTTAATGGGCCTCTCAATGGGATGAGCTCTGCCTCTGGCCAGCCTGTCATGCTCTCACCCAGCACCACTGGCCTCTCTTCTGCTCTGCCTTGGGGATACAGGTGTATTTTGAGCATGCCAGTGCTGCCACTGAAAAAACATCCTCCTTCCCCTGGTCACTGTGTTGTTGCAGTGTGCTGCTCTGAGCTGGCTGTGCAGCAGTGGTCCCAAGCTGATGGTTTGAAGGTGAGAAGGAGAATCTACTGCCTGCTGCGTAGTTTGAGTTTTGTTGTTGAGGGTGTGTGGACTTTAATAGAATCATACAATCATTATGGTTAGAAAAGACCACTAATATCATCCAGTCCAACCATTGCCACCATACCCAGTACCCGTGTCCTGCAGTGCCACATCCACACATTTCATGAACACCTCCAGGGATTTGGGGGTATGCTGCTTGGTGTGGAAACCATTCAGAGCATGCATGCTCTGAATGAATGACATGTGGATTAGTATTTTCTAAGCACAAATGAGACAAAGCACACAAAGATAAAGATGTGATGTAGAACATGAACACCAGAAAGTTTGGATGCTTGGTTTTCGCAGCTTGAACCAGTATCTGCAGAACATAAAGGGCGAGCAGTTCTAGCAGTAGCCTGAGTAGGTGCTATGAACACTAATGATCCAAAAAGCTCAGTTTTAGCTTACGTGAGAATCGTATCCAATGTTTTCATGCCTGTTAACTTTGCAGACAGCAGGTTTCCTACACAAGCCAGAGATCCAGGCAGCTACGGGAAAAGTTACTGAAAATGCACTTAGTGTCTGACTGGATCTGTGGTCTGCAGTGGAAGTTAGACAAGGTGAGGCTATAAAGGCGGGTAATTGTGCACAGGAGATGGTTGTGATTGCTTGTGAATGTGGAGCTATTGTCAGGAATGCAGAGGATAAAG
This sequence comes from Perdix hodgsoniae, assembly GCA_035772895.1. Lineage (NCBI taxonomy): Eukaryota > Metazoa > Chordata > Aves > Galliformes > Phasianidae > Perdix > Perdix hodgsoniae. Next base: position 1,704,179 of record JAPSGF010000050.1, read on the forward strand.
CAAAGCCCATTTGAGAGCTCTCATCTCAAACTTGTAGCTAAGTGAAAGCAGGGAATGACTGGAGGATGCTGTTGTCATCCATGCGTTTTCACCTCTGGGATTTGTAGAAACTTGGGATTTTGTGCTGCCTTTGGCATGGCTTTGCTACCCTTCGCCAAATTTCATTAATCAGTGGCGAGGAGCTGTGTGAAGGGTATGGTGTCTACCAGATGGGAATTAAAGGCCAAAGGGAGAAGTTTCAGTAATGTTTGCTTAAAGGCACTTGGAAGACTTTAATTTTGGCTCCTGAAATATAATTGCTATCCTTCAGCTATGTTCAGTGCCATTAGAGCTTCATGTAGTAACAGCAATCCACGGGACTGCCTTGCTGCGGCAGGCAAGTTCTGCAGCAACTCAGCTTTCAATTTTGGTCTGGTTTTTAGCACCTTGGAATTTGATGCCATCACTTTATCAAAGGGAAAATGTCTTCAGTTGTGTCTTGCTTTAAACAGATGTTTTACAGACTCAGATAAGTACAATTTGTAGACAGAACTAAGAGAGAAATTTACTCATTGAAAGCATCTAGATTCACCAAATTTCTGAGACCTGGCTAAACTGGCAGTTTTTGCTTCTGCTTCCCACAAAAGCACCCTTGAGCAGAGTATCCCTTCTGAGGGATTCCTCTTGCTTTGCTGCTGCCCCAAGACTCAGCCTGCCTGCTCCTACCGTGCTTCAACATCTCTTGGGCAGCACTAGTGCTGCACCTCACACGCAGCTGTGTGTGCACAAAAAGCTGTAATTATGGCACATTAAATGAAGCAGTATGTGGAGTGTGGGTAAGCACTGGGATATTTTTAGCCTTGTTGGCCTTGTCGTGGCCCTCACTGTATTTCTCTGGGAAACTTGCTGAGTAGCATCATTTAGCTTGTCCCACATAACTCTGGGCTCTTGGAAAGACAGAGTTTCCTGCCAGGCTTGAGAGCTCTGGGACTGCTGTTTTCCCATTGGGAATGTGCCCGTTTTAGCATATAAGACCTCATGCCTTATTAATTTTGATGAGTATTTGGGGTGGAAATGCAATCTCAGGTCTGGCATTGTGTCCTATGGGGGGGAGGGGAGGAAATGCAAAGATTGTGAGTTTGAGTGGTTTGCACAAGGAGAGCGGGAGGTCCTGCTGTGAGGTTGGGGTTTGTGGGCGACAGCAGGAGGTTTGGAGGAGCAATGCAAGGCCAGGTGGGGTAAAGGGGGAGATGGGGTTATGGAGGTGAGCCCAAAAGGGCAGGGACACTGCACCTGTATCCCGTGGCAGCATCAGCATTGCTGCTTCCAAACGAACTCATCTGGGGTGAAAAATCAGAGCTAATGAACCTGGGGCCTGAGGCATGGATGTTGGGGACTCTTTCACAGCAGGATTAGCAGAGGGGTTGACAACCTCCAGCTCATGCATAAAGCCCGCCATCAGGGCAGTGAGGAGAAAGGCTGCAAGCTGAGCTCTGGCTGAAGCTGCTGCTTTGAGACCCACAGTTTTATAAAGATGAGGGAGTTAGGAGAGTATATAAAATCACCATGTTCTATTGTATCACCTAAGAAATGAAATAATTCACTAATACCACAATTCAGAGGCAAGGAGAAGTGCTTTTATTAGCTGAGAAAACAGACATGAAGTTGAAGCTTTCCATGCAGCAGCATAAAATGGCCAGGAGCAGGGCTGGGAGCAGGACACTTCTTCCATGTCTCAGCACAGGGGAGGGAAGAAGAGAGCATCTTGAATACAGAATTCTTCCATCTCTGGGCAATGTGTTACATTAAGGAGTAATTTGCTTTCTACAGGCATTATACTTGCCTAGAAAAAGAAGACCTTTATATATTTTAATTTAATTGATCACTTTTAAAATTGCTAAAGCTGACCAGTGAATTTAAGAGCGAGTTTTTCGAAGAAAAACTGCTCGTCCCAGACTTAACGAAGACTTAGATTAATCACAGTCTTCTGTGCAATAGGAGGCATTTGAGAATCCATCAAGTTCATGGGAAAGTGATCTTGGAAGAGCAACAAATAAATGCGGTGACCTTTTGACTCCACTAGCCCCGGAGCTGTGGTAAGTTTGCAGTCAGGCACTCGGTTCCAGACAGGAATTTTCATTGCTGCAGTGATGTAAATCACTGTGTGCAGGAGGCCTCACCGGCCCTGTCTGTGCGGAGACATTTTCAAAGCTCCAGTTCCCTGCGGGTGTCCCCTGCAGAAGTGACGGTGTAAATGGGAGCCAGTTATAGATCTGCTCAGGAAGCTTGAAATACCGGCATCTTAAACTGTTTTAGTTAATGCAGTACCTACCAGAAATGCCAGACCTACCGCTGCAGCCGTCCGTCCCGACGATATGGGATGGGTTTGTCCCCGAGGCAGTCAGCAATGGGACACAGTGCTGTGGGATGCCATTCCTACACATATCTCTTCAGCTCTTGAAAGAAGCTGAATTAATGATGGGAAGTCAGATAGCTCTCAGGAAAATCATTGTTTTTCCTGAGTATTAATTTAATGATCCTTAGAAACAAATGATTTTTAAGCCTTATCTTAGGGGAGGGGAGCAATGAAATTGGCTGGTTTGGTTTTTCCGGCTTTGATTTTTTTGTAGACTAGACAGAGCTGTGTCTACTCTAGTTTTGGACACTTGTGTCTCAAGTTTTATTTACAGTTAAGTTGCAATCATTGAACCAAGTGTCATATTGCTAGCCTTTTTTTTACACCTTGTGAGATCAGGCCTTGAGAGGTCTGAATTGACTTACAGAGCTGAGAAACTGGAGAAGTGGATAAAGGTTCTTTCTATTCTGATTTATTTTGTATTTTGTAGGGATGGAGGCTAACCATGTGTGGTTTAAATAGTCAGTCTTCCATCTTTAGTTCCAAATGAGTAATGGGAGAAGTTAAGCCTGGTTTCTTACGGATTCATGTCTTGAGGCTGGCTATGAACCCTTATGAATGCAGTTAGATGTTATTTATAAGGCTATTGCTCATATTGTTTATCATGAGTTCATATTTCAGTCTTTCTTGGAGCTGCTGGTTCTCTCTCCTGTCCAGAGTTTGTATTTAGGATGTTAGAAAGATCCTATTTATTCCTGAAGCTGCCACCTTTTCCTGGTCTGGATTAAAGCTGGTCCTCAAGTTCGCTGATTATTAGGAGGAAGGGGCAGACAGACCACAGGTTATGTCTCATTTCTTTAGGAACCAGGAGCAGCAGTTGGTTTTGTGTAACTATAGGAACTAACGTTTTGACAAAATGACTAGATAGTATGAGACTTGGGATACAATCAAGAGTTGAAAATAATGGTTTCTCCTGATCGGTCATTATGTGCAAAGAAATAAAGAGTCTGAATACCACTGAGCCTGCTTGAAGAGATGATATGGCCTGGCTGGATGTTGTTTTGTTCTGCTTGATTGCCTTCCTCACTGGTTGAGCTCAGCGTGGTGTGTCTGCAGCATCACATGGGGAGAGCAAGAGAAGCTTGTGCTCCATGCAGTCATTACAGGTTTTCCATGAAGAATACAGCTAATACAGCTGTTCTCAACATCATTGCTCCTGCTGGGGGGTCTTCTGCACCAGTGGGCTCCCTGCAGTCACTCACTGGTATGGCTGTAAGAGCTGAAGTCTATAGGGGATGCTCTGCCTGTAGCTTTGTGGTCTGTGTGGGCTCTGCCCTTATCCTCAGCAAGAGAAAAAGCACGTCATCAGGCTCAGATCTTCTAAGATGAGACCTTTTCCTCTAATGCTGGCAAAATCAGACCTGCTAAAAGCAGAGTCTTGCCCTCATCATGCCTAAAAGGCTGTTATGGAGCAGTGCACGGGGCTCAGCTGTGGAGTGGTAGAAACGTCTGGAAGGAGATCGCTGTTGCTGCTCTTCCTTTTGCAGAAGCAGAGCTGCAGGTGCAAGGAAGGCTCTGCTGTGCTGGCTGCCACAGCATCCCCTCCTTCCTCAGCACATCTGCATGATTTGAACCTGTGAAATGCCCAAGAAGCAACAGCTTTAAACTCACTTTTCTGAAATACGTTGTTTCTCTCTTCATCCTTCCCCATCTGCTCTTTTCTTGTGTTACTGTTCCTTTTGTGACGATAAAGGCTCCCCATATTCAACCCCTTCAGACATGCATTAAAAAATACAAATGGCATTCAGTTTAAATCAGAGTAAGAATCTGCTTTTTTTTTTTTTTTTTTTTTTTCCCCCACCCTTTTCATGCTCCAGGCATTGATATAATGCAGGGGAAGGCAGCGATTCTTATTTAATTGTCATTCTTAAAGACAGATGCCTTCGGCATGTGTGAAATGGGAAGGAGTGGTCAGCGTGGCAACATGCGAATGACTAATCCTGGACTCAGAACCGATTGCTCATGTGCTCAGACAAAGCCAGAAACGTGCCCCCTGCTTTCCTCTGCTTTCCCCCTCTATGCACACTGATCCATGGGCTCACCAAGCACGCGGCAGCTGCGGAGCAGCCCGGTTCCAGGAACACTGACGACAACAGCGATGCTGCTCCACCACCAGCTGGGAGATGTTCCCCTCCCCGGCCGGAGCTATCACTCAACACACAGAGCAGAGAGATCTCTCGGCTGAGAGCTGTGCCAGGGACTTTCTTGTACGGTATGCAGCAGAGCTAGCCCTGCACAAGGGCCCAATGCTCGCTGTTCTGAGCAGTGCAGCAGATAGAACTTCTCTTGGGCAGAGCTGAAGGGCCCGGAGCTGTCTGAGCCACTTGCTGTTCTTTCTGATAGGCAAATGTCCTTCATCCATTTATTTGACTGTTTTGTTTTCCTCTTTTAAAAACTCCTTAAATTTCAGTCGCTGGGAAAACATTTAACTTCTCTAAGATTGCATCGTGGATTTGAGCCTGATTTGTAGAGGCTTTGAGACCAGACGGCTTTATTAGTGACAGTGGGTTCCTTTTCAGTTAAATTCTCCTTTTCAGAAAACATATTTCCTAAAGAGTCTCACAGCTGATTATAGGCACAAATAACTCATCAGAAAGAGTTAGCGATGCTTGGTGCTTGGCAAGCCCTGAATTATGATCCCGTTAATGCTGCGGCACTGCGTGCTTCCAGCTGTGTTGCAGTGGCACGCAGACCCCAGCAGCTGTTGCAGAGCTCATCAAATAGCTGTTGAGCATCATCCCTGATTTGTCACAAACCCAAAGGTTCCTCTGGGGAAGGAATGTTCTCACCTGCCACAGCCCAGTTATGCAACAGCAGTACTCCAGAACTGTCGCTCTCACCAGGGCAGTGTGTGTTTGGATCTCTTTCCCTTCTTATTTTATTATTTTGTAGTCTTCCAGTACCTAAAGGGAGCCTACAAACAGGAGGAGAGTCAATTCTTCGAAAGGGTAGATAATGGCAGGACAAGGGGAAATGGTTTTAAGTTGAAGGAGGGAAGATTTAGGTTGGATATCATGGGGAAGTTCTTTACCAAGAGTGGTGAGGTACTGGAACAGGTTGCCCAGAGAGGCTGTGGATGTCCCGTCCCTGGAGGTGTTCAAGGCCAGACTAGATGGGGCCCTGGGCAGCCTGGTCTGGTATTAAATGGGGAGGTTGGTGGCCCTGCGTGTGGCAGGGGGTTGGAACTTGATCCATGAGATCCCTTTCAAGCCCAGCCAATCTATGATACTATGATTTTGCCTTTTTCAGGAGAAATATGCCCAGATTATTCATAGCTTTACACTTCCAAGTTGCTTGCCTGGAAATGTAGTCTGGTGTATGCTTGAGGACTACCTACTTTCATTTCTTTCTAACCAGCTCAGTTTATATCTAAAAAAAAAAAAAAATAAAAAAAATAAATAAAAAGCCTAACTATACCAAGAGACATATAATGGACTTTTTTAAAGGGCTCCAGTAGCTTAGTCCTATAGGCAGGAATGGAGTCTGAGCTTCAGGTTGTGGGATGGACAGAAGCTGCGTTCTGTGTAGGGCTGTAGTGTTTGCTTTTATTCTGTTTAGAAACTTCAAAGCTGGAAAGGCAATTCTGAGGGGAAAAAAGCATTGTTTGAGGTTCACAGAAAGACTTTGTTTCAAGAAATATTTATTTTCAGATGCATAATACAGAAAAAGCTGTAGCAAAACCGTATTTCAGAATATTTAATGCCTCTTGAAGTTTTCCATATCTGGTTTTGCCATTGTCCAAACTTTTCCTATTTCCTTCCTTTCCTCCCTTTCAAGACACAATTTCAGCAGAACTGATAAAACTTCCCAAATTGTTTTTGTTCAGGGAAAAGAACTGTCAGAAGGTGTCTGACCGCTTCAGCCCTGGTGCTGTAGAAAGCCCTCTTGAGGTGCTTACATGCTCCCAGTGTCACCACGGCTGGGCTGCAATGTCCCAGTGTCTGTGTTCTATAAATACCCTGGGAAGATAGCACAGAAAGCAAACAGAGCACTTTAGTGGTGAGGGCTTTTCTATTGGCCCGCTGGGTTTGTGCAAGTTGTCGCCATGACTGTTTGTCACAAGGAGGCTGCGAACAATTGCTTTCAGCTGCTTGAGATAAAACGGACAGAGGTGGAGGCTGTGTGTTGGCTCCAAGCAAAGGGAAACTTTCAGGCCAGAAGTGTTCTCTCTGCTGCCAGCCCCCAGGAGGCTTTTTGGCCTGGAAGCTCATGCGTAACAGCTTATGTATCAGCCCAATAAAAGGCACAGGGGATCCACCTTGTCTCGGTATCAGTCTGTCACCGAAAGTGTTGCTGATGGTGGCTCATACTCGATTTGTACACATGAACCATCCGGCCAGGAGGGCTATATGTCTCAGTACTGTCCTTTGCCTCTTGTTATGAAGGTTTGCATCAATGTGAGCTGTCCTGTAGTGTTACTGAATTTAAATATTGAAAACAAATGTTCTATTCCTCTGCCTTGGGGCTAGGAGTGATTATTTCAGCCTTTTCAGCATATATGAATCTGCATCTGTTAGAGGTCTCTCTTGTATAACGAGCCTGGCATATGAACTCTGTTTGCAAATTAATCTAAGAAATGCTAAAATTGGCACCTAGTTCCACAACCACCTATAGTGATAATGTGTCCAACGGTATGAATACCGCACTGCTCCGGAATGGCAGTGCTTTAAACGCAGCCACTTGGGTCGATGTCCTGTCTTCTCATTGTTTACATCTCCATGTTTCAGTGTCACCAGGATACATTATTACGACCCTGGGATACAAGCAGCCCATTGCTGAGGGTTTTTTTTTAGTAACTTGGCAACATTATCTAAAGCAAAGCAGACTCTGAAAATTGGGACATACTGCAATACAGTATGGGGACAACGAAAAGTATTTGTGGTACAGAATATTTCTCACACTCTTGAAATCTCTGTTATATCAATCAAAAGAGGAGTGGCCGAAGCATAGATATATTTTCTTTTTCTGTTTAATGTTTCTGATAAAATTGGTATTTTTCAAAACACCCTTGGAAATAACATCAGAATTTGACACAGTAACCTTAACCAGGCTTATAGTGTTGTTTGTAGATAGGTGTTTAGGGAGATATAAAATTGTAGATCATTGGCCTGATAAGCCACAGTATCATTTTCAGAGCTATTTAGGTGGGTTGGCTGAATGACTGTTCAGAATCACTACAACAGGAAAAATGTGCAAGAGAATTGTATTGATCTGAGGTGCAGAGGAGGCGTTTTCATGCAGAATAGATGAGCTGCCAGATTTATCTGTATTCTGAGCTAGCAGAATTTGCCCAAGGGATGCCCTGTAGTCCTGGTGTGAGGCAGTGTGAAGCTGCAGGTGCTGCTCTTGGGTTCAGTTCCCCTTCGCTGGGTGCCAAAGGGGTACATGGGATGGACCCCACTGGGTGCCCTCATTTCCACCCCTGGGCTTTTCCAAAGTGTGGCTCAAATGACAAACTGCATCTCTAGTATGTGGAGAAGGCAGGGGGAAAACTGGAAAGTTCAGGACACCTTGCTGGGAGTTGCAGAACAATGACAGAAATTTCCTAAATCTGATATTCAAGATGGTGATGAGCCATTTATGATGAAGTGCCTCAGTGTATCCAGATCATTTTGAAGATTTTGTTTCTTCTAGCCAATGTCAAGATCCTTCTGTATCCTGCAGTCTGGAGCTCATTAAGTGCATGACGCATGGGAAAGTGTGTTTGCTTCTTAACACTGTAAGGGTGGGGAAAACGAGCTCCTAACCCCATTTGCTGTCAGACACCTCTGCATCCCCAGTTCAATCCATTTCGCATACATGTGCTTGGATGTTTGCACATACATCTGGCTGTGTCCAGGTGTGGATAGGAAAGCCAGGCTCTGTGCAAAAGTCTCCCTTTGTCGGCACTGCCTGAAGGTAAAAGAAGAACATTTGCAAAGCGCAGCGCTCCCTCCGGCTGTCAGGCCTGAGAGATGGAAGTGCCCCGTGCTGCCAATGTTACAAACGGTATTGCTCCGGAGGGAGGTATTGAAGGATGCAGTGCATTGAGGAGTAGGTTGTTGTCTGCTTCGTAGTGAGAAGCGAATCAATAATTTGTTAGCCTGTTAGCTGATGGCTTGTCCGAGTGCCAGCTCCGGTGCCCTCCAGGAGGAGCTGCCAAAGTGACCGAGGGAGCAGAGCAGTGCAAATCCCGAAAGTCATTTTCCTCAAACACATACGTGGAAACCTTCAGAGCCTCTCGGTAAGGACAAATCATTGTAGGCTTAATTCTTGTCTGAGCAAAATTTCTTCTAAAGGCAGTAGGATCTATGCTGGAGTCTTGTACCTCAGTGGGGTTAGGGCTTGGGGGGCAGATGGGGGTCTCAGGACAGGGTGAGAACTGGGGAGATGCTTTCTGCTGTCCTCCAGCTGCCTGCCCCATCTGCTGCTGTAACAAACCCCATAAGAAGCCCTTGTCCCCTCAAATTATGGGATGCCAGTAGTATCTTCAATAGAGATTTCTCCTGCCTGCCATTTTTATCTCCCTCTTCTTCCTTGCAAATCCAAATGTGTCTTCCTTGTAATGGACTCAGCCTTTATTAACCAAAGATCATGCCTCTTTATTAACCTTCAAATAAGGCTTCACCAGCTGTGGGAAAACTGTTCTGCAGGGCATGTGGTGTAAGTCACTGCGGGTGTCACACAGCTCTTCAAAATCCTGGTTTTCATTTGCTTTGAGGCTTTTTGCTTTTTGGTAAAGAGATGAAAATCTTTTCTGCTTTCTGCTGAGTGACTTATAAACAGCCTGTGTAAATTTGGCTCTAGAAATTACAACCAGAAAAATATATGGACTGTTGCATTGTTTTTATGAATCCCAGTTCGCTATACAGGGGAGATTCCATTATAAACTTTCATTAAAAATAAAGGAGGAACACTAAAAATTCTCCTGCAGATTCAGGGAAAGTAAAACTCCATCAAGCCAGCTAACACTGAGCCATCTTATGCTTTATTCCCTGCTGTTTATCTGAGGCACACTTCCTACAGTCAGTAGATTTCCACCTCTGGCAGTTTATACCTCCAGGAGTTTAAGAGCCTTTGACTAATTAAGACCAGAGAGATTTTCACCCCACTGCCACAGCCCCACTGATGGGATCCTGCCCAAGTGCTTTTCTCTGAGGGGTCCTATGAGGACAAAATTAAAAATAACTAACTAACTAAATAAGCATCTGGTACATAAGCATACCTCTATTTAGATGCTCAGATCATCTCTAGAGACATCTGTAGAAGTTCGGTTAGAAAAAGCCATGGCTAAAAGTTGCCTCAGTGGGTACATGTATGGCAACCAGGTCTTGTAGGTGGGTTCCTGCCTGCATTATTGACTGTTGGCAAAGTAATTGTGGAAAAAATCTGGGTGGTTTAACTTCACAGGTGCATAAGTGTGTGCGTTTGTGGGAGCGTGTGTGCATGCATGCAGAAGGGTCTGTGAGTGATGCCGGTGCTTAAACTGATCAGACAAGTTTTATTGCTTCTGCCCATCAGTGCTGCTTTGAAATACGGGAACTGATCCTCAGCTATGTAGCTCAGGGATGACTTCCCAAATGGCTTTCAGACCCTGCTTTCCACACTCATTTGCTTCCTTGATTCACTTCAAAATCTGCTCCCTGCAGCATTTATTGCTTTTGCTTAACCAGAAGCATTGAGAAATGCATCGTTACCCTGGGGTTTTCTGTAACACAAGGTGGTTTGGGGTCTGGATCCGGAGAAAAAGGGAAAAACTAAAGCAAGGAAGTGGTTGTATCAAAATTACATGTGAAAAATGAGAAACTGTACACATGTGGAACAGTTGATCCAAGTCAAACAAATATACCAATGAAGGGAGGAGTAGCTTGACTGAAACCCAGGGCTCCACTAACCATACTGGTGATGGGCAGTGCTTTGCTCCGATTCACTGAAGCTTCTGGCTCAGGCTCAGTGAGGCTTACACATCCCTCAGCCCATCCCAGCCTGGCAACGTGATCCAGTGCCTGCTGCATCCCTGCCCTGCTCTGATGGGACTTGGGACAGCACTGAGATTCTATGGCTTTTTGTGATGGGTAATCCATGTAATCTCTGTTTGTGGTGCTGCAGGGGATGCTCTCTGAGCCTTCAGCAAGCACACCCTGCATGTGGGAGATGTGGAATGAAGGCACCCAGCCTTGTTCCTGGAAGTTATCAAAACATCTCTAACATCTCTTCCCTTTGTGTGATGCCTTTGAGAAGAGCAATGTCAGTGCCCAGTGGATGAAACACAACCAGAGGATTTACAGGTCTATTGCTGTGTTTTTGGTAAGATCCCTCCTGTAGTGTTGTGTACCAACATTGTGCTGTCAAATTCAGAAGGTGGTCTCCGAAGGGAAATAACCACATTAAGGGATAGACAAGTAAGGATGGATTTAGCCACTTCCTCCAATGATGTGTTTGATGGCGGGATGATCATCATAGGGTCATTAAGTGCCAGGGAAAGTGGATGGCACATTGTGAGAGTAGTAACACATAGAACAACAAATGCAATTTAATGAAGGGCAAATTCCAGCTGGAAATGAGGCTAAACTGTCAGATGGTTAAGGGCAGGCAAAAAGAGAAGTCATTTGCTTAATGAGGCAGTTCTGACAAACTAGATAGAAATACTTCAGTTTCTGAACCCAGCAAGCGTGGCATTGCATCTTCCTTGCACAACATGGTGGTTTTCACCAGCAGTGCTCTGTCAGCCTTGGCTGTTGTAACCATTAGCTGCATTAATAAACCATGTTGGAATGAAGGTACAACAATAGCATCATTACATGTGGAGGATCCTTCTTTCATCTCTAGGAGTGAAGAAGGAAATTAGTTTTTCTGTGGCTTCACAACAAGAAACAAGAAGTCGTGTGCTGTGGTTGTGCTGGAGGAGATTTAAAGGCCACAGGGGTTTGTACAAGGAGATTTCCCTATGGCACAGGACTTGGGCACCTCACCGTTCTGTCACAGAGACAGCTTGGCTTCCCCACAGCGTCTCCTCAGAACCCAAGCCTGTGTTCCACCCCAGCTGCTGCCTTGGAGCAGAGCTGGCCTGAAGGCTGTTGGTGGTGCAGTGGTTGATCTTAATTAACCACCTCCAGGGCTCTCTGCTGCTCATGTGCTCTTGCTCTCCTGCCTGCAACAGCCTTTCATTAGAAGCACAGCTGCAAACAGCCCTGCGTCTGTGCTGCCACGAAGGCTTTATCAAAAACCTGGCTTCAAGCTCAGAAAAGTGGACCAAATGTATTGCCACATGAACTTAGGGAGCCATGCTGGTGTCTCAATCAGTGGGTCTAATATGATGAAGAAAAGCAAATAACAAAAATATTAACCTCTTTGTGCCATGAATATGCAGCTACTGTTCCTTACCATATTTTAAATATGCTGACAGGCATGGTGCAGCTAATTAATGAGGTTTCCTAGGGTTCCCAATTAACAGCTAATGGTCGCCAACCACAACATCGGAAAATAAAGAGAAATACGGGGATCTTGTGCATGAAAATGGTTTGTGTTGTCCAGTTGGTGATCACTGGAATACTAGATTTCTCATAAGGATTTGAGCTTCTCAAAAATACATGCAGTTTCTCCAGGACCTTGATAGTGATCAGGAAGTGAACATAAAACTCTGATCTCATGTAATTTGGAAAGTTAATATACTAATCTGATTGGCAGAGCTTGCTAGGGACCTCACTGTACACACTGAAAAGGAAGAAAAATCTTAGGGCTTGGGTGTGTCAATAGCAATGGAAATGCAGAAGACTGTGGATTCAATTCCATAAATCATCAGAGATGAAAATGGGTGGTATCCTAAGGAGAAATAAAGTGGTGTTGCTCTTTGTGAGGAAAATAGGTCGGCCTACGTACAAGCATTGGTTATTACATACTACAGTAGATATATGTTGGAGAGCTGGTTGGAAAATTAATTTATTCCTGTTAAAACATTGCCTTTTAAGTCTTTCCTCATGCTTGGAGATTTTCTTGGGGAAGAGAAAAAAGGAAATTACCAGTTTCCCACTACCAGCAACTTTCAGATAGAAGCCTGGTTTCTGGTCAGGCTTTTTTCCCCAGCATAAACACATGAACTCTTGATGGTACCTTTCAGCTGAGATCTATAAGACAAATGCTAGAGGCTGTGGTTATGTCGGGCAGTGTGGAGATTTAAACTTCAGGCTTTTAGGCTGAGACATCAGGTTACTCCTTAGGTTTCAGATGCTGGGTTGGCTTTCCCTAGAAGAGCTCATTTTTATCCCTGTGTGAAATGACAGAAGCTTGGGGGGTAGGGAAAAATTCTCTGTGCTAAGCTTTGAGCTTGTTTCCAGTATCTTGACTCCTTTAACTGGGTGTCAGTGGCCTTTTTTGGTTAGACACCACAGGCTAATTCCCATCGCTGCTCTGGGACTGTAGCTGAGCTGAGCAGTTCATCACCGAGGGAAAATAAGTCTTTCTTTATAACTGTTTCTCTTCATTTTATCTCGGCTTGTCAGAGCCTGGCAGATTCTCCATCCTTTATGCCACTCCTCAGCAGCTTTCTTTGCAGAGCGGTCATTAGCTCTGCATATGGGGTGGCCTGGGGGGATTCAACTTCCCTAAAGTTCCCTCCACTCTTTCATGGGTTTTCTTTCAATTTTATATTCTTCTAGGCTGAAAAAGGCCAGATTCTGCTCTGAATCTGGTCTTTACTTGATGTATTCTTGATGCTTGTAATCCCTACTGGACTGGGCTGACCTGCTGTGGTACTGTAACAGTGCCCAGCATGTTTATTCTGAAAAACATTCATAGCGTTGGCATTTGTATCTCATTTTGTTAAATTTACTTATACTGTTTAAAACAATTTGGGGAGATTTACAATTGCTTGTTTTGTAATACAGCCACAAAGAATTAAGGGAAGGCTTTAGAAGTAATCTCTCTTCTCCTCCAGCCAAAGAAGCGCAGTCATGTTGTCATCTATCAAGTGATGTAGGGTCAGAGTTTGCCTTCTCTCTAGGTGCGCTTGATAGGCATATGCAAGTGCCTCATTTCAGTCATTCAAGGAGGAATTCAGCACTTTGATTTTTAAATGTGGTGCCAAACATGCAGAGAGAACAGCGTAGCTTAGCTGCAGTGCACCTATGGGAGCAATATTTGCAGAAAAAATGACTGAGAAGACTTAGAAATCAATTGCAATTAGAACTGTAACTGGCTTGATACTGGAGACGGATAACTGCTAGCTTTTGATATTTGCTAGCTAGGCGGAAACTCAGAAAATTGCATTTTCTGAGAGCAGAGATATGGAGGAAACATGGCTTTATGTTTAAGTCTCTATGCTGGGACTCACAAATCGACTTCCCTTCCTTTCCTGACTGCCTCGCAGGATGCCTCTGTAGTCTTGGGGATGATTACAAACTTTTTACCATATGTTTATGCTGCGTCTGGTGATCTGAAGCCTCATTTTAGTTGGCGTTCATGAAATTCTAGCCTACCAAATAATATTTACTCATTAGTCTCCTCCAGAAAGTAAACAAACCTTCTTTGGAAAAACTAAACTGAGTCACGCTTACACTGAACAGGGATTGTGTGTCTGAGTCAATGATGGATGACAAGTGAGGCCTTCGGAGATGATGACTATATCAGACTGGATGCTCAGCCCAGGCTTGGGATCATTTAGGTTTCTTTGAAAAATGCTGGGGGAGGGAGAAGGGGAGAGATGCTGACCTTGAAGGGCTGTTTTCCCAAATTGTTAGTCCCATAACTCAGGGGAGAGGAAGGTCCTGAAAGAAGTAGCAAGAGTTTTCCTCAAAGAGGACTCTAAAACATCAGGCACATTTCTTTATTAATGGAGGAAAAACAACAAAAAAAGCTTTTTCTTCTTCTTTATTATTATTTTTTTTTTTATAGATAAATCATCCAGAAACGAGTTTATGAGAAAAATAAAAGGAAGAAGGCCAAGAAGGCATGCCAGAGAAGGGAGCCTGCAGAGTCCAAAGGGTTCAGAGAAGGCTGCAGTGGAACTGCCTCTGAGAGGGAGAGTTTACATCCTGACAGGTTTACCCTCTGGGACTCTGAGCTTGGATTGCTGCTGGAACCTTTGTCCTGGACCTGGCCTCTGGGCTGGTGAGTTAGCGATGGAGTGACACACACTTCTTATGTTGAAATGTGATGTTTTCAGGTTGATCGCTGTGAAGAGTTTCAGTCTCTGATAATTCTGTTTATCTTGCTCCAGTGAGGACAGGATGTGTCAAGCAGATAAAGCACAAATCTGGGAGCTGGAAGACTTGGCCTGTTTCTGAGGCTGCCATGGCCTATTTGTGTTTTTGACGAGGCTAAGAAGTACAGACATTAGATGAAGGGTTTTCCAAATGGTTCAGGGCTCTCTTCACTGTGCCGTTATGGGACTTGATGAGTCCCACTCTCTCTCTCTTGACTTTGTTGAGAGCTGAGATCTTGTATTTCAGTCTGTGAAAAAGGTAGGTATCTGCAATCATTTGGATATGAACAATGTGTGCTTGCTGCAGTGCAGGGAGATGATGCAACTTTTGCAGGTGCTGTTTAGAGGGAAGGGAAGGGAAGGGAAGGGAAGGGAAGGGAAGGGAAGGGAAG
>JAPSGF010000050.1:1719153-1761370 GCA_035772895.1 Perdix hodgsoniae
AAGGGAAGGGAAGGGAAGGGAAGGGAAGGGAAGGGAAGGGAAGGGAACTGCATTGTAGCTAACAAGGTGGGTCAAAGTCAGGCCCTGGTTATAGCAGTTCAAACCAAGGATAATGCTGCTTGTGCATTTAGCCAGAATTCATTTTACACTAATACCTACACATGGCAATCACTCTGTATGGATACGTGTGATTGCAGTATGGGCAAGGGAATGGTGAATGGAACTTAATTAGTCTGGTCCCAGAATATATCCCGCAGTAAGTAATAGCATTGCAAGGGGTTAGCTTTGCAATATCGCTTTTCCACTGCAGCAACACAAGAATGTTCCATTTACTGTTTGTGTCCAATTTGTGCTGTCTGAATCTAAGAAAAGTGCCCACTTAGCAGAATTTGGAGCTTCTGTTTGGAACAAAGCAAAGATATTTTTGTTTTGTTTTCTTTATGGAAGATGTTTTTCTTTTCTTTTTTCATCATTACAATGTATTTATTATTTTATTTTAATAGATGAATAGAATTTTCCTCTATGGTTTTGTAGAACTATAGAGCCAGGGTCCTATTATAGTGATTCATTTCCCTTTGGGCAAACTCGCAAAGGTGTATGGGTCATTCCAGGGAAATGGCAGCATTGGTCCTGCAGGCAGCTCCCAACCCATGTCCTGTGACAAAGAAGAGGCATGGAGGAGGCTGCAGAAGTGTGTCCTTTCTGGAGGAGCAGTGGGCATTTTCTTTGAAGATATTTGCACTTACCTTCTGTCTCCCCTTAAACTCTTTTCACAATAATATTCATATTTTCAATGCTAATGAGAGTGATGACTATATGCTAAAAAGATTCTGTCCCTTCAGATTTCTCTTGCAATAGCCAAATACAGAAGAAGTGATGAACTAAAGCTCCCTGTGAGTCTTTGAGTCATCCAATCACCCCAGTTAATCAGTGTTAAAGAGAAGTGTGTGCAACCACCCGGGGCACTCTGTCTGGCTCCACAACTTCGGTTGCTTTGTCTCAGTGTTGCACTGTGCACATGGTGTGAGATTATGCCCTGTCCTCAAGTGCCCGCCACACTTACACAGTGTAGTCAAATCAAAGGCAGGGTGAGTGTCAGCTATGAAAGAAAAGAATTCCTAAGTAGCTGTAGGCTTAGTGAAGCCCGTTAGGATCAAATTTTCACCTTTAGTGTAAATCTAATGAGGGAAAAATTGTATGTAGGTGCACACTAGTTGAAAGTAGAGTGCGAACCTAGGAAAACTGTTTCAAACTAAGGGGAAATGGTTTCAAACTAAAGGAGGGGAGATTTAGACTGAATGGATGTAAGAAAGTAGGTTCTTGCAATAAGGGAGGTGAGGCACTGCGACAGGCTGCCCTGAGAGGTGGTTGATACCCAGCCTGGGAACATCCAAGTTCAGGCTGGACGGGGTTATGAGCACCTGATCAAGCTGTAGGTGTCCCTGTTCACTGCAGGGGAGCTGAACCAAATTGTTTATCTCATCTTCTCATCAACAAGAGCTTTGTTTTAGATCATGATAAGGCTTTTTAAGTACAATTTTTCTGGATATGGTCATAAGAAAATCTTTTTTTTTTTCTTTTAAATAGTAGCCCATTCTCACTTTCTGAGCTATCTTGACTTTTTCTAAAGGGAAGCAATAATGAATTTCCATATGGGCTATACCTTGTAAAAAGATTATCTCCATTTATTCTTTTTATAAAGTTTTCAGAAGGGAAGGCACTGTCCCAATGCACAGAAGCAATTTTTCTTTTCAGTGGATCCTGTGACTCAAATCTAAACCTTTGCTCTCCGAGGAACACTTTTCAAATGTTTACTTACTGCTTGATTCCTGATAGGCAGTCTGGAAAAAAATCAGATGAGGTGTTGCTCCTGAAAGTTATACTGCTTTATATTGTTTGAAAGGCAGAGATTGAGCTGATTTGTCTAGCAGCTTGCCTTTTCTCAGCTGGGGGAAAGAGTTCCTTTGTAGCTCAGGCTTTTATCAACAGTCCAGTAAAAGTGTTTTATATACATACATAAAAAAAAATACAACATTCATATAAAGCCTTTCATCTTGAAGGCTCCAGAGTAGTTGACAAATTTGCCAAATAATTTGTCTTTTCTCAGAAGTTATCTCTTGCTCCAGCACAGAAGCGTAGGTATTTCTGTGTTGTGTGAAACCATTCTTGCTACTAATAACTCATTAAAGTCACCGTCAGAGCTGTAATGCACGGATTACAAAATTTTAAACTAAGAACTTCAGAAACTTTTTCCTAATAGTGTAAGAGGATTTATTAAACACGAAGCTGTTTTCTTGGTACAGTGAGGCCACGGGGGCACTGGAGCACGAGGTGTGCTGAGGGGAGCCTTGTCATGGTTAACTGGAGAAAAAAGACCAGTAATACAGTAGTGAAGACAAAAGCGGTCTTGAAGCCATCTGCTTTGGTTGAGTACTTGGTGACAAATTCCTGTCCTGGAGCACAGCTGGAACAGATTGTTGTGTGTGGGTGAAAACACATCCATGAGGGATGCCCTGCTGCCCACCCAAGCCTGTCCAAAGCAGATTGCCCTTTACCTTGCTGGTGACCCTAGAATCGCTGTTTCCATCTGATCCTTATATACGAGCAGCGTTTGCCTCTTCTGAAAGGGCACTGCACTGGCACACCCCACCTGTGTGCTCTGTGCACACTGCAGGACCCTCTTGGCTGCTGAACCCTCTTCTTGTGCAAGGCGCTGCCTACCTCACGTGCAAACACGTTGCAAGGTGACAGAGGGTTTCGTGATGGGACCCATAGCGTAAGCGTGTTAATGGAGTCAAGTGCTCTTTACTGGCTCTGGGGTGTTTCACTGCGCCCTTGGCATGCTCATGCTTCCTGTATGAAACTTGGCTGGAGGAATTGAAGCTGCAAGACATCATCCCGAATTCCAGCTGGGATGTGTAACTTGGCTACGCGACGCTCTCCCCTCTTTACCCCCCTCAACCACTTCCCATGTTAAATAGTTTCTCAGGACTCAAAGGGAAAGGGGGAGATAATCTCCAGGCCAATCGCTCTGATAAGTAGAAAAAATGTGTAAATAAATGAGCTACGATTAATAGTATGACATTGTCTCTTGACTCACTTCTCTGGCAGTTGTGGCTTGCTGGGATGGCAGTCCTTGTCCTGTTGTCGGGGGCTGGGATGCAGAGAGTGAGCACTGAGGGTGGGATTTGTTTAACACATATTTTCATATTGAAGAAAAAAAAAAGTGTGATTTATTTTCTTTTGCTGCAGCCTGCTCGCAATTTTCAGTTTACGTTAATAGCTGTGGGAAGAGCAACTCTTAATGCCATATACTTTGGCTGTTAACACTGTGTCTGGTTTGACAGTACATCCCTCTTAAATTTTTTTTTATTCCCTTGTGACCATAAAATATGTATCAGCCTTCCTTTGTAATCTCCTTCAGTGTGTCCAGCTAGCTAATGTGCATCTCTTTTCCTTTAGGATTTGATTTTTCTAACGCCATATACTTAGCAAGAAGAAACAAACTGACTTCTTCAATTCTATTTTATTTTTAATCAGAAGCTTGTTTGAATTCATATTTGATGGAGTTGTTTCTCCCGGAGCCCCTAGCAGCTTCCTCCCCAAAATGTTTGCTTCACTGATATTTTAATTGCTGTAATAATCAGCATTCTGAATAAGAGGTCTTTCCCCTAGCTCAGTAAATCCATGCAGGCTGGGTAAAGCATGTCTGTGATTTATGTGCAGATAAACAGCTTTGGATCCCATCCAATCACTTCATCAGTTTTAATTCGGCTGCCTAATCAGTAGCAAACAGGAGGGCTGTTTTTTGTTGTTTTTTTTTGCTTTGTTTTGCTCTGAGCAGGGTGGGGGTGCTAACGGAGAGCTTGGCGCCTTCCCCAGAACGGCACTGATCCTCCCCGTTTCTCATCATGTCAGTGTCAAAGTCAGTGCTAACTTTCTGAAGGAGTGGATGAGAAGGGACAGGATGCCAAGACCTGCCTTTAGGCTTTCGCTGGTATCTAAGGAACCGCACAGATATGCGGTCTGAAAAACAAGCCTGTACTTATCTCATGTTTTATAAAGGACATCCCTTGGATGCCTGAGAAATGTGGAAAGCTTCAGATGGAAGCAAATTTTACTTCCTGCCTGTGTTCAGGAGCTGACACCTTCAAAGTCACTGGAACCACTGCAACAGGATGCCCAAGGAGGTTGTGGATGCTCCATCCCTGGATGCATTCAGTACCAGGCTGGATGTGGCTCTGGGCAGCCTGGTCTAAGTGCTTGTCAACCCTGCACGTAGTGGGGGGCTGGAAACTAGGTGACCATTGTGGTCCTTTTCAACCCAGGCCATCTTATGACTCTCTGAAAGCTGGTTTCACAGCAATCCTGCTGCTGCTGTTCCCCACAAGGCCCAGTAACTTTGGTGGGGCTGGATGGTGCCAGGTGCCTGCAAGGTGCAGGGCAGCAACAGGGGATGAGGGCCTTTCTCTTGCATCCCTGCTGTTTTACGTCCTTCCGGGCAGACCACAGCATCCCGCTCCCCAGTGGCCCAGTGCTGCAGAGTGTGATGGCGCAGAGTGTGCTCATTCCTGCCCTTTTCTTCTTCCTTCCTGCCTTGCAGCTCTGTGGGATGGATGCTGAATGCTCAGTGATGGAGTATTGGGGCTTTGGGAACAAATGCAGCACGTGCATCCTGCAGCTCCCCCCGTGGGCAGGTGCCCATTGCCACCTTTGCAGCTCCAGCCTATGTGCTGCTGTGACTCATGGACCATGCACACAGCGCTGTAGAGGGCAGCGTGATCTGCCCCAAAGCTGAGGCTATTCTAACTTGGGGCCAAAGTTTCTGACCCTGTTTTTATTTATCTTGAGCCAAGCAAATATGTATTAATGGTAAAATGCTTCACCGCTTACATTATTATCTGTTGGTGCCATGTGTCCAGAGGTGAAGTATTTCCAGATTTGTAAGCAGCCTCTGCAGGATTACAGAGAGTAACCCCATTTTGGTCACTAGATCTAGGGCAAGCAATACCATCTGCAATAGCAAAGCTTACCTAAAGAGCTTAGCACGGTTTGACCAGTAAACCAGGGCTGTGGTCCCTGAGCTCTGTTGGCTCTCCTGGCTGCCCTCCATCTCTACAGGCAATTGTTCTGTGCTGCTTCCCTTATGATGGGAGGCAGCAGGAGATGCCAGCAGCTGCTCTTCTTCCCGCACCATAGCAGCCCTTGCTTGTAAGCAAGCAGCAAGCTGTGCCAGGCTGGTTGCTGCCACTGCAGCATTCAGGAGACTGGTTTCTTGGAAAGGAGAAGACAGGCATTGCTGCTGTACCTTCAGGGTGGTTTACATTGCTACACGAAAGACCCAACAGCTTTTTTCTTTTTTTTCTTCCATTTGAAGTTAAACCCTCACAGCTCCATTTTTCACTATTACTAAGAACATAAGGAAAATCCCAACATGAGCTGCTAAATTCAAATTTTCTTGGCTCAGCCTTAATTCGTAGCACACACCCATAGCTGCAGGGGTTTTAAATAGAATTTTGAATCATCATAAAATTCAGAGAATTAGGCTGGGCTGGAGGGAAGGGCAGCAGGCTGGGTTTGGGGCAGTGTGGGATCAATTTGCAGATGTGCACATCCCGAGGGACCTTGGGCGAGGTGTTTCATCCATCCGCTGCGTAGTGGTTTCTTTTAATTTGCAAAAAAAGCCATAACAACTCCCTGCCTTGGATTTGAACCGTTACTGGAGAGAAGAGATGCAGCTCCTGGGGTGGCTCTGGTACAGCATCAGTCTGATGCTTGAAGGCTGATAGGGAAGGACAATGGGCACTTCACCCTCTTTCTCTGCAGGATCTTATCTTGTTCTCCTTTTCTTATCATATTTCTTCTCAATGTCAGCACTGCAGAAGGACTTCTAGAACTGAGATTTCCCTCCTTTAGACTGAATGCAGTTAGCAGGTCTGATCCTTTTAACTTGAGCAGGAGCTGTGAGCACCCCATTAAAATTAATGCGGGAGGAACTTCCAGAGTGCCAGAAGATGAAGACGATCCCATCTGTCTATCTGCTGCTTTAATGGAGAGATAGGAATGGCTTCATGCTGTAACTTGAGAGGTAACTTGACAAGTAATTTGAGGAGAATGCTCAGTTTCTTGCAGATCAAAGGGTGAGTTTAGGGAACTCTCTGTTCTCTGGCCAGAAAGGAGTGTGTGTAGAGTTTTGTGGTCTGCAGACCAGAAATCCAGTGGGTGACCAAACTCAACAATTGCTGCTGTCTGGTGGTTTGCTTTTCAGAAGAGACCACAGATCCCAGAGGTCTGATCTCACAGATGCATTGTATTTTCCTGCTATTCCTGATATTATGGGTTCTGAGTTGCCACCTGGTCTACCTCTAAAGCATTTCCCTTGCTGTCACTAAAGAACAAGAGAAAATCAGTAATAAAGGCTGAGTCCTTTTGTGAGGTGATCTGGTATTCCAAGGCATCCCAACAGTTTTCCAACTTTGGGGTTTAGCCCTGGCTGAAGCTATGGGAACTTTCTCATCCTCAACCATCTCCTGGGATTGCTTCTATAGGGGAAAGAAATGTGAGGGTGCATACCTGTGTTGCAGTCCTAAAACATTGCAGGAAGGTGCAATGGGAGCACTTTCTCGATTAGGAAAAGGTGATAAATGAGGCTTCATGTAGAAAACAATTGCTGCAGCCTTCCCAGTGAACTGGGTGACAGGTTCCTCTGTTACTGCAGTTTGCATTTTTCAGATGATGCTACAATTATCGTGACTTTTTCTTTTCTTTTTCTTTTTCCTTTTTCCTTTCTGCAAGGCTCACTCTAGTTAGAACCCATTGCTCAGATGAGCTTTAGTGGAGTGGTGATGGGCCTGTCCCTGAGCATGGCACATTAACCCCAGGAGCCCCCTGGTGCGGTGCAGGGTTCTGACAGATCACATCAGTTTCCCCAAGAAAACCCTTTTGTCTTTTCAGTGCCTCTGTTCCTTGTCTGTGCAATAGAGCTAACAGCACGCACTCCTTCTCAGGAGCACGGTACAGACAAACTCATCTGGTTCAGGAATGCTCAGACATCGCCCTGATGGAAGCCATGTAAATAACGAGATAAATGATTTCAGCGAGATCGGCTGTCGAGCATAATAGGTAGCGGGGTCACAGTCTGTTCGCAGTGAATCATTTCTTACTGGCTGAGTAGGATTTGTGCTCACAAACCATTGTGCAGAAGCATCCTCTGATTTTTGCTGTCTCTGTCTTTTCCCTGCCTACACGTTCAGCTTCTTGATCTCTTGCCTGGAAGTTCTAGGGACAAGAGACAGCCACGTCTGAGGGCTGTATGGAGCTTAGCATCAAGAGCTCAGCCACAGGGTAAGCTTTGGGTGCTGTAAGAATGAAAAGAAAACTTATTAGGGTAGAATCAAGGGTTTTATCCAGGACAGGTGGGTGAAAAATGAAGAAAATAGCCTTTGCAATGTCTCTGGAGCAGGTGCATCGCTATGGTGCTAAAGGGCAGGGTTGTTGCTCACAGCTGGCATACTAACTGTCTGCTCCCTGGGGCTTGCTGTGGGATCCACAGCAAATGGTGTGGGCTTCAGCTGGCTGCAGCACCTGGGTTGATTTGTATGGTTTAAATGGGGCTTTACTAATCCTTAACTGACTTTGTTGGGGAGTAGTTCTGTTAGAAGAATGGAGTATGTAATAAACTCAGGCAGAGGTGAGTGAGGAGGTAGGGGGATTGCTGGTGTAGGTGGTCATCTCCTCAAGCAGAATGTTGCTGTGGGGAAGAGGGTGTGTGTTTGCCTTTCTCACTGGTTCAAATCTCTTGCTTGAAAGCTGGCATGAGAGCAGTTCCTCGTTTCTCCCAGGAGGATGAAGTGGTCAGGAGTGTGCAGGCAAGGTTTCACAAGTTGTAAGTTAGAATGACCACGTTAAAATATTTATTGTTGCTACAAATATTTGCTGCTAGCAAAACTGTGGGCTCAGATCTTTGCAAAAAGGAAATGTGAAACAAAGAATTGCAGATGAAGCAAGTTTTGAAGCAGACTTCAGATGAGCATTAAGGACAATTTTTACACTGCTTTATGATTAAGCTTAAATAATATGTTTGTTACGCTTTGTTTCCAAAATATCTAATTTTGATCTTAAATAATCTTCTCTATCACATGGAAGATGTAGTTAGAAATAATCACTGATGACTCTTTTCCTGATGTTTCCACAGGTTACTAAGGATTTTCCCTGGTGCTTGACTTCAAATATGACACTTCAGTAATGCAGAGGCTGTAAGTATATAATATAATGTTTGCAACCCTTCTTTAACTGCTGTGTTCATGCTCTTTCCAGATCTTTGTTAGGCTTTGCTAGGCTCTACCTTGTGATAAGCTTGCAAGGAAGTGAATAGAAGATGACATGATTCTAAAATAGGGAGTGTCATTTTAGACACTTTGCTTTATCAGGTTAATGTCTTGTTTAAGAGCTGCTATAACGGTTGTTTAATCTGCAGGAAGAAAGCCCAAGACATCTGTCAGTATTGCTGGAAATGCCACAAGTAGACTAAAATAAAAAGACCTCATTAGGGTAGATGAGCAGTGAATAAAATGCAATGATACATTACTAAAAGCTGGCATGGAATTGGTTCCCAGGCACAGAACAAAGACCAAGAACCTTATTTTGCTTGTGATAGCACTAATTAAAAAGGCCTACAAGAAGCTGAATGATTAAAACAGAGGGGCTGCTGCCCTAATCATGTACTTGTTGGCCTTCGGTCAGTTGGTGTCAGAGTTGGGTATCTGGCAGGTCTTACCACAGAGGGAAGCTTTTGTGCAATTCTGGGCTTGAATTCCTGGATGATTGAAAAAGATGCAATTTCATTTTCTTCCTCAACTGTTTCTATCTATTCTTTAGGTGAATTTGTGAGCTGTTCATTTTGGTAGCACTTCCCTGAATCCTGCATTGTTTTTCCTAATCAGTTCTCTCAGATCTGCTCAATCTCCATTTAATTCAGTCAGCTACTCAACATCCAAACCATTTGTAATAAAGAGAGTGCTAATTTTTCCTTTTATTTCAATTGTAGTCAATGGCTTTCGGCAGGTGTTATCATATAACTCAATCACCAGCCATTGGAATTTGTAATTTAATCAATAGTAGAGGCCATTTCTCCTCAAGTAGATCAAAAGAGAAAGCTCAAGGAAAATTCATGCTAAAAGGAGAGTGAATAACAAAACAAAGTGATAGAAACTGTGGTTTGCACTTCATAGCTGTATGCCTCCTTGCTGTATCTGCCTGGCAAGTAGCAAGGGAAAGAAATACCACTGTTTTAGAATTAATGAATGTAATGATGGCACCTGTGAACTCATCTTGCAAAACCTGGAGGGGAAATTATTCATGTGACCTGAGTTGGTAAGACAAGGACCTTGAACCAACCCCACTGGGCTGAGTGGTGTTAGAAACTCTGTGCATGAGCAATAGTGTTGACACTAAGAATTTGGTTTAAGGGAGACACTGGGAGATGAAACTCTGTTTTAGACAAGATCCTCCAGCTTTTCTGGTTTTCCCTTTCTGGCATTGTGGTGTCTTTAGACAATGGCAGAAGAGAGTGTAGCCATGGCAGCAAGTCACTTTTGATGTCATCCCTGCATGGTTTAGGGCTTTGATGCATGGGGATCTGCCTGGGCACAGTGGAAGCTGGCTCTGGCCAGTGCACCTATTCTGTGACTTCACTTCTGCTTCCAGTGTTTCTGCTACCCTGCAGAAGGGGTGCCACTGGCAGGATTACAAGTACTGGGAGCTCTCTTGATTTCACACACTGGCACATTTAAAAAGTGTAGTTCTCAGTAGTACATCTCTGCCTGTTGAGTTGCTGTCTTGAAAGTTGTCCCAAGATAGAAGGCTTATTTTGCTCTCAGCCTCTGGAAGGCAGAATGCTTTTTTCAAATTGTCAAGAAGCTTTGAGCAAAGCCCTGCCAGAGAAGCACCTGTGCTTGGTCACAGCTGGGAGTTTGTCCTTGGCTCCCTGGACTTCAGAGAGATTGCCTGGGCACATCTCAGGCCTCTGAAGTGTCACCCTTGGCTTTGATAATAAATAGCTTCTTGGTGTTGTAGTCTTGGCTTGGCAAGGTCCACAACAACTGAAGATGAAAGGTATCAAAATTACTCATCTAGAAAATGTTTAAAATTACTATAAATCATTTGGCCCCTAAGGGAAATCAAATGCTGTTTTGCTCATGTCTGTTCCAAAGCTGTGCTGCCAGTGCTGTAGCCATGTTTACTGCAAAATAAATGCTGAGTTGGCCATTGGAACATGCATCTTCAATTTGTAATTGAAGCAGGAACACCAGTAAAGAACAGCTTCAGGATGCAAAAACTGGGGAAATTTTAACATGTGGTGTGTGGCATTGTCTTCAAGATTTTAGCACTTTCCTTGAGTGCTACTCTAGATTGAATTAACAGGTACTCAGGGAGTCTTGTTTTCAACTCAGGTTGCTAAACTTTTCCTGTGCTATGCATTTAATTTCCTAAGACAATAAGGCAATCAACTGATGAACTCTAGGGTGAATCATCTTTAAAAAGACCACCAAACACTCTGAGGTGGAAGCAATCACTTAATTGCAGTAAGAATCTTGTCTCAGGTTTTGTTAAACGTGGGACATTATGAATTGAAGAGTTTGTGGATAAATGTGGCAACAAAATGGTTTGGTTCTCATTTCTCAGTAATTCTATCTTGATGCATCCTGCTGAACTTAAATGCCATCCTGTTCTGGGCAGCTGCACCAAAAGGAGAGGTTTTGGACAAGAAAAGTGTGAAGTGTGCCAATCACACAGCTATGAAATCTGCAAAACTGCAACTGGCCAACTGGAAACTGTCTTAGGAACCCTTAGAAACTGCCACAGGAGCCTGGCATTGGGTAGTATGAGCTATATTGTGAAATATATTGGTCCATCCTTTTTCATAAACTTCTATATAGTGCTGAAAGATTACCAAACATGCTCCATATGATTGGTTATGATACCTGGTTTTTTCTGGTGCACACCAAATAATGCCATCAAAGTCAGTGCAGTTCTGCCCACTGAGTTTGGCCACATATGAGAGCAGAGCTTTTCCCTTTGTGTAGTTTAGCATGCTGTGTTTAGAGACTGACTTCTTGGAGCAACCAAGCTTTGGCTGGCCAGAGCAATCAGTGTTCTGCCTACCTGGCAGCCCGGGGAACCCAACTGTAAGAAGTGAAAAGCTTCTGATGAGGACTGACGATGAAAGCTTTTTTCAGGATTGATTTGGCACTCGAGAGCTCAGTGCTTTGCTGAATTAAGTGATGGCACATGCAGACTGCCCCTCTGTCCTTCCCACAGTGACTTATCCTTTTCACCCTTATAAGGAGTGATACTTTGCACAAATCTGTCCTGCAAAGCAGAGTAACTGAGTGATGAGAATAATTCACACATGTAGTAGTATAGTATATACAAAATATTTGCATACGTGGCCTTTTTCTTTTTTTCCCCCTTCTAATATCCTTTGCTTTTAAACTGCTAACACCTCTCAAAATCCTTGGCTTTTTTTTATGTGCTGCTCCTGGCACCAAACCACCTGTTGCAGCGATTCCACACTGATTAGGAATTTAGAGGGGAGGGAAAAAAAAAAGATAGCAGGCACTCTCAGCTCATCTCTTAGAGGACATTGAGTTTCATTTGCACTGAATTCAACAGGCTGAAGAAGGATGGGATGTCATTTAGCTATTTAAGATTTTTGTTTTCCTGATCATTGTGAGGTAGCATCATTAACACAGGCAAATTACCATGCTTCACTGTGCTGTGTCCATGGTACATTAGAGGCCCATTCCTGTTGGAAAAGCAGGGTCTGTTCTTCTGTAAAATGAGGGGGCCCATTGGCAGTTCTTTGGCAAGTTAGACAGAGGGACTATTTAACAAGGAGGAGAGTGGTCTAATAAGGGGGAAGAAATTGAACGTGACAAGTGCAGGGAGAGATAGCAGAAGGCTGATTTATAAATCAGTGTAATTGGGCCAAAAGTTTCATCAGTTTTCACAGAGCTGGGGAAGAAGAGGGCTGCAGTTTCGAGGGAAACGAGTGCTGTGATTTTTCCGAAGTGCATTTTTAGAAAAGTCAAGCACTCCATTTCATTTCTCTTATGCACAGCAAGTGCTGTGCATCAGACTAATGGAAACTGGTTTGCATTGCTTAATTTTCTTCCTTGAAAGGCTGTATTGGTTTTTGGTACAGGAATTTAGTTTTTCCTTGACTATATCTGGATTTTACAAATAGGTTTTAGTTTAATAAGATGAAGCCAATTAACCATAAAAGTCATTGCCAATGGATTTTACAAGTACATAAAAATATATTGCTTTTTCTTGAAATGTTTCATTACCCTCAGAAACTTTGCCTTTTCTTTCCTTTGCCACTGGTGGCGAGTACTGCGATGAATTTATCCCCTTGTGCCTTTTCCTGTGCGTGCTCAGGCTGTGCGTATGTGTGTACACACCTGCTGATTTTGCTCTCACTTTGCCCCTGGTGCTGCTCAGAGAGGTTTGCTGGTGGCCTGAGCAAAACCAGAGCTTTGAGGCAATGAAGAGGTGATCTTGAAAAGTTGCTTAAAGTGGCACAGGGTTCAAGGACTAGTGAGAAATGTCTCAAAAGCAGATGTTAATGCAGTAGCTGGAATGTGTGGAGCAGCAGAGTTGCTGAGGAAGGCAGTAGGGCCTGGGTGTTTCCCCAGTGCCATTGGAAACCTCTCCTGGGGGTTTCTGAAGGGCTCCTTGTTGTGGTGGCTTTGCATTGAGAGCAAGAGTGGGGATTAGGCAAGCCCTCCTGCAGCTGCGTGGAGGCCTGTGGAAATGAGGTCTGGTTTCTGCCTGCCTTTCTTTGGATGGTATTGCTCATTTAATTACCTCTAAGAACATTTACCTCCATCCTTAGTAATTAAAATGGAGAGAATTTTGTGTGAGGCCCCTCCAGCCTCCTCTACCCCTACATTTCCATTGACTTTGCCTTAGGAGCACTGGGGACACAAGACACGGGCGCATGCTGAGAAATGACGGGATTTCTCTTTCCACTACTTCAGCCTTCTCTGTTCCCTCATAGTCCTGCCTCCTGCTTAAATTGTGGAGGATATTAACTTTTGAGAGCATGTGGGGTGTAACCCAGGCAGGCACTGCCTGGGGATGACGCGTTTTTTCCTTCTCCCATCGGATATGTGTGAATTGAGGCATGAAGATTCTGCTTTGGTCCTTGTAAAGTAAGCTTGGCTACTTTATTTTAGTGATGACTAAAACATGGTACTTTGGGGTAAAAAAAAAAAAAAAGGGTGTATGCCCAAGTACATATGATGCAAAATTAGCTCTTACAAACAGGCATCTCTGTTCACACAAGCTTTGCCCAATCCTTCTAAAAAACATCTGCATCATCTGAAAGAATAATAAACACTGATTTTTTTGGTAATGTGATCAGCTTTAATTCTTGTACTCTGCAAGCAGTGGGAGCGCCCTTCAGGGCAATGCCCTTTTTGCATCCCTGCTTCCATTTAGCGGTGCTTCTCACACTCTAAAAATAAGTGTAGGCATTTTACCAGCAGGCTGACATCATTATTAGTGCTCCGTATATTCACCATGTAACTTATGATCAAGTTGAAGGAAGTGATAAAGTGGATGACTTCAAAAGACAGAACCCTTCCACAGGGATGTGAGCCTCATTTTAAACCAAAAGGTTGCTTCAGATCTTACTGGATTGGTGGGAATCCATTTCTAGCCAAGCTAGGAATGGTGCTCCACTTTCCAAAGCCCCAGCAGCCTGACACCTCCTTACAGTAGTTGTTGTGTGAGCAGTGTCAGTTGGTTTGCACCCAAACTCTTTCTCCACTTTTTTAATTCTCACCTTTTTGACTTTTGTTGGATTCCTAGGCCAGGAAGGTCATTAAAATGACCTTGTTCTTTCACATAAACATTCAAACAAGTGGTACCAACACCAAATAACTGTCCTGTGGTCTCAAGTTTTGTCCTGCATTTGTTTTAAAGCTTCCCAGGAACCCTTGGCTACTTCGCACAAACTGTTAACTTGAGGGCAATAATTTTGTCTGGGTTTTGTCACAGAAATTCAATTAAGGAGGATTATGAACACAGTTGTAGGCCTGTTTCATTTACAGTTGCAAATGAAACCCAGGCCACACACTGATCGTTTATATAGGAAAGGAGAGATGCTGCGTAGCTGTGAGACGCTGAAGCCAGAGTTACCTGCATGTTTCATTGTGTGGCTTTGCTTATTGCAGAGCGGAGGGGAGGGAGATTTCAGAATGAATAAAGAAGTGATGGAGAGGTAAGGAAGAAATCGCCAAGGGGGAAACTACCCCCACTGCGGTTCCCTAGGAGGCATGCTTCCCGTCTGCACATAATAAACTCCACAGGGAATTTCTTCCTCCTTAGAAATTGTATTCTGAAGGGTAAGAGGGAGTCCTCCTTTATTTATTTATTTATGGCTCACAAAGAGCAATATTCTGTTCTCCTGGCCTTGGTTTGGCTCCAAGTCCCAGAGCCACCAGGGGCAAGACGTACGGTTTCTTTTTTTCTTTTTTCTTTTTTTTGTTATTTCTGGGCTACACAAGCTAACTTTTTTTTATTCCTTTCTTTTTGAACTTTTCTGGAGGCAGCCATGTTCCCCAGGTAGGGGAGAGGAAAGGTGGGATGGGAGCTGAGGATGTTTGCCAAACTGGAGCAAAATGGGAGCATGGCCCCTAGTGGAAGCAGTAAATTTATGGTTAATGAAAGAAGGAGGGATTTTGTTTGTTTTGTGAGATGCCTTTTTTGTTATTAAGGGCAAAATGAAGGCTCAACTTCTCTTGATGTTCTCTAATGAAATGTCTGTGTTTGTAAAGAAGCAATGTGTCTGAGCTCTGCTTTGCAGAAAGAAATTTTGGAATTACTTTGCACTGCTCCAGAGATAGGTGAAGGGCATGTGGTCATCTCATCTTTACGTGGCTTTGTCCCACGCCTTTGGGCTTTGCCCCTGCTGGTCTCCCTGGGAAGTTGTATGTCTGGAGATGCTGCGTACAGACCCAGCTCTCATCTACTAAGTTTTGTTCATAAGGACTTCTAACCATTTTGCAGGTAGGGAAAAGGGGCATCCCAGGCTGAAATGCAGCCCAAGCTGAGACAAAAACAGGAGCAGCCCCAGTCACAGTTCCCTGCCCTGTATATCCAAGCAATTCTCTGCTAGAGAGGCTGGAGTGTCTGCCAAACATCCACGCATTGCCTTTGATTAAAGCTCTCCTCAAGCACACTCAATTTAACAACTCCTTTTCCTCTTCTTTCTTGCTTTCTTCCTGATCCTGCAATTCCAGGAAGGGTTTTACTGTCCTTATTGGGGTTTCAACTATGTGCCCAAGAGGCTTACTGGATTCTTCACCAGATCAGGGAAAATAAGCTCTTTTGTTTCTAGCTTTAGATCAGATACTGTTTCCATATGCCTCTCTGTATACAGCCTTCACACTGCTTAAGTTTGAAACAGAAGCAGGCAATTTATTAACTCCTGAAATCTCCAGCAAAATTCACTGGAAGTGGTGCAGTGAAGAGTGAATAACATCTACCTTTGCTCCATAGTCATGGTAGTTCCACCCACAGTGGTGGTTTGTGCAGCTTTTTGTACTTCTCTGTTTTGTGTCAGACCAAAACAAACAAACTTGGGATAGCTGGGGCTGTTACAACCAGCTTTGTCAGCCCCAATGTCGTTTAGGCATAGACTGGACAAAAAAAATGAAAGGCCACATATAAAGGATAGTCTACAAGGCCCTTGTCTTTTGGGCATGTTTTCTGTAGAAGTTGGGACTCCTTTATACAGCATCTTCAGCCTCTTTCAGTCCAATTGAGCATGACTTCAGAGCTAGTATTAACACCAAATGGATTTGAGTTTTATGAATAACCTTGCGAAAGTTGGTGGGTTCATAATGGCACAAAAACAGTATGGGAGGGGGGGAAAAAAAAGGACAAGGATCAGAATTTTGCCTAACTATAAGAACATTTTATTACAGCTGTTCTGGGTGATCTATCCTAATGTGGTTTTGGTGTATAGTCAGGGGAAGAAATAAGTGTCTCCAGAGGGTGACTCGCCAGATGGGGTTCATGTGGGCAATGCAGCTAACCCTTGGCAGTGCTGATCCCATCCCACTGAGATGCTGAGTGCCTTGCTCCCTCCCTAGCCCAGCATGCAGGTGAATAAAGTAGGGTGAGATGAATCTCTGCCTACGTTTCAATCACATGTTTTATATATGTTAAAGCATATAAAAATAGTCCTTTCTTAGCATCTTCCAATCTGTAGATAGTGGAGTTAGAGCCTTAGCCAGCATAAATGAGCTGAAGTTTAGTGCTGAAGAGCTGGTTTTGATGGAGTAACTTTCTGCTTTGCTCTAGTTCGAGGGGAATCAGATCTCCATGGAGTTTTTGAGGGGTTGTTCCAATAGCACCCCTAAGCTCAGTACCAAAGCCTCTGCCATGGGACTGAAAGGCTGCGCAGTGCGTAAGGTACACGCGTTTTGATGTGATGCTTCATGTTCTGCATAAATTGATTTAGGTTCATAACATCTGGCAGCACTGCCCTCTCAAACTGTAGCAGAGAAATAATTCATTCAAAACTGCTCTGATGGAGAGTGAAATGGTGTTCACCAGCCTAGTTTAAAAATCAGATCGAAGGCTTTCCCTCCTGTGGCCGCTAACTGGTTTAGCACAAGCTATGCACACGCACAGTAGCCATTTCAGCAGCTTCCCTGGAACTTGCTGTACATTTTTAATTCTTTTCTTTCTTTCATTCTTTCTTTTCTTTCTTTTATCAAAACAAGCGTTGTTTACTCAGGAAAAAAAAAAGTGTTACTGAATCATAAAGCCAGATATAGTATGTATTGGACAGAGGTCCTTTTCAGCCAAATAATGACTTTATCTGCTTTTAATGGAAGAATTGAAAGAGGTGTGGGAAAGAAAGACTGGAACACACTCGGGAGCCTGTGTTTCAGTAACGGTGAGGAGTTCTGACCGTTAATATGAGAATTAAAAACCCTCCAAAGCCGCCTCATTTGAGCAGCTGCAGTAGGAACTGGCAGTGCAGAATGCACAGACTAATTCTCTTTCAGATCAGCTAAAATTAAACATTTGTTACAGCTTTATGTACGTACACTCTCAGCAGGGGCCGTTTTCCTTCTCTTTAGGCAAACTCAGAAGAGGAAGTACATTTAACAGCCTCGAACCACCCAATCTGTGTGCCATATGTATGTGCCACCGAGCTGTGCCGGGCTGTCAGTGCTCAGGCTGGCTCTGAAAGGTGGGACTGTGGTGAGCTGCTAGCACTGGTGTCATTACAGGCGCTGGAGCAGAAATGTTAACGTTGATCAGAAGGAAAAGGTTTGAAATCATAAGTAAATAGGGAAGCTCCATCATGCATTTCCACAGATGATGAAAGACTGATGGTGGCAGCCTGCTTATCAAATAACTAGACTTACTGAAGTGGGCTGTGCTCTCATTAAATAGTTTGCTTTTTATGTTTTCATTTTATTTCATCTAAAGGTGTCTGGGTTGGTTTTAATTTTTTTTTCCCAAGCCTGCTATTACTGCCATGGCAGACTGGCTAATTTAGATCATTTCTGCTGTTAGTGCTTAAAAGCAGTGTGGAGTACAATGTAGTGGGACCCAGTGCAAAGCCAATTCCTGCCATGAAATCTGAGTTTCCTGGAAAACAAATTATAAAATCAATGTAATAATTATAAGTTTGTTCCTCGCAAGATGATACTGCTCGTGTTTGTGTGACTCCACGTTTCCTTTAGCATAAGCCTAGTGCCATCAGCTATGCACAGAGAACAGGGTAGGGTCGATCATTTTTAATCACTAGAGAGAAGTAAAATGTAGAAACAAAAATGTTGCTACGCGGTATGACATACTTGTGCTGAAGGGACTGTTCCTTTCATGGCTCAGCAAGGCACCGTATTCAGTGTTTTTGTTCCCAGGGGAACAGGCTTTCTTCCTTCTCTGAAAAAGTTTGGAAGACAAGAAGTGAAATATTAATAATTGAAAATGTGAGTTGCGGAAATGCCATTTGCATAAGGAATTTTTCTTGACCACAGAGAATGCTCACAGCTGAATGGAGAACAGATCACCAGAGTAATTGTGGGAGCCTGATAGATTTAAAGGCTACCTGGTCTTTGTAGCCTAGGCTGATGTGTTTATTAAGTGAATCATAATGGGGCTTCCATGATGGGAGCTCCCATGCTCTGTTTGTAGCCTGTCCATTTGCCTGGAGGACGTGAGGTTCCCCCAGCACTGTGTGAGGTGGTGGCAATTAGACTTGAGTGGGGAGGGAGGCTTTATTAAGAAAGGATGCAAACTGAAATCCTTCCTCCCAAAGCATTTGCTTTGGAGTTTAACAGTCCCAGTGACCTTCACTGAGAAAGTCCTTCTCCAGTCACGTTTCAGCAGAGAACTGCATGCAGTTCGTTCATCTGCTACAGCAGGAGTTAAGGCATACTTGGCTATGCTGAGATCTCCATGTAGAGTGTCAGGAATTATGGTGTTCTTTTGTTTGGGCTTTTTGGGGCTTTGTTTGCTAAGCTGAATGTTTGTGCTGCTCAGCCATCCTTCTTTGCTGTTTTGAATGCTAGCAGTATGGAGATATTACTCATAAAGTGTGTGTGCTGTTACAATTCCTGACTTTAACTCTTAGCGTATTTATAGGCTTCATTTCCATTTTTTGTGGTCTCATTAATGGAGCAGCAATAATAAATTGAAATGTTAATGGGGGATCATTTCACCAACAGCAGAAGGTATTAATGAACTTGGTAAGATATTTGAAAGGAAAATAACTTTTTAGTAGTGTAATTTTTTTAACCACAGCCCCTGATTGTCTCCTTCCAAACATGTGCAACTGCATTGGTTTGGAAAGAATAAAAGTAATGTCATGTGGACTTTTCTAAAATCAGCTTCCTGGATGTTTTGTGTGGGAGGTGGACCATCTGCAGGAATTCCAGTGGGGACAGCCTTGCTCAGAGTCCAACCATGAGCAGACTTATATGTCATCGTGTGGAGAATGATAGAAGCCTTGCAAGCACCTTTTGTCCATGGGAGTTAATGAACTTCATTAACACAATCAGAAAGAGTGGTCCTCCTTGTATGAAGTGGGCCATTCACACCCTGTTATGAAGTGTTTCGAGATAAAACTTCAGATATGATCTTGTATGGAAGTTAAATTCCTCAACGGATAAAAGAATTGTGCCTCATAGTCAGAGATTTGTGGAAGGACCTTAACTGTGCTGTATTCCACCTCTCCCACTGGTGAACTGCTGGGCTTTGATTTAATGCAACTCATATTGGTCAGGTTTGGTCAGTTAATATCTGTGGAGAGTTCAGTTTTTTTTAAGGGAGAAATGTGACACTATCCACAACTGTTTCCAGTGCTGTCTTGTAGTTCTCTGCACTGGAGTTATTTACAGCTTTAAGGACGTGTTTAGAAGCTGAAGGATAATGTTTGTAACAAATTTACAATAAGTTTGTGTTCTGCTCTCTGATACAAAGAGCCTGTTTGAGTCTTCTGCTTCTTAGATGCAGACAGTTTGTTCCCAATGAGTTTTCATCTCTCTGAGAGTGTACATGAAGGCTTTTTAGATTTTGCTTACCCAGAAATGCAGTAGAGGCTTTGAAGTGGATTGACAACTTTTGTTCCACTCCTCTTTCTCTCTTCTTGTCAAACAAGGAGTTTAATGGTCTAGAGTAGGTCAAGAATTATGTTTGAACTGGTTGTTTCCCATAAGAGAAGAGAGATTTGTGCTCAAATGTTCATTCAAGCTAATCATAATCAGGAGTCTACTGACCTAGAAACTCAGTGCAGTCCTGTGAGTACAAGTACATACAGTTTGAGAAAATGGAAAAAGTATTATTTTCAAAGGGGAGGCACAGTCATTCTAGTTCTCTCCTCCTTGCAGACGTCATTAGTTTGGAAATGACTTCCATGCAGTTGCTGCCTTGCTTCCATGCAGGAAAACTGCACAAGAATGAGGTCCTGGGGCAAAGTATGGGATGAACAGGCTTGTATGGAATGGAGAACAAAAATGCCAGTGCAGGAGGGTTTGAAGCAGACAAAAAGGGAAAAGAAAAAAGGGAACATGTCTGTCTAGTCTCATTGGTAATTAATTGGAAAACTGAAGTTTATAATACTACTTTTTCCCTCTTGATTAGAGCTTAACTAAATGAGTGGGAGACTTTTCACTGAGGTGTGTGAATTTTGGGCAGGGGCACCTGATCCTTACTCCTTTTTCACTACAACACATTGCAAAGTGCCTAAAGCAGGTAGAGATATTTTCAGTAGCCCGGGTACTGATAAAGCAAATTTAATCTACTGTTGCTGTAATGACTCTTCAGCATGTAGAGAGGTAAACAGTTGCTTTGGATAATGTGACATGGATGTGGTATATGGCCCAAGCAGGGGGTTATGCTTTCAATAAGGTGCCATTTTTTTATGGACAAATGACTTTTAAACACTTATCCCAATTTGCTGCATCATTCGCTTGTAAGCTTCTCGCTCTTTGCCTTAAGTTCCATTAGGCTTCATTTCCTCCTCTTTTTTTATGTCATTAAAGCTCCACGCGTGCAGATTTGGTTCAGGGATGGAGGTGGAGCACAGCTGGTGGAGGGGGGAGAAGGAGGGAGCAGATCTTTCTAAAGCAGCTAAACTTGAAGCCAGAAAAGATACCGCATTTATAATGTTCCCATTCTTCTCTACACTTAACAAGAAAAATGATTGTGTGTGTGTGACGTGAATATTCAGCACTGAGCTTTGGTAGCTGACCGCTCTCTTTTCACAGCCATCCAACCGCGCACACATTCCTGGGGGATTACCTCACTGCCAGGCTCCTCAATGTGTGGGATACACCGAGCTGACCAACTGCAGGGCTCCCTTCTGCTGGCTGCAGGGCTCGTTTTAGGCAATGACCTTTCAAACCACAAATCTAATCCTCCCTCTACCCCCCCCAAAACTTTTTTTTTCGTCTGCTCGCTAAATGGAAGCGATGCTGGGTGTGGAAATAGGGCAGTCAGTAGGTTACATGTAGAAATTCCTCTGCAAGTTTTCCACTCTTCTTTGGCTCTAAACACTCAACAAGTTTCCAGCCAGAGAGCTTGTCCCCTCCATCTCTCTCTCTCGTTCTTTGTGTCCTTCCCTTGTTTCGCATATTCTGACACACTGTTTACTTCAGCCTGCAGCTCCCACTGCTTTGTGTGCTTTTTCCTCATCTCACAATGGCACAAATAAATCACAGGAAAATTTGCATTTGATGGGAATTTTTAGGTGATACTAAGTTTTATAGGCAGATTATAATGTATGCAAGTTGGCTTAATTAAAAAGAATTTTAATTTGTGACACAAAAGTCGTATTCAGAGCAAGTCTATTTTGTTCTTTCATCTCTTTTGTTATGGATCATGCCAGTGCTTGCGAACACTGGAGGATGACAGGTCTTGGGAAGCATCATCTCCCTTGTACCAAAATATCTGCTTATGCCAACTAGAGCAAATCAGCATCCTCGCAGCCCCAGCAGTTAATTTATTCCAGGAGACTTTGAATAGCAGGACTGCACAGTTCAAGCCTATGACCCCAGCATATTGCAGCACCCTCTAGCTCATTCTGCTGGTAACTCATCTCCCTCTGGATGAGAGATGAAGTTTGGTGCAAGAATTTTGATCAAGTGAAAGTTGATCGAAAGCTTGTCCAGAGTCTCCATGCCCCCACAGACCACATACATTGTAAGTGGCTTCGTTTCCCTCCCAACCCTGTTGGATTTGCCTTTGATGAGTGCAGTTTGCCAATGCCTTTCTGGGCAGGAGTTGTCCCAGCTCAGGTATGGAGGGTTCAGTAGGATTTCTGTCCTTTGGACTATTTCTCTGAAACAAGAATGGCATATTACATCTTGAGGTTGTCACACCAATGAATGCTAGTAAAGCAGGTGCTGTTCCCCAAAGTGCTTGAGGCATAGATGAAAGTGTTGATTTCAATTTATTTATTTCCTAGGCTGAAAATTTCCATGCTCACAGCTCCTTTTGCTGATGTTTTCCATGCAAAGGGCCTGCATGCCCCTGAGATTGGTACCACATCTGCTCCTCTGCGAAGACAAAGATAAACTGGTTCATGGTGCGTTGTTATTTCACTTGCTCTTCAGCATAAGAACAAGCAATAAGAATGCATTTAAGATGTTAATGAAATTAATGAAAGCCAGATCTCGAAAACAGCTGAGATTGTTGACTGTCTCAGGCAGATTTGTACTTCATTTTAATTACAGATGAGCCAGAACCAAAACCCTGATTAGAATTGCTCCAGATTTTGGATCTGCATTTCTCAGCTTTGCAGTTTGGACCAGTTTCCAGTGTTTAATTTTCCTCCTGTTCTGTTGTTCCTTCTGGTTATACTCCAGGTGTTCTAATGTTTTTGGTTTGTCTGGTTTCAGTGGAGGGCAGGTGAGCTGCTGCCACAAGTCCCACCAGGGCTTCAGAGGCTTAATTCGGGAGCAGAAGGTGCTGATAGATGCAGGCATGATGTTTGGGTTCGATAAGCATTAATGTGACATATACCCAGGCAGGTTGCTGCACCTAGTGGCATTCTGGTAGCACAATGGAATAGAGAAGTCCTCCATTGGTGACAAATGTCTTTCTCACCGTCCTGAGTTCTTGACCAGTCTCACAGCCACAAATCTGATTGATTCGTTACCATCGCGCCTTCTTCTGTAGCACTAGGATATGCCATCAGCGGTGTTGGGTTCTCAGTTTGTGCCTATATCATTTCCATCTCAGAATTTTTACACTGAGAAAGGAAAATCTCCTTGAGATAGTGTCTTAATAACGGAAAAACTCCAGTTAGAGGGCAGTGAGGCAGTGGCTCAGGCTGCCCAGAGAAGCTGTGAATGCTTTGTCCCTCGAAGTGCTCAAGGTCAAGTTAGGTGGGGCTTTGGGCAGCCTGAGCTGGTGGGGGGCAACCAGCTCATGGCAGTGGTGTTGGAGTGCAATGATCTTTAAGGTCCCTTTCAACCCAAGACGTTCTATGATATCTCCTGGATATATGGGAACCTAGAGCCTGAGCCTGGGAAGAGATGATTGTCTGAACAGTCCAGTTAGGCATCTTGGCACGAAGTACCTGGAAAAGGCTGGCTTATTATGTTTGTACTCAGGCCCCAGGAACATCATTACTTTGGGACATAGATATCGTGCTCTGCATTTTTAGGGTAGATTGAGAAAAGTACCTGATTGCAATGGCTTTAGAAATAGTGATAAAGGAGTGAGGGGAAAAAATAATTTACATTAAATGCTACAGTGCTTCATTTACACAATATAATAAAAAGCAAATTTTGTGATTCAAGTAATGATTGCGGGTTATTAAACTAAGCTTTAAAGACTTTATAAATGAAAGGCTTTTAATAAGTGATGATCATGGATGATAATGCACTCGAAAATAAAGAGGTTCTTTATTAAGTTTGACACATTTGTTCTCTACCCACCCACTTCTCTGCTACTTTCCTTGGACACTGGTTGCTGGTGCTCCAGCTGGGAACCATGTGGTAATACACCACTGTCAACTGCTGTGAGGGCCCTGAGAACAAGACATGGGTTGACTGATGGGCTAGATGATCTTAGTGGTCTTTTTAACCTTAATGGTCCTATGATTCTATGACATTCTTGGGAGATTCCTTCTGATCAGAGCAGGGTGCCTAAAGCAAGGGGGATCTAGCATCCTAAATTATTCAAGACTGATGAAGTTTCCAGCCTAGAGGTGGCTTGCAGTGATGGATGAATTGATTCTTGTACAGATGTAGTAATCAAGACACTTTTAAACATCTTTAACATGAAAGGCACAATATAAATATGAAATATTTTATGCCATGCAAATGCTCAAATCTGAAATACGCATGATGTGCCCCAGTAATATAGACAGCATTTAAAACTGTTAAATTAAACTATTAAAGCCTGTAGGAAAAAAAAGAGAGATGACAGAGTGCAAATTAAATCTGAATTATTGTTAACTTGCTGTGCCAGTAGTTTTCAAACACATTCATATTGACCTAGAAGAGAGCAGGGGGAGTGGAACGACATTCACACCTCCTAATTAGAGTCATTATCTGTGCTTGGTCATCAGCTGCCCACAAGGACACTGCAGGGACAGCAGTGACACAGGGCAGCAGGATGCATGTGGACCACAAGGGATGCACAAGGATGCAGCGATATCCTGATATCTTCCTGATTTAAAGCTAAGACCTGTCTGGGCAGTTGCTTTCTTAGATAGTTTTTAAAGATGATAAATGACTGCAGGCTCTTTCCTGTGCAACTGTGCTTGTGAGTGATGCTGGTATCCCAGGGGCATGCTGGCCCTGCCTGCCCTCATCTGGCCTGTGCTAGCATCTTGGGTTCAGTGGGGTGCCTTGCTGGACCAGTGGCTCAGAATAATTCCTGCTGTGGAATAGAATATCAGATAGAAAGAGATTTTTAGGTCATCTCTATGATTTTCCTCCTTTGTTTTCTTCATTTCATTTCTCGTGATGGCATTTCCACGTACCTCCAGAACATCCCTTTTCATCCTTAATCTATACAAGTGCTTGCAGGCATGTGGGTATCTGTTTGTGTGTCAACCTTGTGCCAATCCATCAGTTTTCCTTTTAGAGCATTTTTTGACAGCAGAAAGTGATTAATTTTCCATGCAGATGCAATCTTTAATCTGTGGCAAAGGAAACAAAGTTCCCCCGCTCCTTTGCTGATTGAATCTGGAAATGAATGAATGGTACCTGACTCAAATGTGTTTCTAAATAGTTTTCATTAAAAGTAATCGGTCACTGTTGGTCATCAGAAGTGTCTTGAAGATTGGCCTGTGTTTGTATGCGGTACTAAAGTCAGAGTGAGCTCAGTGATAGATATTCATCCAACATCTTAATCTGCTCAGCAGTATTAAATGGATTTTCCTAATGTCCCCACAAAACAGGGAAATAATGTAACTCTTGAGTAGGAATATTAAAACGAAGAGGATAAATGTAATGTCCAAATCAATGCCGAGCAGCTACTGAATTGTATCTTTGCACAAGTTGTCCTGCTGTTTGTCATCATTAACTGATGTCATTACAGCCTTGCAATAAGGGTAAGGATGACACAATTTGCAAAACTGAAGTAAATATCTCTGTCTTACCTATTTACACTTAGGTAGACTAAGGTCTGCCAGCTGCTCATCACCAGTGCCCAAACTGGGGCTAAACGTGAGCTTCAGCTCTGTTTTGTGTTGGCTTGGTATTTACTTGTTAATTGTTTGGGCTCCTGTACAAATGATTCTGTCCTTGAGTCCATCCCTTGCTATGCTGCTACAATAAATTTCCTGCTTTGATAAGTGGCTGAGTCCATGGGAAACTTAACTCAGATATGCAAGTCATTCTACATAATGCTGTACTGTAAAAATCCTACTAGTTTTATATATGTATACTCTAGTTCTATTGGATAGATGTCTGTGTTCCTCCCTAGGCTTGCAGTAGAAAGTCTTTTGAATTTCTCTCCTGTAAAACCAGAGGGTTACTAACAGGGTATATAATGTTATTTTAAGGCAAGGCCTTCTGCTGACCGTTTGTCTGTGGCTGTCACTTCTGCAGAGATTTGAATGAATGACCAAGGAGAATCTGAATCATCTAGTCATGCAAATGAAACCATTTCAATAATGTGAGGGCTACTTTTCCTGATCCATGGTAATTGATGAGGCTCATTATGTGTTAATATCACTTCTTTTTTTTTAATCTTACATGTAATTTGCTATATAGTGTTTCAATGTGAAGGTATAATTAAGATTCAGATGGCAATTTCATTCTAGACTGCTCTCTCCAGTTGCTTAAATAAAAATTAGCGCTTAGGATGATATTTTCTCTAAAGGCAGAAAAAAATATTCTTTTTGATACTTCAGATATAAACCCATTCAACCATTGCTGAGTATTCTAATTGTGAAAAATTGCAGACCACTCCCCCTTAAAGGCTGGCATTGCCCTCTTCCCCTTCTGAAGGTCCTATGCTCAGCGCAGCAGCCAGGTTTCAGTTCCCAAGTGCACAAAATGTTGCAGCTGTGACCAACCATCAGTTGGTGTTGGTGCATGCATCCTTGTGTGAACCTATGTGAAATATAATTGACATTTTGTCAGATTTATTGTACCGACTCATCTGGGGCCTAGGATGGGCAAAAAGCCTTGACAGCAAGAGCAGGAAAGGCATGTGTGTCAGTGTGCTTGCATGGGATCATTTTGCATTAGTTCTCTCCCTTCGACCCTTCCCTAGGTGCTGGCAGACTTTGGGGTTTGGTGGCTGCCCATCAATGCCCGTGCATGGTATCATACAGGGGGGTTGGAGCTTTGGGATACAGTGCATGAAACAAACTAGATGTTTCTGTAGTATGATGCGAGGACAGACAACTGTAGGTGCACATGAAAGCACTCAGGTGTGTCTGCTGACATGGGCAAGAGGAGGGGTATAAGGGAGGTTCAGTGTTTTTGTAAAGCAAGTGAAATAGTCACTGCTCAGGCAGCAGGAATTTCTGAAGTGGATGGCTTAACATCTTTGTGACTCAGTTTTCCCTGCTGTATCCTGGAGATCTTTCCCAGTGACAGTGACAATGACAATGACTGCATTTCAGTGATGCTGTGCTGAGGGACAACTGGAGCGCTTCAGAGAGACAGCATTCTGTCTGACAGCTGCTTTAAGGATGGGACAAGGAATGTAAAGATCTGGCTTGGCTTTGCACCAAAGCAGGATGTGTCTTTCAGAGAGGAATGTATCACAGTGGTGTAGTTCTGAAGAACTGCAAGTGGTGGGACTCAGTTTCAATGCAATGTCATTGCTTTACACAACAGCAGGAATATTGGTTGCCTCTCCGTGTAGGTAGCTGAAATGGAAGTGTGCTGTCTCTGTGCCATGTGTTGTACTGTAATGTACATTTTGGATCTGGGCCTGCTTTTAATGAATTGTACCTTTTCCTCAAATGCTTCCTGTCTGAATAATGAATTCTATCCCAAAAATGAACAACCATCACAGCAGCTGTCAGTGAATTTTTGCATGTTCTCAGCGAAGACCCTCTGAGGAATTTCTTTATTAAACAGCCGAGCTATCAAAAGTGTCTTTTCTTGCCAAAAAGGGCAAAGAGCACAGAGAACTGCACGTGTGTTCAGTGAAATTCTGTTGCACTGTAACAAGCCCAGGTCTCTGCTGCAACCAGAGTCAAAATGATGCTCTACAGATGTGAGCATGAAGCCTTTATCGTCTGTACTGTGAAACTTTCAAGGCACGCCAGTACCTGCAATGCTGCTGCTGCCCCCTGAGCTGGGCTGGCTGGTTGTAGGGCATTGCATACACTAAGGCTGCCCCCACTGGCCAAATTTGGGAGGGGTGGTAGTGTTGTTTCAGCCTTCAGTTTGTACCGGGCGGAGTTTTGAGGGAGAAAATATTTGGTTGTAAGAGAACGGGTAAGGTTTGTCCCCAGGTGTGTTTCCAACTTTTGGCGATTAAGTAGAACAGACCAGGGCTTTCCAGCTTAGAAGAGATACATGGCCCAAGGTGACACGTGGTGGAGCTCCAGCAGGCAGGATGGAGCTGCAAGAAGTCAGGGAAGGAGGAAAGAAGAGGAAAGCTGTGTCTTTAGTGAATGCGCCTAATCTTAGAATCATAGAATAGC
Organism: Perdix hodgsoniae; assembly: GCA_035772895.1. Taxonomy (NCBI): domain Eukaryota; kingdom Metazoa; phylum Chordata; class Aves; order Galliformes; family Phasianidae; genus Perdix; species Perdix hodgsoniae. Next base: position 1,746,818 of record JAPSGF010000050.1, read on the forward strand.
TTAGGCTGGAAGGACCATAAAGACCATCGAGCTCCAAACCCCCACCACGGGCTGATTGTCAACCACCAGATCAGGATGCCCAGGGCTCCATCCAGCCAGACTTTGAGCACGTTGCCTCCCAGCCAGCACCCATAGCTTCTCCGGGCAGCCTGTATCAGTGCCTTACCATGTCACATGAAGTCATGGCTTTCCTTGCTGTGTTATTTTATGGCCAAATCTAAAGGAGCACTGGTTATAGATGGCTGTTGTTGAAGGGAGACAAGAGAAGATGGAGAGGGATATCATGGAGGAACTGGCCTAGAAAAGGTCAATGACAAAGTCCAAGAGACAAGGTATGAGAAAAACTGAAGGAAGGGCAGAATTGCATTTTTGCAAAGAAGGGAGTAAAATGATCTGATTCAGATCAGAGGATGACAGCAAAAAACACTGTGTCTGAGAGGCAGATGAACTGATCACAGGAATTAAGACTGTTCATTTCAGTGGCAGAATGAAAATGTGCTACCTGCTTTTATTCTATCTCAGCCTGATTTGGGCCATTTTTATTCTGAGTCACTGCCGGAGGGTGTCCTTTAATGCTGCCCTCTTGTACAGAATCCAGGAGCAGGGCTCTTTTCTGGATCTAAGTCTTTTCATTGTGTTATGTCGCTCCTAAGGGAGTGGAATTGATTCCCAATAAAGCAGCTGGTTGATTTTTAAGCTTCCAGCTCCTGCCTGGTTGTCTGGTACCTTGGTTTCCTGCTTGGTGGGTAGCTCTCCCTCCCACCCATCATGTGGGCAGGGATGGCCACTCCACTGCACCCCTTCCCCAAGGACATGAAAGCTAATGACAAATCTTGCATCTCCTTTTCCTTCTGTGAATTTGATTTTTATTCATTTTGTCCCTGTCTGTCAGGACTGGATGAGTGGAGAAGGAAGGGGGAGTCACTGAAACTCTTTCATCACAGACCCTGAATGCACTCGGCTTCACTCTACCTCGTTCCCCTGAGTAAATGTAGCACTTCTTCAAACTGCTGCATTTTCTGTATGCGTGGTTCTTTTTCTTCTATCATAGGCTTTTATTCTTGCCTCGGCTAACTTCTTTCGGTGCTGAGAGATCCACATCCTTGAGGCATTTCCTATCTTAGTGAATATGTTTGGCAGTATTAAACATCAAAGCGTGATCCAGACCAACAGCACAATGCATACCTTGATATTTCTCATTTATCCTTGATTAATGCTCACCCACTCAAGCCCACCAGTTTCCAAGTTAGAGCTTTTTTTTTTGTGTCTGTCTCAGACCAACTCAAACTCTTTGTTTTATGTAGAGGGGAAAATGCGTTTTCCTCCTGCTTTTCAGAGGCATTCAGTAGCAATACAGAGGCAGGTTTGGAAGCAGACTGATAACTGTGTTCATCATATGCAGGGCTGAGCAGGACGGAGCCTATTCTGCAGAGCTACTTAGGTTGTGCAATGCTGAGTGGGGTGGTTCTTCGTGAATGATGCAAATACCATGCAGATGAAAAAGTGAGTGTGGCTGCAACAGGTGTTCACTGCTGTTATTTAACAGTTTTTAGTGTTGGATGCTTTAAGGAAGTTAAAGAGACTGCAATGTGGCATGAAGGAGCTCTTCTGACACCCATTGGAGCAGGCTGCTACCCTGCAGTGGGACGAGGAAGCTGAGGTAGTGGCATGTTGCTCATGGCTGTTGTGAGAAGTGAGTTGTCAGAGGTGGAAGCACACATTGCTGCTTTGGCTTGGCCAAGTGTGGTGTCAGAGGAGGTCACTGTGAATGGAAGTGGAAGAGTGGAAATTCTCCAGTTTCGTTACATTTAGCAAATACAATCCATGCAGTCTAGTCTTTTCCTTTAACTGGATAAATTAAGGAAATGATTTGTGCAAATCCATGGGCAAATATTACAATAATGCACGTCTTAATTTGCTCAGAATTAAAATAGCTTTGTTATTGAGCTCTTATGGTCTATCATGAAACAGTGAAGATCTGTGAGCCTCTGAGTTACCACAGAACCTGAATGAAGAATAGGTGCGCTTTTCTTCCTTGCTACTTAACCTAGTTCTGCTTTCAGTTGTGCTGCTTTTACTTATGTGTGTGGCTGGGACTTTGTTCTTTATCCCTGCATGCTTGAGGCAGCAGAGCGATCACTCAGGTTGATCTAATAACAGCGTGGGAGATGGGGGCCACTCGACTTCCTGTAGTTTCGTGACCCACCACCTACTGAACAGAGAAGTAACACAGAATTCATACAGATGTCCTGGCTATAAGACTTCAGCATGTAGGATGTCAGCATCAGTCTGAAATATCTGCCTGGAGAGCGTCATGTGAGCGCTGCCAGCGCTGACATCACCTATGAGGGAGACCGCTCTGTGTCTGTTCTGACAGGTGGCTCCTGGAAACGAAGCAAGATTTCATTCTGCTGTGCAAAACTTTATTAAAAAGAGCTTTTGCACTCAGCCAGAGTGTTACTTGCTGTCTGTCAGGAGGCGGGGTGCTCCTGGCTGGATTTGTAGTGCAGGAGGAAGAGATGCAGCCTCCACAGCTGGTGTTCCGGGGAGGACATTTTACTGAAGGCAGCCTGCATGAGCTGCAGTGGTTGTGTGTGTGCATAGAGTCAACATAGAATCACAGAATGGCTTGGGGTGGAAGGGACCTTACAGCCCACCCAGCTCCAGTCTCTGCTGTGGCCTGTTTGTCCCCCACCAGCTTAGGCTGCCCAGGGCCCCATCCTACCCAGCCTTGAGCACCTCCAAGGATGGGGCACCCACAGCTCTTTGGGCAGAATCCTCCAGCCCCTCACTGCCTTCTGAGTAAAGAATTCCCTCCTAATATCTAACCTAAGTCCCCTTTCTTTTAGTTTAAAACTGCTCCCTCTTGTTCTATTGCTGTCAGACAGATAAAAAGTTGCTCTCCCTCCTGATTATAAGCAATGGAAAGCCACAGTGAGGTCTATTTGGAGCCTTCTCTGGGATCTGTTTTCATCCAGCACTTTCAGCAGTGTCACGGGACTGGATAACAATTCATTGAGCACCTCTGCCAGTGATACAGTGGCCAATTTCACAACCATGCTGTGGGCATGGAGCTGTCACTGCCCAGGCAACCTCACCTGCAGGCTGAATCTTTTTTTGTTGTGCTTCAAAGCTTCAGTGCAGCTCCTGTGTGTGGGCTCAGAGTGCTCCCCAGTAGAAAACTCTGTTAATGTTTGTTGCTCTCTGTGCTTGGCTTCTGTGCTCTGGTTTTCCAGCAGCTTTGGGGGATCTGCATCAGTAGAGCTGCAGTTTTTCACCACTCTAGGAAGAGAACAGTAGATCTTTCTCTGTTCCACAATTCTGTGCTGTTGAATTGCTCTTGGACCTCTGATTTACTCTGATATCCTCTCTTACGCTGAAATCAGACTCTTAATGTTGCTTATGCACTCTTCCTGCTGTTGAAAATCCTAAGCCGTTTTAACATTTGATCTACTGTCTTTTGTCCATTGAACAGAAATAATGAAGGAAGATAGAGTAATAAAGAAAAATACCAATGGGAAGCAGAATGAAAACTGATTGATGAGACACAATGCAGTTAAGCAACAGATGTTAAGCACTGCTAAGTGAGCATCTTATTATGTTCTTCCAAAGGCTCATCTCCCCTGACCCTCAGAGCAATGCAGGTGTGTGTGTACTGCAAGTCAATGCAAAGCGGAAGCAAAGCATTGGCACGTAGACTTAGGAGGAGCTTTCCAGTTAGACGGTGTGGGACAGATGCCAGCCTGATCTGGTCTATTCCTGCAGTTGTGTCTAACCTTGCAGCCTTTTAAACCAGGAGAAAAAAAATATATACATTTCGAAGTAGCTGTGAGGTTTCAATCACATTTGTGCCCTAGAGGGACACAGCAGTGACCTGGTGCTGATGGCTTTATGAGTATGTTATGTGACAAGAAGGCAGGTTTAAAAACAATTGGTGCAACTCATGCTTAGTTATTACACTAAACTACTTCCCTTGGCTTGGACATCTTTATTTTTCTCCGCTCAGCAGGCTCAGGTAGTTCTGGGGTATTCCTACCACTGATAATGAAGATTATTTTCTCATTGTTGTTCCAGAAATCTAAATCACAATTAAAGCCATTTGAGACATTAAAAACAACACAGCAACATCTGAAGCAGAAGCATGGTGAGAAGCCTTTTCCTTCAGATGGTGTTTTTAAAAGCTGAGGAGCTTATCTTCTCTGTCTGGACTATGCAGGAGGGATTTCAAATATAGAAGGAAGACTTAGGGTTTTTTGAGGGCCTTTACTCAACCCTTAGAATAGGCATGTTTCACTGATACATTGTCTAGTCTACATTTTATCTGGAAGAGTTTGGTTTATTTAGCTGGAAGCCATAGATTATTTTTGAAAGTTATGAATTGCTCTCCTTATTGCTCTGGAGCTTTTTACTCACATTTGGGGCTAATCATTATCAAACAAAGAATTAAATATTGACGAGAAATAATGAAAGCAGCTTAAATGGTCTGAAAAATATACAGTTGTCATGAGTGTGAAAGTGTTCAAACTAAATAATAATATTTCAACATTATCTAGCATGTCACAAACCTACATGTGTACATTCCAGCACAAAGCAACTGCCCTGTGTAACAGCATCAGTCTTACAGATGTATTCACCATTAACCTATGTGTGAAGACTACTAAGCAGTTTTTAATTAACTTATGTCAAACGTTGCATGGCAGTACATCAACAAGAACTTACAAGAAGAACAAATCTTCATTCAGCTCAGATCAATATGTGTACATAATTCATTACATCTGTACAGAAATCTCCTGCTGAGACACCTTAACTCGGACCGACAAGACTGCAGGCAGCAGGTGTCTATTTTAATAATTATTTCAGAAGCAGGGATGAATAGGCATACATCCTCTGATGCTTTTACACATTGCAGTACTTAATAGTACCTATATGTCATCTATCTGCTTGTGTTAAGTTGTGTAAGCTTCCTCAGGCAGAGTTAGGAGCTGAACCAGGCTCTCCAGCTGTGTTAGCCCCTGTTAACTTCCTCTGGTATGTTGTAGTGGTGTGCTGGAAGTGACCAGCACAGACCTGGGCATTGAATTCATTTGAAGGTGTCTTCAGCATTATGGACCCATGGATCAGGGATCCCAGGGTAGATGAGCCCTGAAATTTGAGGAGCTCCTCCTCTGAGTGAGTGAGACTGCAAGACATGATTGGACTGCTCAGGAAAAGGTGGCACTGACTGTTCATACAATACTATCTTTGTATTCCAATAAAAACTCAATTTTGGGAAAAAAAGAGCCCCAGTGCCATTCAGTGCCTAACAAACTCAATAGCATTCTGTCTGGGTTGCTGCCAGTTTGTTGTGGCTGTTGGCTTTTTATTTTCTTTCTAGTGGAGGATGAAGTGGTTGTGTCTGTGACAGCACAGATATCCCTAGCACCACCACCCAAGTTCTTGCCACAGGCTGGATGGCATTACTTAGTAACTGAAGGTCTCTGCACTTGTGAGCCAGGAATCTGATGCCTGGAGCAAGTGAGTACAGAGGCCCATACATGGTTATTTTTTGATGAGAGCTCATCAGTAGTGCTGAAGCAAGAGGAGAGGAAATGTGAAGAAATCAGGGCACCATGGCAGACAATTACGTGGGCTTTGTCTCCTAGTTGCACAGAAAGTAGTTTGAAGCAGCCAGCAACTTCCCCTCATAGCAAGATTTCCTTCTTAGCAGCCAGTGTGTGGATCAGTCAGGAACATGACGTCTGCTTTAATAATTGTCCTTATTCCTACTGCCTGTCAGGTGGTCCCTAAGGTATAAGGATGAGAAAGTTTAAATGTACAAATATCCAATAGCAAGTGGCTCTTTCAAAACTCACTGCCTTGATAGAGCTGTGCAGTAGGAGCAAGTCCAGTCCATTTTCTCTAGCTGTCTCTTCTGCCAATTAAATAAAACAAACCAGCTTGGGACAAAGCGGAGTATGTAACTTACCCATCTCTGCAGACTCCATTAGTAGTCTCATGGTGCGAAGGCAGTGCATTATTTACCTGGTGAAGAGGAGGATGTGAAGTAGAGGATTTTCACTTCACGGCGTGGTGGGTTCTATAAGAAACCTGTGTGACTTCCCCGTGACTGCCTGGTTAGTGGCAATAGCACGTTTTACCCAGAGTGTTTGGCAAACAGGGGTTTTACTTTGTGCTTTCCTGTCTGACAGATGGTTTTTGGTTGGAGTAGGGGTGGAAATTCCCCACAGTAGTTGCAGGGAGACTTGGCCACATCCACTGGCATTAATTATAATAATTGTCCTTTGTAATTAGCTGTGTGCCGGAGCTGGAGGCACGGCGTCGCGTCTCTGCTGACTCCTCTGATTGCTGGGTCCTTCTGCAGAATGCTCTCCCACCACTGGGAAGCAGATTGTTTGGGCTGGAATTAGGAGAGTTGTAGGTAGGCAGCAGCTGCTCTTGGGCTTTTTTTATATGCTGGTTGGATGTGTGAGATCAAATTGGGTCTGTTCATTTAGCAGCCTGTTCAGTGGAGGAGGAAGAACAATAAGAGCCGCTGTAGCTGGTAGCATCCTGATCTGGGGGCAGCACTGAAGTGTATCGGGGGCTGTAAGTGGTCAGTGACCATTTCACTGCTGACATAGGGAACAGCTCTGTGTGTACCCGCTTCTGCAGAGAACACCCTGCTTGTTGCCTCACTGTGTGCTGTATCAGCCCATGCAAGAGGCTCCTGGTTTGACCTGAACTTGGTGTAAGCATTTTCTCAGTGAATACAATGCTACTGAAGTTATGCAGGAATTTTCTGCTTTGTAATTTAAACATGGGGCTGGCTGCACTTCCAAGACCCTTGTATTTAAATTGTAAGCCTATGTATTAAAAGCAGGGCTTTCATATGAGCCTTGCTCACTGATGGTACAGTACCCAGCCATACGTGCTTCTATGGTAAGAGTCCTGTGCTTTCTGCATAAGTATACAGGTAATCCGTAGCATAGAAACCTTCCTACAAGGATTTAACATCAATGTGAACAAGGGATGCACAGGGTACATCTTGTGAATCATAGGATGAATGGAATCATGGCTGTGTTTGGAAGGGATCTCAGAGATCATCTTGATCCAAATACTTGCCAAGGGTAGGGCTGCCAATCACTGAATCAGGCACCAAATCAGGTTGGCCCCATCAAACCTGGCCTTGAATGCCTCAGTAATGGGGTATCTGCAGCCTTTCTGGGCAGTCTGTGCCAGTGTCTCACCACCTTCTCAGAGAAGAATGTTCCCCAACACTTAAACTACATATTGCCTCTTTCAGCTTAAAACAATTTCCCTTTGTCCTGTCACTGTCTATCCATGTAAAAGAAGTGATAATCTCCACTAGGAAGTGTATGTTGCAGGTGGGTTACTGCGGCTGAGCTAATACCAGCTGTGTGATTAGTTCTCCTTTTGAACTTAATCTTTCACACCACATGCAGCCACACCAGGATGCAAAGGGCAGAACCATGCTGCAGTTCCTCCATCAGCAGACTTGTAGCATCCTCCATACACACACCACATCTTGTGACTCTTGGGCTGAGTTACAAGGGTTACAATATTGTTTGGAAACTGATATTTCGTGTTCAGGATATGGCATCAATGCAGTATTGAAATTGAAATCCAATTTGTGTCAAGCAGCCCTGACAAAGTAGATATGGCAGCAAGCTGTAGTGAGCAAACAGGTAACTGGCCACACTGAGCTTTGAGATGGGTGTTTTCCAGAGCTACTCCTGTGCAGTATATTATGAGTCCTGGGTGATAACACAGTGCAATTCTCAAAGGAGAACAAAGATATTCCACTTTATCTGGAGAAGGAGTGCAAAGTGGCTGTGAAACCTGAACTGTGAAAAGAAATCCATGCTGCTCATGTTCAGCTGCATCTTTTAGGAATGACAATAAAATCACAGTTTCTGTTACTTTTTGGCTCTATATCAAGCCAAGGCTGACACCACGGATGAATCTGACCCTTTGCTCTGCTCAGCCTGGGGATGTGGGAGCAGAAGGGTACAGCTTACTCTGGCGCCTGACCCAAAACTTGCAGAGAAAGAGGAAAAATCTGCATTTCCCTCCTGAATCAAGTGCATCAAATGACTTCAGCTCGTGATATTGTATTACATTACTGAAGCTAAACTCTATGGGAGCAGGTGGTTCTGTGATGTTATTTCACCTCCCCAGTCTGTTGGCAAATCTGTCATCTTAATGTCAAGTGAGAATGAATGTTGGTGGCTGCAGACTAGGGGATTTTTGGAAGCATGGAGTTATTGGTGGTAATGGCTGTTAGTGCTGGAGGTGGGTTTATCACTTCCTAAACTGCAGGGGATTTGGCTGTGTCCAACCAGAGAGGACTGTTTCTGCAGGCTTCACTCAATGAGAAGTCACAGATCAGAGAAGGAAATCCTTACTTGTTGCCTGCCTGCATTATGCGTAGTCTAAACCTGCTTCAAATTGAGAAGAGAAATTTGAATAGAAAGAAAATCCATATCCAGTGTTCTCAGCATTCACGGAAAAAATAAAAACAAGGGAAAGAATCTGCATCTCAATCTCATCGTTGTGCTAAAGGAGATGTACTAAATTTGCAGAATGGCTGCAGCAAGTTGTGAATAATGTATGAAAGGGAAAAATTTCTTCCCTGTGCACAGAGAGAATGCAGACAGCTGTGCTGGTTGCTGTGTGCTGGTTTCAGACACCCGCATCGCTGGGGACCCATGAAGAAGAGCACAGCAAATCCAGAGTTCCTGAGTTTCCCCTCCTGCTCTGGCACCAGTCTTTAGAACAGAGTTTTAAATGACTTTTATTGCTTATAATTAATTTTTGGTCCTTTTCTCTTCTTTTCTCCTCTATTGGGCAACTGGCCAGTTAGAGTGAGGGAGAGGGAATGAGAAACATACACAAAGAGGCCAAATAAGGGAGTGTGAGTCTAAAAACATTATAGCTAATGTTTGCTTTTTTCTTTTTCTTTCTTTTTCTTTTCTTTTCTTTTTTTTTTCTTTTTTTTTTTTTTTTTTGACGTGGTGTAGTTACTGCTGATCAGAGAGGAATTAATTAGCCTGGCAAAGACCAACGTCTTTGCTACCAACCTTGATTCCTATTACCAACCGAATCTCAATTCCTATTACTTCTGCCTACCACTCAAGCAGCTACCCTAACCTGTGCTGATACCACGATTAGAACTGGGTCAAAGACAAAACTCCTGCTTCAATGTGTCACAGGTCAGACCCTAGAAAGTGCTTTGATCTGGATTGCTCCTGGTCTGAAAAACATGCCAAGTTGTGAAGCAGCTTTTTACCCTAAAAGGTCACCAGTTTTTTTCAGGTTATTCAAACTCTTGTCTTTGGAAGAAAAGGGGAACTATGACAAGCTCATTATTTACTTAGTTTTTATTGGAATTCAGCTTTAAATCCTCCACTCTGAATTCAAACAGATGAGCGAACAGCAAAACACAGCTCGAAGAGCTGTCCCTGATTGCCAGGGGAGCCTTTTGTCTGGTGCAAAGAAGAAAACACAGACAATTAGTCATTTTTTATGCTTTCAAAGCATTGGTTGGATGTTGCCAAACAGTTTTTTCAGGGATGGGTCTCATCTACTCCAGTTATCTTTCACTCTGGTTTATGATGTTTCTTGGGCAACTGATACCCTGGTTGGGAGCTGGCACCAGGCGACTTCTCAGCATCCCTAACGACTCCTTTCCCTTGAGCTCTCACAGATCTCCATTGCTCAATTTCTAACATCACAACAGCAAAGCCTTGCCATATTTGTGAGCACAGGTAAATGATTTCTTCTCTTGGATATTGCAAGGCTGACAGTTGGGAAGGCTTCAGCTGTCTCCTCTGACAAGTTACTTCACAGGCCAGGGGTCTTGGCCAAGAATATTTATTGGAACTTTCTTGAACTTTGCTGGAGTAACATTAGCTTTGCTGTTCTGGAAAAATGTAGCTGGCTCAGCCTGGGAGCTGGGCGTCTCATCTGCGGAACAGAGAGGTGAAGAGAAAGGCAGCGGAAGGAAAGAGATGGGGCTGCAGGGGGGGGAGTAACTGCAGCCTGCCCATGAAATTGCGGCTGTCAAAGGCTCTGAATCTCAGAAAGCCGATACAGAACAATTTGTATTGGTAGGACCTGGTCTTAGAAGTAGAGGGCTGGTTTCCTGTCTGAGGGCAATGGGAGACTTTGCTCTCCCAGCCCACAGCCTGGGGGGAATCCAGTGGGAAGCTGTGATTGCAGGAGCTCATTGAAGTGTGTATGTTCTGGGAGTCAGGAGCACCATTCACCATGCTACATGCAATAAATAAATAATCAGATTAGTTTGAAATGCCAGATTCTGGGGAATAACGTGTAGACATGCTATGATAATTAAATATGTTCAATGCCAAAACCAAGTCACTATTCTTAAAACATTTCCTTGTGAAACAAAATCATTTTATCACCCCCTGTATGATGTATGGACAGTGGCAGAGAGCTGCCAGGAGCTGGGCACGGTCACAACAAGTGACATGGAGCTGTACTGATGTATTCACAGAGACCTTCCCCTGTACATCCATTCTGTGTTCCAGTGGTGTCTGAAAGCTCTTTGACAGCACTTTTAGTACGGGCCTTGTGCATTTGAAAGGCATCTTGCATGTTGGTGGCAGCTCTTTGGGAAGCAGTGTTCTCCATTGCCCATTGTTACGGCTCTTCCTGCACTGCAGGCTGTGCAGAAGCTGAGCAGCATTGATCATTCAGATCTGCTCCCAGGTTCCAGGCCAAAATGCAACAAAAGGGTTTACTGGCTCCTCAGCTAGCCAAGGGCAAATGGCCACCGTGCTTTTCACCAGACCTCTCTGTGAGGTGGTAAAGGGGCAAAGGAATGCTGAGTGAGCTGTTGCAAAGAAGTGATAAAGTTACTTTTAATGCTGGTGCTTACAGCTGGAGCCTGTTGGCTAACACCAGCTGCCCCAGCCACTACTGCTCCTTGCTTCCTCGATGAGTGTCCGGTGTAAGAATAGCATGAATAGGGTTTTTTATTTATTAGCTGTGCTAATGTGGCACATAGGAGCTGTGTTACGCTAGGCATAGTACAAAAACATTTATTTAAACTTGTGTGAAAATTACTAATGAGAAAAGATGGCTGGCCAAAGCTCGGGGCGTTCTGACACCTCTGAATAAAACAATGACATCCCAACAGTGTTTAAAGTGATGATTCCAGCAGAAACTCAGCCAGCTGCTTCCAGAAACTCCCACAGAATACCATTAGCTTTCTCTAAATAGTCTATAAAACAGAAGACTTGACAAATGCTAGTAGATGGTCTTTACCCTGGAGTGTTTACAGTCCAAAGCCTCCATGCTTCAGATAAGTGTCTGCTTATGTCATGGTGTCCAGTGAGAAGATGATGTTACTTGTCCTCTTTAAAATTATGCTTATCCTTGGATGGTCAGGACGGAAGTCGAAGGAAGAAAGGAGAATTCCTATTTGCTTGAAAAGAAAGAAAAGCTGAAGATTTAAAGTGAAAGAACTTGCCTGAGGCCATGTAAAAAGTCAGTGGCAGAGTGCAGAATGGAAGCCAGATGTTCAGAGTCTGGGACAATAGGTTTTAACAGGGAAATGTTTTCCTTAAAAGTCTTTTTTCACCTTCCTTTTGATTTATCTTTTGGTTCTCATTTTATTTTCAAATTTTTAATGGATATCTAAAGAATGCCATGGGGAGTTTCAAACAAAGATAATACACGGCAGAATCCAAGCTTTGGGACGTTTGCATGTGTTCTGATTTACTGTGAGCAAGAAGAGCTCTCTGATTCTAATTCTTAGGTAGGAGCCTCAAAGATTGCGCGAGCCTATAAATATTTGCTTTATTTGCAGCGAAGAGTACAGGAAGTTCTGAGTTAGCCTAATTTCGGCTTCAATATAGGCTATTTATGTACTACCTCCTGGGACCACCTCTGATTACTGAAAGAGTGACCTTATTGGAAACCAACAAGTAGGTCTGCAGTTAATTATAAAGGATTCAGAGCTCGCTGCAGAGCCCTAACAAAGGTATTTTTGTAGATGATGTTACGTGTTTTTATTTAACGGCTCAAATTAGGAGAGCTAAAACAGATGGCGTGCTTGTTACCGCTTTCTGAGAACACCTATAGAAAGACACTGATAATAACCGAGAGGCCAAGATGAATAGGTCAGGAGTAGTGGCAAAGATCAGGCTGTCTGGGCTCACTAATTAACATCTGAAAGCAATAATGAACTGGTCAGCGGGGTCAGGAACAGGTGATGCTGTGTGGAGGGGGAGAAAGGGGTTTTTGTTTGTCTTCTGCATTTGGAAGAAGTGGTTTAAACATCTTTGCCTCTTTTTTTATTTTATTTTTTATTTTTTTTTAGCTTTATGGTAATAGCAGCGATTTAATCTAATCTAAATGTGGTCTTCGGAGAAAAGCTGCCCTAGGACTTTTCCAAAATAATTTCCTGGAGGAAAGAAGAATCTTTCTGAGTAAAGTTCAGAGCAACATCTGAAGAGAGAAATGTAGAAAGCTGACTTACGGGACAGCAAGTTTATACACAGGAAGATGCTCCTCTGGGGCATTATAGAAAATGATTATACCAGATTTCAGTCATCAAGGCAAAGTAAGCTAAATCAGATACGAGGCGAAGCCCTTAGGAGGGGGAGGAACGTATTCAATTTAGTGAGGCAACTGCGATAGTAATTAAAGCCCAGATGGAAACCTTTGAATGTGTCTGGCGTCTGCGGAACTGCTGCGTTTTTTCTGTTAACTTGACATTATAAAAGGAGCACCCAAAGAATAAAGAGACGGTGTTTGAAATTTCATCAGTCAAGTGCTGTCCCGAATTTGATTTATTGTAAACAATCTTCAAAAATTGGTTTGGATGTATATGGTAGAGGCAAGGGCTTTTCTCAAGTGGTAATTCACAAAGAGGGAAACTGTACATTATTTGTAGATTTGTCTTTGCTGAGATGCAGTCAGGATTAATCGCACCATTTGCCAGCTATGACTGTGAACCTCTTGTACTTCGGACATATGGATAGAATTTAATTCTGCTGTTATAAACTCTGAGGCAGAGTGCTGTGCTGTTTACTTTATGAGAAGATATACTGCAAGATTTCAGTCGAAAAAGAAACAACCCCCGACATAGACATTAAAACAATTAATGTAAAAAGCCAGAATCAAAAAGAGAAACTTCTTCCTACTTCTTTTCCTCTCATACACAAGCCAACAGCAAACTGTGATCTTGCAAGGAAACAGTCTTTAAAGGTTAGAAAAGTGTAAGTAGTTGTTTGGCATGGCTGCTGAATGAGGGGGCTGGCCCTGCCCCTGCTGCCCAGGTGTACTCATGGGGACACTGCAATGTCTTCTGCCTGGGGTCAGGTCAGTGCCAGTCTCTGCGCAGGGCACACAGCTCAGCCCCGCATCCTCCTCCCATGTACGAGAAGCACTTCTTGCTTCTCATACCTGTGTGCTGCAGCATTCCTCTCCAGATGTGCTCAAGTACTTTTTTCCCCGCGTCGTCTGTGAACACAAATCTAGGGGCTTTTTCAGAAGTCTGTTACTTCCCAACAGACAAGTTTATGGGCAATTTTGTGATGTTAGAGTTGCAGGCAAAGCTATTGTTAAGCATGTGTAATTAGTAGCAATATTAATGGTCTTTAATGATACTAACTCCAGGCAGTGGTGTTTTCATTACTTCTGTGCTGATAATGGCTCACATCCTTCTACTAAATCCAGTTGCTAAAATCCTTATGGTGTTTTCCACTCAAAAAAGGACACTCATGTGAGCATATCTCCCTCATGTATGCAGCCAGTTTTCATTAGAAGTATGTTTTGCACTAAAGTGCTTCTTTTACAGTCTGTATTCTGAAATAGCACAAAACTTTCTTAAATTCTTAAAAATACAAAGCTTTCTTTTAATTGAGATATTTTTGGAGAGCTTTGCCTTCATCCTACTGATCCCTAGCTAATGTTTGCAAGCAGCCCATGGACAGGAACCCAAAACTCAGGTCTCAGAACTCTAAACTCTAAATTGAGTTTAGACAGATTAAATTAAGCTTCAGATTAGTTGTTTTAATCTTCATTTACCTCCACTTATAATATTTGAAGGCACAACAAGGGTGTGTGTGTGTATGGAAGGTGATTTTTACGTGAGACAGATTGTGTTGTGGTGGCACTGCACACCCAATGGCTTTCCCATCAGCTTCTCATTTCTCCTGGAATTTTCCTTAAAGCCAAACAAATTGCAATTATAAAAAAGTTTTTTTGTTGTTTTTTTTTTTTCCCTAAAACCAATATCCTGTTAAGTTTATAAGACTACTGGCTATATTTATGGCCCTTACACACCCCCTAAGGGGGGCCATGCCGGTTTTGTCTGCAACTTCACTGCCGCCGTGGGGGCAAGGTCTGAGCCGTGCATCAGTGTACGTTGGAGGGGACCTGAAAGATTTATAATGGGAAAACGCTGACAGTTTGGTAATTTATTGCCATGCTAATGGGCAGCACTGTAGCTCCTGACAGCTCCAAGTCTTTGTTCTCTGGAATAGTTGGTTTCTAATCCACTCACTTTGCTGGATTCCCCCC